>CP139507.1:285040081-285352581 GCA_021014915.2 Artemisia tridentata subsp. tridentata | reverse complement strand
ACCACTGAATGACACATTGGGCTTGGTGGGCTAGGAACGGTCGAAATTCTAGCACCCTACACGGACTAAATGTGAAAGGTAAGTTGGGTTGGGTATTTGGATGGAATGAGTTAGGTTTTTTGTGCTATACAAATGCACGCACAAGTCCAAATGGACTTTGTGTGGTTACTGGGGTTTGAAATGCATGTATTCAACCTTCAAGAACTTGAAATGCCAAATCAAGGTCGAGTACTACTCGGCTTCTCAACTTAAGAGTCTCAAGTGTCATGTTAAGGCTTTTGGTTTGACCACGAAACATTCTTATACTCGACATAGTTGGCTAAACATGGGTGTGAGAATTCGGCATTAGGACAAGTGAAGATATATCTAACACATTCCTGTGGTTTGGCCGAGACTAGACAACCCGGGACACTCTAATTGGTGTTCTTGGAGAGGTCGAACTTGACACCCATTGCAGGTTTAAGCTCGAACCGAGTAGGATCTCACCAAGGCCTTTCTAGACTTTTTTTTTTGGGTAAAAAGGAACTTCCACCCTGGTAAAATATATTAACCAAAAAACGTTTAAAGTACAATGGAATATGGCTAGAATGCCACATTAACCTCAAGCAACCACTTGAACTACCTCTAGATCATTTATGACAGGCCATAAATGAACCACTAGCTACCAACAACTAGAACAACCAATAAAGAACATAAGATGACATGCCAATCTTATGAAAAAACAAAATAAAATACTACTTCCTAGCACGGCCTTGGAGCTTGAAATCCGTGAATTGTCCTGGTAAGTCGTATACCTGAGCCGCATACTCATCTGAAAAATAACCCTCGAGCTCGTTACCTCCACCTGATGATGAAAAGTAATCTCCCAAATTATCATTAGGCTCATACACCTCGTCTTCATCACTCTCAGATACAACTACTTCACCCACCTTAGAAAATGGGTTACCCCTCTTCGTTGCAGAAGTACTAGGAGATGGGATAGTAGACTGCTTAGAAGCTTTCTTTATTGCAGAAGGACTAGAAGATGGGACAGTAGACGACTTAGAAGCCTCACCCTGCACCTGCGATTCCATGTTACTCATAAGCTGATCTTGTGACCCCTTACCATTGTTATCAAAACCAAGAACATCCTCATCCACCAATGACTCCAAGATACCAAAAGAATTAGAAGACTGTGGGTCCATACCAGATTTAACATTTGAAGTAGAAGCCTGCTTTAGATCCTTAGGACATGAATCTTTATTGGTATCATCATGATTTGTAGCTGTCTTCGTTTTAGGTCTCCAAAAGTTAGCTTTTGGCTTAGAAAGTTTAACACCTCCAATTGGCTTAGGTTGAGACGTAGAAACCACATTCTTACCTTTATTCTTACGATTCCTTACCTCTTTGAACCCCTCATCGTTTGTATCCACCAGACTCGATGCATTAGTAACCACATTAGAATCCTTATAATGAACCACCTCTTTCGCTTGTTTTTGGACACTCACTAAGTGTATGACCAAAAATCTTACAAACACTGCAATGAGGAGGTGTCCATTCATATTCGACACGAATGATTTCCGTCGAATAACCACTCTCATCATCCAATGGAATAGCGATACTTACTTCCTTTTTCAATTATGAATTTGAACTCACTTCAACCAACGCACGGGCATAACTAATTCGACCCCACGAGTCAACACACATAGAAGATGTAAAAGAATCCAACATCACCGGGTTTTTTTTTGGGTAAAGGGGAGTAATCCTGCACCCTGGTAAATAGATTAACCAAAAAAACGTTTAAGTACAAAGGATATGGGTGAATCCCATATCTCAGCCCGTTACATAGGCACTTACATGATCAACAGATCAAACCAATATATAAGAATGACATGCCATTCTTATAACTTACAAAAAACAACTTACACCTACAATGACTATACAAGTGAATATAAAAATGAAAAACAAAATCTTGCATCACTTAGGTAGCATCAACGCCATAGTCATTGTAGAACTTGAAATCATTATCCATGCAATCCAGAAAAAGAAATAAATCCATGAGGAACTTCTCGAATCAACATAGATCTTGAACTTACCCTACCACCACAATCACGATCCGCCCAACAAATCCAAACAAGTCAACCAGCAAATCACGATCAGTAGTAGACAAATACATTCGTAGAGCAGACCCAAGACATAACCGACTAGGTCTAAACAACGAATCACAACCTTTCATCACACAGCCACCTATCACAAAGATCATGAAGAGCAGCAATGCAAACGATAATAGGGTAATCAACCCTAACTTCCAGCAACATCAACCGAACAGTAATGATAATTGAATTGTTAAACCCCAACGTTCAGTAGAAATGATCATAGGGTTAATCGAACCCTAACTTCCATAGGACGAACCCAGACTTAACAATAACTCTCCCAATGAACAGATCCAAGCAAAAACCTGGCCATTGAAAGGTCAAAACAATAATAGGGTTTAAATGAAACCCTAACTTCCAAACAATCATATAGCAGACCACTAAAACTTTGAACATCACACCACCAGTTTCCCAACTTGTGTAGCAATCAAGCTTAATCCAACCTCCGAATAAGCAACTATAGGCACATTATGTAATTTAACCCAAACAGGAATCGTAGTTACCTCATTCTTGGTTAAGGGTACATTAAAAGACCACCGAAGAATAAGAGGTGAGTGACGGATTAACCACGGGCCTTGTTGGAGCACCTGCTCCAATCCTTCCTTAGAAGAGAACATAAATAAGAAAACGCCCGCTTCATTCTTCATAATCTTTTGCACGCCAAATTTCTTCCACGTATTGGTAACATAGTTATGCACAATTGGAAAAGCTATAGCTTTTCCTAAGAAGTACCCAACAAGAGTGTTTTCATACCGGTCTAAAACGGATTCCATCGCCTCCTTAGGGAGTTTAGTATCATGGTTAGGAACCCGATCTTCATTAATCAACTGCCTAAAGTTCACCTTGCGAGAGGTACGATTGGCACCGAGCAAAGAAGCAAATGAAGTAGACGATTCCACTCCCGTTGCCTTAAACTGAGTTTTAACACCATCATTACACGATTGCTCATTTCCACTAACACATGCCTCGTTAACCACAAGATCAGGGTGTGAACTACTACCATTCGGATTATTAGTAGCCCCATGATTATTCTCCGCATTCTTAATAGCAACATCATGCATTGCTTGGTCAAACGACTTACACGCATTCAAAACCACCTGATCTATACCGTTCTTGTTACCCACTTCACAAATGGGTTCATTAGAATAAGCTAAATCCGATAAAGGATCTGATGGATCAGACATATGGTATTCGGCATAAGAAACACCACTAGGAACAGATTACGAACCCAATTCACCACTAGGGGCTGTTTGTTCAACACAAGCATCACCTTCATTACCATGTGGAGCAGCATCCGATGCATTTTTAGTTGCATCAAACTTGGGATCACGGGCCGGTTTAGTAACACCACCAAGTCTACTCAACCTAGCTGCTACACTTTTAACAAGATCATCATTTGATAAACTAGTTTGATCGGCCAAACTAGATGAACTTCCCGTATTCGATGTATTAGAAGCACCAGCAGCAGCCTTACCCACATAAAACACCCTTATCGAGCAAAACATTCCCAGCAGAAGTGTTACTACCAGCTTTGGAAGCACTATTGTTACCATTTTTATTAGTCAAAAAACCCTTTTCCATCTCTCAAAAACCCACAAACACACTTAACAAACACGATAAACCTTCACAGCAATGGACAGCAAGCATGCAGAAAACCAATGAAAAAGAAAAAACCCTAATCGCAAAAATTAGGGTTTTAAAAAGAGAGCACACTAGAGGCTAACCTGGTCCCATGATTGACTTATGATTCACGTAGAATATTGCATGGAATTCAATGATTCACGTAGATATTAATAAAAGGTTAACTACCGACCCACGATTGCAAATAGATATAGGTAAAATCACCGACCCACAATCTGTAATATATAAAATTATAGGACCATGCAATCGTGGAAGCCAATCAATTAATGAATACCAAAAGCAAGTGAACACCGACCCACGAGTAGAAGAATCAATTTAATATTAATCAACACACAAGCTGATTAGGAATTAAATTTCGATCGATTGGTAGGGAATCGTAGGGAGTTAATCGCTTTTGTCGCCAGAGAGAACTGTTAGGGTTTTAGCTTTTCCAATCAGGCCTTACTAGACTTAACCAAGGGCAATCGGCTACATCTTTAAGTAAATTATTAGACCATTACTTAAGATTGGAAAAGGGTTGGGTTTTTCGAGAGTTGTTTTGGCTAGGTTTCAACGTGGTTAACCAAGGCACGCACACCCTCATGGGTGGCTGCTTGGTGGGGGTTCTACCGAGCCAAATCAGACCCTTTTGGGTGGTTTTCCTTTGGCCAAAAATCACCACAGCGCACCCTATTTGGGTGGCTGTTGGGTGAGTGTTGTCTGGACTAATTACGCGACCTCACAATAACCGCAATCCCCTCAACCGAGGCCATGTTCCTAACGCTTAACACACCAACTCGAGAGAAGTGTTGACACTAGATTATACGCAACCATAACATCCCTGGTTTCAACTTGAGACCTTCCAATTAAGATCCTAAGAATTACTAACGTGTCAATGACTTAGATTTCCAGTGACAACAACAACACCATTCGAATAAGAGCTATATTTCTAACGACAACTAGCAAGAACAGATTCTTAAGCTAATGAGTCAATATTTTCGTTTTTCTTAGACCTTGGAAGCCACACAACAAACAATCCTCAACAACAATTAAGAGTAGATCCTATAACAACACGACACTATGTCGACTTATATTACCAACAAGATCAAAATATAACTTTCAAGAGTATATTTAAATTAATAGCAACAATGTATTCTGGGAAACCTTACAATAGATATAGATTGATTGACAACGAAAGATCAAAGGAAGGGATCGAACACCGCAAGAATCCAAGCCGACCTCAGGCAGGAACCACCACAGCAACTCCTTGATTATTGTTTAAAACTTGAGGGTGTGGTGTTTCCTGAAGATCAATCGTTGGTTAAAAAGGGAGAAAAATAGCCATGTTTGACTCCACCTTTTCTTGCTTCGATCCATGTGGTAATCAAAACGAGTATCCCTCGTTGTCTCTTGATACCTTTGAGGCTTCCCCGTGACTTTGGGAGGAGGGAAAGGGGAAAATGATAGTTCTAAATCGGATTTGTTTTCTTGTGCTTGGACTGGGGGAGAATCGATGGAGTTTCTGGGATTTTGGGGTCGCAGACAAAGGGGGTGGGAGAGATAAGGGTGTCGTGTGAGTGGTATAGGGAAGGAGAAAGTTTTTTTTATTAATTGTTAGTTTATTTTTATTAAAGGAGGTTTTACTAAGCCTGTTGTGGGTAAGCAATATCAATATTGACCCAAAGCTCCTCCTCCTGAACCCAAGAAAGTGGATGTCAATAAGAAGAAGGCTACTGATGTGGCTAGTACAAGTGGAACGAAGATGCCTACATCTAATCAGTTTGATGCCCTTAATATGGATGATACTGCTGACTTGGGTATTCCTACTATGGAAGTGAGTAAGGATGTGGATGTTGGTAGTAAAATGGAAGCTAAGGTGAATGAGTCTCTTAAAACTGGTAATACATTGCATGAACCGCTTGTGAGTGAGCTGAAAGAGAAGAAGGTTGGAACGCCTATACCTAGCACTTCCTCCTCTACTAAACGAGTTAACCCTTTCTCTAAGGTTGAAGAGATTGTTGATTCTGACAGCGACGAGGAGGTTGTAAACACCTTTGACTGCGAACTTATTTGACAATCCTATGGCTTTTCTCTCATCGACAGGTGGTGAACATGAGCGTGAAGACTATTATGACTATGATGATTATGCAGATCATATTGATGATCTTCTAAAATAGCTTCTAAACCATACAGCTAGTGTAAGAATCAAGCATAACAGGTTTACCAATAAATGTAGCAATCAAAGTAATACCATCCTCTTCAAAAACTTGAAGGGGCACATCATGCAATTCAACCCATACCGGAATGCTAGTCAATTCTTCCTTACGCAAACAAGTATCCATAGACCATTTCTTGAGAATTATAGGAGATCTGCGTATCATCCATGGAACTCCTTCCAAAATAGCTTCTAAACCATCCTAAACCCTAAAAATGCTCTCTCTCCAAAAAACCTGGCCACCTATCAAGATACCCTAAATTCATTTTTTTTATCACTAATATTGGTTATTGATTTTGTTTTATTGATTGGGATTGATCTTGTTATCATTCCCTTTATCATAGATCGAGTGATTTGCCATTGTTTTTGATTTTTTTCTCGTTTTTAGGGTTTTCTTTTGACGGCTGCTGCAAATCATTATAGCGACCTGTTTTCCTTTGTTTATCACGCTGCATGATTTGTTGATTGATTCTTCATCTTTCTTGCAGATCCTTGCGGTTGATTTAATAAAGATATAGGTCATTTTTAGGGTTTTTCTGGGTTTTTATTCATCATCATATAGCATCTGTTGTTTTGTTATCTGCTGCGCGTTATTCAAGCCCTAATTTTTTAGGGTTCATACATTCGAATAGGGTTTTCGGTGTTGATTTGGTTTGCTATTTATTCGATAGTGTTCGTTTGGTTGATTTTTATGTGATGATGGATGGGAGTGGTAATGAAAATAAGGGTGAGAATAATTATAGTGAGTTATTAAGTTCTTTAGCACCAATGTAAAAGATGGAAAACCCTAAACATTACTCTCTCTGGCGACGCAAAAGAAAAAAACGATTCACTCCAAAATTCTTCGATCGATCTTGTGATTCATTCAATTGCAAATCATATTATTTGTGAATCTTTTTCTCTTATGATCTGCCTTTTCTTTTGATTGGTTAATCCCCATCGTGGGTCGGTGGGAATTAATTTTTTCTATAGGTCGGTTGCTTCCATCTTTTCTTCCTTGCATGTGATTCGATCCTATACTTATATATTATTCACGTGGATTCCATGCTACTATTGCTGGGTTTATGTTTATTCCATGGCGTTTTCTTAGCTGTGACATTGGTCGGTTTAATTCAATCCATATTTTTTTAAAAAACGTCTGGATGATTGTGTGGTGCTTTATCATTAATAACCCTTTTAGGGTTTGGCTTTCTCGATCACTACTTGTTAACCTTTTTTAGGGTTTGTTCGTGGCTTATGCCTGCATGTATTCTGGTATGATTGTTGGTTCTGGTATAATGGACGTGGGTTATGAGAGAGGGTAAGTAAACGCGCGTCATGGCAGGTTCGTGTTGATATATAAAACCTTATTTAGGGTTTATCCTTCAAAGACTGCTTCTATGATTGCTGTATTGTAAGTTAGGGTTCGTTGTCACCCTATGTTTGGTTCTCGGTTCTTATATCAATATGACCTGATGGTGTTTGATCGCTATATTTGATTTGTTATACGACGGGATTGGAGGTTAGGGTCTGCTGATCCTATTTTCTGGTTATGGCTAGTTGTTTTCTGCTTGATATCTATTCGTTTTTCACTAGATGCTGCAGAATTTGATCTTGGCTATGGAAGTTAGGGTTTAAACCCTATTCTTGGTGTTGATTCTATCCACTTTGGATTCACGGCTGGGTCGATTCTCTAATCTGTTACAATTCGTGTTTCATGTGGTGTACACCTGCTGGTCCTTCACGTTTGCTCTAACTTGGATGGCAATAATGAAGGTTATTTCTGTAAGTTAGGGTTCGCAACCCTATTATTATTGTTCTTGATCCATTTTGCTCATATTTCACTCCCATTTAGGTTATTATTGTTTTGAGAACAAATAATAACAGTTGCTATGGATTAAGATTTGATTGGTAAGTTAGGGATCAATACCCTAGTGGGAGTTCGGTGTAGTATTTTTCATGTGGATTGGTGCTTTTTGTGTACTACCATGGATAAGGCTGCATTGCTGGAAGTTATGGACAGCTAGGACGACTTTTGAAGAATCATGTGGTTTAACGAGTTTTAATTTGTATTCTTATAGTCGTTGTAGTTTTTGTTCATTTTTAGTTATAAGAGTGGTGTGTCACTCTTATATAGTGGTTATTGGTTAGTGTCCTTTGGGACTGTTATGTTTATTTCATGTAAGTGCCTATGTAACGGGCTAAGGGCATGGGATTCACCCATATCAATTGTACTTCATTGTTTTTTGGCGTAATATATTTACTAGGGTTTAACCCTTTTACCCCAAAAAAAAAAAGAAAGTTCTTTAGCGAAAAAAGTGAAGAACATTGATGATAACATGATACGTTCCAGCATAATTCCTGTTAGGGCTAATCGTGTGGTTCAGTTTCAAGAGGTAGGGCATAACGAGAAGAGTTCAGCTCTGGATGGGGTTACTTTTGCTAATGGTGATGATGCGCCTCCGAATCATATGCCGTCTGAACCACAAGAGGTCACCAAAAGTCCCAAAACCATCTCGTTTGCACATGTCTTGGAACCTGAATTGTCTACACCAAAGGTGGTTGTGAGCCCATAGGAATCTGATATTACATGTGAGGGGGCTGATTTTGCTATACCACGTGCTACCATGGAGAAGGTTAGTAATAAATTCAAGAATACTCTTTACGGGTATTTTATTGGTAAGAGTTTGGCCTTTCCGGTGGTTGAGTACTATGTACGTAGTGTGTGGTCGAAATATGGTTTAACCAAGGTTATGAGAAATGCAAAAGGATTTTTCTTTTTTTCCATTTGAAACTAGAAAGGGTATGGAAGATGTCTTGGAAACTGGTCCATGGATTATCTGAAATGTGCTGATTCTTCTTAAAGAATGCACGCTGAATACAAGTTGGCTAAAGGAAGATTTGACTAAAATACCGGTGTGCATTAAACTCCATGATGTTCCTATTGTGGCCTATTCAGCAGAGGGGTTAAGCCTTATTGCTACACAACTAGGTATTCCTAAGATGCTCGATTCTATGACTTGCAAGATGTGTGAAGAAACCTGGGGTCGCTGCAGTTTTGCGCGGGTGTTGGTCGAGTTTAGTTCTGAAAATGAGTTGAAAGATAGTCTTATTGTTGCTCTTCCTTTGATGGAAGGCGAGGGTTTTTCTAAAGAGACTATTAGAGTTGAGTATGAGTGGAAACCTCCAAGGTGTCATTTATGTAAGATTTTTGGTCATGGTATTGATCAATGCCCCAAGAGGCCTAATGAGGTCGTTTCAACCCAACGATTGGATGATGGGTTTGAAGAAGTTAAGCAAAAGAAAGAGAAAGGGAAACAACCTGAAAAGGCTCATAATATTGATGGTGTTCATTTTAAACAAACCTAAACCCAGTTACTACTACAGTCCAAAGAATAAGCTGGGTAATACTAATAATGTTGCATCTACTTAAATCGACCTATCATCAATTCATACGATCAGAACAATGGGAGCAGGTTAGGCTTGAAGTGCTACACGGTTTAAAACCCTAATCTTGCAATTAGGGTTTTCTTGTCTCTTATGGTATATTGCATGGTTGTTGGTCTGTTTTTTCGAAGATTTCTTGTCTTTATTAATTGTTAGTGGGTTTAGAGAGTTATGGAGAAGGGTTTTCTGAAGTCGACTAGTGCAAGCAAACGTACGAATACTTCTGCTGGGAATGATTTGGTCGATAAGGGTGTGAATTCGGTGGGTAAGGCTAATGTTGGTGCTTCTAATACATCGAATAAGGGAAGTTCATCTAGTTTGGCCGATCAAACTAGCTTGTCAAATGACGATCTTGTTCAAACTGTAGCAGCTAGGTTGCGTAGGCTTGGTGGTGTTACTAAACCAGCCCGTGATCCCAAGTTTGATGCAACTAAAAATGCATCGGATGCTGCTCCACATGGTAAGTCAAGTGTCGAATATCGAATGGCTAATCCGTCTAATCCAATATCTGATTTATCATATTCTAATGAACCCAATGTGAGCAAATCCGGACCTTGTGAAGTGGGTAATGAGAATGGTATTGATCAAGGGGTATTGGATGCTGGTAAGAATGAGGAGATTCACCATGGGGCAGCTAATACTTCATGTGGTACTTCTTTTGCTAATGTGGTGAATTCTGGAAGAGTTAATAGGAAGGTAAACTTTCATGCCTTGGTGAATGAGACTCGGGTGGAAAACCATGATACATTGTTACCAAAGGCTGCTATGGAGGGTGTTTTGAGCCGTTATGATAATACTCTTATTGGTTTCTTTGTTGGCAAGAATATTGCTTTCCCGTTGGTTCAAAATTATGTCATGAATACGTGGGGAAAGTTTGGTTTGAAGAAACTTATGAAGAATGATGCTGGTGTTTTCCTCTTCAAGTTCGATTCTAAAGTGGGTGTTGATAATTTGCTTCAACGGGGTCCTTGGATTATTCGTAATTCACCTCTCATTCTCACCAAATGGACTCCTGAGGTGTCTTTAACCAAAAGTGAGGTAACTAAAGTCCCCATGTGGATTAAATTGCATAATGTGCCATTACTTGCCTATTCTAAAGACGGTTTGAGCTTGATAGCTACACAGGTTGGTAAGCCAATTATGTTAGATGCCTTTACAAGCTCTATGTGTGTTGATTCATGAGGTCGTATTAGTTTTGCTCATGCTCTTGTGGAATTATCTTCGGATGCTGAATTAAAGAATGAGATTACTATGGCTATCCCTATGAAGGATGATAACAGTTTTACTACGGCTGTCATTAAGGTTGAATACATTGGAAGCCTCCCCATTGTGATACTTGCAAATTTTTTGGACATGACCGTGTAAATTGCCCAAAATACATTGGAGGTGGTTCGTAAGGATATTAATGTAGAGCTGAATGTCCCTACTGGTAAGGAAGACTAGTGATGGTTTCAAAACGTTTACTAGCAAGAAGAAGGGTAAGAATTCTGGTCAAACTAACTCGGGTAAAGGAGGTTTTACCAAGCCTGTTGTGGGAAAGAATTTTCAGTATCGGCCCAAAGCTCCTCCCCCTGAACCCAAGAAAGTGGATGTCAATAAGAAGAAGGCTGCTGATGTGGCTAGTACAAGTGGAACGAAGATTCCTAAATCTAACCAGTCTGATGCCCTTAATATGGATGATACAGATGATTTGGGTGTTCCTACTATGGAAGTGAGTAAGGATGTGGATGCTGGTAGTAAAATGAAAGACAAGGTAAATGAGTCTCTTAAGACTGGTAACACAGTGAATGAGCCGCGTGTGAGTAAACTGAAAGAGAATGAGGTTGGAACACCTATGCCTAGTACTTCTTCGGCTACTAAGAGAGTTAACCCTTTTTTTTGGTAAAGGGGAGTAATCCTGCACCCTGGTAAAATACATTACACCAAAAAACTTTTAAGTACAAAGGATATGGGTGAAATCCCATATCTCAGCCCGTTACATAGGCACTTACAAGCAAAGGTCAACAGACCAAACCACTATATAAGAATGACAGGCCATTCTTATAACTTACATAAAACTTAAACAAAGGAACTACCAAAAATGATTAAATTACATAGGACAATACAATACTACTCAGTTAGCACTTGAGTCTTCAAAATCATTATGGCGTTCCACTTCACTTCCACGAAGAATCACATATAATATGGCAAGAAAGAACACCCTAGGATAGTCCGCAACCCCATATCATATGAATCCAACGACTTACCATAAGCTACGAAGGTTTTTGAACAAGAATACCCCAAACTTGACTTCCTTCACTCTGATTTGAAGCATCAAATCAGCCCCACCAAATCTCGATCCACTGCGACTGCTATTATTTGTACGCAAAAATAATAACCTAGATAGGAGTGTAACGTGGTGCAATACGGATAAGAGAACTGAATAATAAGGTTAAAGAATAACCCAACATCACAAACAGGGTCTAACACCCATCGACTGCAGCAATTAGCCCCAAATAGGTCAAATAATACGACCACCAAGACTTCTAGTACGACCAAACAGGCCTGAGAACACCAGCAAGTCTGGTAATATGCATCAACGACCACAAACAGGGTTTGAACCCTAACTACCAGCATACGAACATACAACCAATGCCAAATCCGCAACATGATCGCATGAGTGGTAAAAAGAAATAATTGTAGCAGCTCCAAAACCCTAACAGCGATCAATGAATGCCGAACATACAACTATGGTTCGATTCAGAACATTAACGATCAGAACCTACCATAGACGAGGATTAGGGTTTAATCAAACCCTAACATACTACCACCCCAATGACAAATCTGTGCAGCAAATCCATTCGGACCATAAATAATAGGGTTTCCAAAACCCTAACTTCTAATAAGAAACCAGCAGATCTTGTAATTATAACCCAAGTAGCGTACAGATCTGTTAGGAAGGGTTTTTGAACAAGATTCCCTCAAACTTGACTTACATCTCTCTATAAACCCATGTCCAAATAACTAACATCAGCAGTTGAACGTACAATCACCAAAGAAACCCTAAGCGGGTTCACGTGCAGCAGATCATTCAAGCACCAACATTAGATTAATAAGAAACCCTAACATTAGGGTTTCGCAGAGTAAGGATAATCGATGCATAGCATGTAACCATATAAGCGATCAAGTAGGAAGATAGATCAGCAACTACCAAACCCAAGATTAGGGTTTTTCCTTGATCACTAAGACCAGCAGTATGTATAGCGATTTAAAAGATGAGGATAAGATAACCACCTGACCGCCACCTGTAGTAATCGCATCCTAATTCGATTGCATACCAGTTAACAAAGTTAAGGACACTCGTTAATAGGTAGAGAGGCGAGATAGGATATGAATTTTGGCCGGAAAAGGTATGGGGGTGGCGGCCGGAAATCGCCACACCTAGAGAAAGAGAATTTACTTCTGGTTAACAACCTTAGAGAGGTGGTGGAGTCTTTTTTCGACATTGGAGTCTTATGTTTTTATGTTTAGTGAGTTATTTTCTTGTCTAGAAAATAGGTAGTTCCTTGTTATGTAAGCTTTTTTGCCTATGTAACGGGCTGAAATATGGGATTCACCCATATCCTTTGTACTTAAACGTTTTTTTGGTTAATCTATTTACCAGGGTGCAGGATTATCTCCCCTTTACCCAAAAAATGTTGCATCTACTTCTAAGAATATGAGTCAGAAGACGGTTTCACATGATACTAATATTGCAACACCGAACCCTTTTTATTCTCTTGCATTTGACCCCGATGAGAATCAAGTTCCTTCGAATCTAAAAATGCAAGTCGAGTCAAGTGATGATGAGGTGTAGGATGAACCAAATAAAACTACTACATACTTGGCGAATTCCTCTGAATATATGGGAGATTTCAAGGTGCAAGGTCGCAAAAAGAAATAATTAGTTGTTCGTGTTTATGGCATGTCATAAACTTTTTTATTGTTTCTTTTGTTAGCTTTTTGTTTAGCTTGTTAGCATTGGTTGATGCACATGTGGCGCAACTGTTTTTTTAGCCCTGATCGGGCCCAGGTGGGGGATTAACCCTCACCCATTACTTCAACGTTTTTGGTTAATGTATTTTACCAAGGGTGGAAGATTACTCCTTTTTTTTAACGAGCCAGATAGGGTTAAAAACCCCAACTTTCTCTCTCCCAAAACGTTTTCTCTCTCCCTCATGGAGATTTCCGGCCGCCTTCCTCATCTTTTTCCGGCCATATAACCACCCCCTCATGTCCTCTCTACCCTCTAACGATCCTCTTGTTCTTGGGTATGCAATACGTTGAGTTGGGTTGCGGTTATTTATTAAAGGGATGGCGACTGAAATATACATCTATATGAGATCTCCATGGTTCATGCTACGATCTGCAAAACGCTAATTATTTTAATGGATCTCCTATAAATTCGTCTATCTTGGACGGTTTTTAAGGTTATCATTTTTTAGGGTTTTGACTGTTATTAGATCGTGTTCTGTTCATGCGTATCTTTGTCTATGTTACGATCTGGTGTTGGTTTGGTGCTTAATGATTACAAAACCTCTTTAGGTTTTGTTCATATTGTTTGATCTGGTGGGTTTGGTGAGGCGCATAACGATTACTAAACCTTTTTAGGGTTTGGTTTTGATTCATTCGATCTGTATATTGCAAGTAACCGGTAAGGTTTTGGCTGTTCGCTTCTGAAAGTTAACCTTTTAGGGTTTTTGATGTTCATGCATGTTCTGTTCAGATTTCATGATTTTTCCACGTGGGGGTTTTTGAGAGAGATGGAAGTTAAGTTATTTAGGGTTCTTGTTCAAAAACCCTAGTTCATGATCTGATCTCATAGACTGTTTGTGTGGATGATCGCTACATCATTTGGTCTAGAGATTCATTGTTTGCTGGATATTGGAAGTTAGGGTTTCGTTACACCCTATTATTGTTATGTTCTTTCAATGACATGCTTTATTGCTTGGTATTGATTGATATGGCTGGAAGTTAAGGTTTCTTTAAACCTTATTATCGTTAGGGTTTGAAACACCATGCTGTTTTGTTAAGGTATTTAACCCTATTGGGCGATCATTGGTTCGATAGCGGATCTGGTGGGGATGCTACGCATTGCTGCTGTCATAACAATCAGGTCCCTTGTTTTATGATGCTGCTGTTCATGATGTGTAAGTTAAGGTTGTTAGACCCTATTTCTTGTCGATGGCAGGTTTTTTGATTTGGTTCTTATTCTTATCTTCCTTTGCGGGCTGTATATGCACTAAACCTGTTATGGCTGCTGTTAGTATTTTTGGGTAAAGGAGAGTAATCCTGCACCCTGGTAAGTAGATTAACCAAAAAAACGTTTAAGTACAAAGGGTATGGGTGAAGTCCCATACCTCAGCCCGTTACATAGGCACTTACATGAAGAAATCAATGAACCAAACCACTATATAAGAGTGACATGCCACTCTTACATAATAAACATACAACCTATAATGACTATACAAGTGAAAATTAAAATGAAAGATAAAATCTTGCATCATTAATGTAATAATAAAAACGCCATAGTCATTATAGACCTTCAAAACATCTTCCATGCGATCCATAACCATCCAATAAGAAAAATCATCCATGAGGTACGTATTGAATCATCATAGAATTTGTACTTACACGAATACGCCTTTGAAATTGTACATGTGATAGTAGCAATAAAGCAACAAACACAACATGCAATACTAGCGTAGACGACCCACCAACACCAGGTCATTGGACAAACAAACCAATGAATAATAGGGTAAAATACCACACCATAATGAACAGCTCCTGACCCACAGATAATGAACAATAGCAATCGCATGAACAGGACCTGTTTGGTGACAATTCTAGGGTTAGAGCGACCCTAACTTCTATTATAACGACCAAGCATTACAATCCAATATGTTTGTAATCCTAACGAGTACCACAAACACAATACAATCGTATAATAGACCAAGATAGCACCAGAAATTCAGAACCATAATGCGATTAGCCACATACATCACATAGGGTTAGCAAACCCTAACAAACAGAAGAGACGACCAGATGCAAATAGGATTACAAAATCCTAACTTCCATTAATGATGAACATGTCTGATAAAACAACAGCAGGTCTGGTAATCAAACCACCAACCCAAACCCGCAGCCACCATGACCACATGAATGGTAGTTATTTGCAGCAGCTCCACAAGACCGAACCATCGAACAGACTGCCACACTTACAACCATGGTACGATTCAGACTATTCCATAAGCAAACCATACCACATGACGAGTACTAGGGTTTAATGAAACCCTAACATATAGCCACCCAATGACAGATCCGTAGCAACATCAAATCGGAGCAGTAAAAGAGGGTTTCAAAAATCCTAACTTCTACATCGATACAGCAGATCAGTAGGAGAAGGGTTTTTGAACAAGATTCCCCCGAACTTGACTTACATCTCTCTCAAAACCCATGTTCATATAAGTAAAACGTGCAATAGAACTTACAGTCACTAAACAAACCCTAATCGGGTTCACTTGTATTATAACTTCCAGCACCAACAATGAGTAAATAAGAGACCCTAAAGATAGGGTTTCGTTAAGCATTTAAGTGTAGATCGAAAACAACCAGCCTCAATATGACAGAGGCACACCAGATCAGATCCAATAAAATAATATGGGCGGTTAACAAACCGCCATGACATCCATGAACCGATCTTCACAGAAACAGCCTTTCAAAACCCTAGAATAAAATGATCATAGTGATGTACAATTAGGCTTCTGATCATATGGCTGCTGTTAGTAGAAAAGCCTGATTGCATGATCTGATCCTTGGGGTTGAATCATGTTTGTTTGGGTTATTTTATTGCATGTTGGTTGGAGGTTATGGCTGATAAACCCTATTCTTCATTTTGTTGCACTGAAGTTGTGTTTGTGGTTATAGGAGGGATGATGTGTTGCTGAATTTCACCATTTCCTTGGTTTTGATTTCTTCGCTATATCTACAAATACATGATCACTATTGAGGTCCTCGTATCACCTGCTGCTCATATCTTTAGCTTGTGTGTTTGGTGATGTCGGTAGTGGAGGTTAGGGTTTGTTAAACCCTTATGTTTGATGGAAGTCAAGTTTGGGGGTATTCTTGTTCAAAAACCTTCGTAGCTTATGGTAAGTCGTTGGATTCATATGATATGGGGTTGCGGACTATCCTAGGGTGTTCTTTCTTGCCATATTATATGTGATTCTTCGTGGAAGTGAAGTGGAACGCCATAATGATTTTGAAGACTCAAGTGCTAACTGAGTAGTATTGTATTGTCCTATGTAATTTAATCATTTTTGGTAGTTCCTTTTGTTTAAGTTTTATGTAAGTTATAAGAATGGTCTGTCATTCTTATATAGTGGTTTGGTATGTTGACCTTTGCTTGTAAGTGCCTATGTAACGGGCTGAGATATAGGACTTCACCCATATCCTTTATACTTAAACATTTTTCTGGTGTAATGTATTTTACCAGGGTGCAGGATTACTCCCCTTTACCCAAAAAAAAGATTACTCCCTTTTACCCAAAAAAAAAAAAAAAAAAAAAAAAAAAAAAGCTTCTAAACCAGTCAATGTGTCAAATTTGAAGACAAAGAAACCTTTGGAATTCATTTATAATCCTTTTAAGACCATGTTTCGCCCAATACCAGTCAATGTGTCAAATTTGAAGACAAAGAAACCTTTGGAATTCATTATAATCCTTTTAAGACCATGTTTCGCCCAATTACTCCTAGCATAGTATTCAACAACAGGAAACGCCATCCCTTTTCCAATAAAATAGCCATATAAAGTATGTTCCAAACGAGAACTAACCTATTCAACCACTTTACGGGGAATAGAAATGTTAACACCTTCAAATACGGGTTCGGCAATAGGAGATTCATGAGGCGATTTAGGGATCGAAGGGTGAGTATTATCTTCAGCCTTGAAAGCTTCACACAAACCATTAATAGCAGCCAATAACCTATTTCTAACATCACTCTCCAAAACAGCCCATATCGGATATTTACCCTCTACAATATCCTTAGTGAAAGCGTCAATATCCTTGAAGGTTTTAATCGACACACCAACACAAGCCTCAATGTAATCAAAACCAGTGACATCAGTGGAACTTGAAGCACCTATCCCATCAGTAATCATACTCCCAAACGAACCAGATTCAACTCCAGTAGCCGTGGCATGATTAGAGGCAGCCAAGACCGATTCACCATTCTTGGGAAGAGAAACACCCGCGTCTCCCTCCATGTACCCGAACTAGCCTTAGCCAAAGATGTAGTCACATTACTCAGACAACCCTTGTTTCTTTCTTGGGAAGAGAAACACCGGCGTTTCCCTCCAAGTTCTTCAAGCGACTGTTTCTTTGATTGATCTTAGCAGCAACTGAGCGTAAAAGCTCAGCATTCAACTCTCCCAAACTTTCCATCACAACAGCCCAAACAAAAACCTAATGAACAAACTCCAGCAGATCGCAAGCAAACAGGAAGAATTTTACGTTTGTTTGCTTTTTTTACGTAAAACAAGAAGAATTTTACGTATCCAGCTCCACAGAAGGAGAAACACTCTCCTTCCTTGGGGATTTTGGCGATTTTTACCCTAAAATTTCCTTAATCGTGCATCAATCAAGCCGACTTTAATTCGTTGTTTCTTGCATCGATTTGTTTAAGTGATTGATTAAACGTTTGTTTAACATTATCTTACTCAAATTCTTGTTCGATTATGTGTTTCTAAGGCTGCTTTTTTTGAGTCGCTAAGTTAGGGTTTTTAGGGTTTTCTTTTGCAGTCGCTAAGGGTTTCCAAGTCGATCTGTTCTTAAGCTGATTCAGTATTGTTATTCTCATCATTAGCTTCATTGGATCGACATTCCTAACTAGGGTTTATACACGATTTTGAGGTTGACGTGGATCTTTGGTTATTTGCGATTAGGGTTTATGATCTGGTAATTACGTGTCTAAGGTCGTATTGGCTGCTGTGATGGAAAGTTTGGGAGAGTCGAATGCTGAGCTTTTACGCTCGGTTGCTGCTAAGATCAATGAGAGAAACTCTCGTTTGAAGAACTTGGAGGGAAACGCCAGTGTTTCTCATCCCAAGAAAGCAACAAGGGCTTTGGCTAACCCTAATTCTGATCCGATTAGTGTAACTACTGCTTTGGGTAATGATTGCTCGGGTAACATGCCTAAGTGAAGGTTTCTCATGCTCGTGAAGATGCATCAGTTTTGGCTGCCTCTTCTCATGCCATGACTACAGGTGGTACTAATGCTTCTGTTTCGTTTGGAAGCATAGATACTAGTAGAGCAAATCATCATGCTTCAAGCCCTAATGTTGTTACTGGTCTCGATTACATTCAGGCTTTGTTTGGTGCGTCGGTTAAAACTTCTAAGGATATTGACGAATTCACTATGGGCATTGTAGATGGTAAATATCCGTTGTGGGCTGTTTTGGAGAGTGATGTTCGTAAAAGGGTATTAGCTGCTATAGATGGTTTATGGGAGGCTTTGAAGGCTGAAGTTGATGAGTCTCCTATTGCTGAGCCCGTATGTGAAGGTGTTAACATTTTTATTCCTCGTAAAGTGGTTGAAAAGGTTAGTTCTCATTTGGAACATACTTTATATGGCTATTTTATTGGAAAAAGGATGGCGTTTCCTGCTGTTGAATAATATGCTAGGAGTAACTGGGTGAAACATGGTTTTAAAAGGATTATGATGAATTCCAAAGGATTATTTTTCTTTATATTTGATACATTGGTCGGCTTAGAAGCTGTTTTGGAAGGAGGTCCTTGGATGATACGCAAATCTCCAATAATTCTCAAGAAATGGTCTATGGATACTTCTTTGCATAAGGAAGAATTGACTAGCATCCCGGTATGGGTTAAATTGCATGATGTTCCTCTTCAAGTCTTTGAAGAGGAGGGTATTAGCTTTTTTTTTGGGTAAAGGGAGTTACCCCGGTAAGTATATATCCAAAAAATAATGTTAATTACAAATGGAATGTGGCAGAGGTACCACATTATCCTCAAGCAAAAAGCTTGATAAACTAGTGTTTATGACAGGCTATAAACATAACAAACCTAGCTACATTACATATCACCTAACTAGGTAAAATAACAAGAATAAACTTGTAGCCAGTGAACATCCCGCTTCCACCCATAAGCACGAAGGGAGCAAGGCAACCCAGGAAGCTTGCCTCCTTAAAAACTCTTTCCAAGAAAAAACCCAGAGGGAAAACCAAGTAGGGAAAAAGAGTGCAACCCTTACCTAGCACTCCCCTCGTGAATAAAACAAGCACTTGGAATCTTCCATTGATCTAATAGTAGACGAGACTGCGCGGTTATCTTCTTAAATTTGAAGGTAACCAGCTTCAACCGAATGGTAGAGACGATTACTTGGACCACTTGAGCAACAGTAGACTTCTTCAGCTTGAAAAGTCTTGAATTGCGTTCCATCCATAAATAGTATGTAGTAGCAGCAAGTAATAACCGAGATATAATGCTAATAACCGAACACCCCTTAGATATAGGCTTGAGGAACGTGATAACATCATCCAAAGAAGGCGGAACAACATCCATACCAGATAAAACCCGAACCTGCAAAGAAAACTGACACTCAAAAAACAAGTGAGAGTGAGAGTCGGGAACCGCATCACAAAGTGAGCATCTAAGAAGGCTCAAGTCGACATTAGGGCCAACATCCTCTTGTCGCAATCTATCTTGTGTCTTCAACTTCTGCTTAAGAACAAGCCACAAGTGTATAGCATGCCGTGGAATACAATGAGGGAACCACGGAATAAGATACCAATCGACCACATCAGCCCTTAATCGAAAAGAATCCCAAGCACATGCAACCGAGAAAGGCCTGAAATTGCCATCCGAATCACGCCAAACCATCAGCAGTATCATCAATAAGAGTAGGGACCGGGAGATTAGCTAGGTCCGGGAACCTAGAAATCCAGCCAAGGGGCTCCAAGAACCATTAACAATGACATCACTAACCGAATCAGATAAGCTTAGACCAGCCCAAACAATGTCCCTTGTTGTAAGCATGTCGCGAAGGGGACTTAAGTCACACCACTTATCAAACCACATGGATGTATTCTTACCATTATAAATCTTATGCCATATGAATGGGCGCACCTTGGGTCTAATAGCAAGAAGTTTACGCCAACCCCAACTAACATCACCCAAACAAGGAACATCCCAAAAACTTCTACCTCTAAGTTTGTATGAATGAATCCACTTAACGCATAAAGAATCTTTATGGGTTACAATACTCCAAATATGCGTAGCCATAAGAGCAACATTAAAATCAGCCAATCTACGAATACCAAGACCACCTTCATGTTTAGGTTTACAAACTGACTCCCAAGCAACTTTGGCCTTACCCCTCTTCATTTCTCCTTGACACCATAAGAACCCTCTCATGAGTTGCTCCAACTCATGAATAATACGAGCCGAAAGGATAAAGACAGAAGCTCAATAAATATGCATGGAAGATAAAACAGATCGAACCAATTGGAGCCTACCCGCAAGAGATAAAAATTTGTTACGCAAATCATTCATACGACCTTCCAATTTTTTCACAAACACCTTACAATCTTGATAAAGCAATCTGGACGATATAAGCGGGACACCAAGATACATAACCGGAAGAGAGCCTTCTGCAAATGGCATAGATTGAAGAATAGTAGCTTTCAAGGCCATAGGAACATTACAGAAGAACGCCGTGCTTTTAGGGATACTCGGGACAAGTCCCGACACATTTTGGAAATCCTCCAAGGCTTGCATAATAACATCAACAAAAGATGGGTGACCTCCAGAGAACAAGAAAAAATCATCTGCAAAACAAATGTTAATAATTCTCTGCTGCTCACACAAATGATGGAACTGAAAATCCGCCGAGTTAGAAACCTTTTTTTTGCAAAATAAGGGTTTTTTGCAAAATAAGGGTTAAAACCTCCATAACCAACGTAAACAAGTAAGGAGATAACGGGTCACCTTGCCTTAGACCTCGCTTACCTTTGAACCAACAATGAAGATCCCCATTAACACATATAGAATATGATGTGGAACTGACACACAACATTATCCATTCGACCATTTTATGATGGAACCCAAAACCAATCAGAATTGACTTAAGAAAAGCCCAATCAACCGTATCATACGCCTTTTGAATATCTACTTTAAAAGCACATCTAGGGGGGACCTCTCCCGCTATGATAATTCTGCATCAGCTCTTGGGTAAGCAATATATTATCAGAAATACGACGCCTAGGAACAAACGCTGATTGATTTATACTAACCAAATCACCAAGGCCCTCTTTAATGCGATTAGCAATAATTTTACTTATGCATTTATATAGGACAAGGAGGGTATTAGCTTGATTGCTACTTTCGTTGGTAAGCTATGCTTGATTCATACACTAGCTCTATGTGTAAGGATTTGTGGGGTAGAAGTAGTTTTGCTAGATGTCTCATTAAGGTCAGTTCTGAATATGATTTTGTGGAGGCTGTGACTATTGGTTTCCCTTCTCTCACTGGGGAGGGTTTTAATAAAGAGACTATACGTGTTGAATATGAATGGAGGCCTCTCAGATGCAATTTATGCAAAATATTTGATCACACGCATGATCAATGTCCTAAAAAGGTGGTGAGTCCTCCTACACAGGTGGTTAGTCCTCCTACTGTTTCTACTTCACATGTTGCTACTCCTTCTGTGGAGCTGGATACTGATGGGTTCCAAAAGGTGGGTAAAAAAAAGAAAAAGGGTAAAGCCAAGTCTACTAATACGAATCAATCTGTTGGAATTTTGGTTAAACAGTTCAGATTTGTTCCTAAGGCAGATACTAGTAAACCTAAGAAGGGAGCTACTACTATGGGTAATGCATCTACATCCTCATCTCAGTTGAAGTCTACTGGTAATGCTTCTAAGGAAGTTAATATTACTACATTTAATCCGTATGCTGCATTGGTGATGGATGATGAAGATGGTGAAGAACATGTTGAAAATGTGTTTGATGAATCGGCCAATTTATTTGACTCTAATACAGGGGCAAGTTCATCTCACACGTTTCCTGCAGGCTATCTGATTTTCAATTCTTTTTCTAGAGGCATTTTTTATTTCTAGAGTAGTAAGTGCTTATGGCATGTCATAAGCACTAGATTTAGGTGTTTATCAAGCTTATTAGCTTGAGGTTGATATGGTACTTCAGCCATATTCCATTTATACTTAATTTTTTCGGTTTAATATATATACCAGGGTGCAGATTACTCCCCTTTACCCAAAAAAAAAAGAAGAAGAATTTTACGTCTGAACTTCAGAAACACAACGAGTAAAACACTAGTATAAACTAGGGTTTATAGTCATCAACGTACCTTAAATTAACCAATAACCAGTAGTCGATCCAATGATTAGTAATGATTGCAACAGAAAATAAATCAAGAACTGACTAATAAGAAAACCCTAAGTAGCGATTAATGAAAACGAAACCCTAACAGAAAACTAATCGATCACACAAAGACCTGTTAAATGCTTTTTTGAGCAATTGCATCGATTGTTGTCTCCTTATTTGAGCAATTGCCCTATATATGATAAAAGTCATTTTCCCTAAATGTTTTCTTTGGGTAAAAGGTCAAAAAGACCCGGTAAATGTATTACTCCAAAAAACGTTTAAGTACAAAGGATATGGGTGAAATCCCATATCTCAGTTGTTGTCCCTAAATGCTTGAACACACTATAAGAGCAATTGTCACTTACATGATGAGATCCGTTGTACCTAAAGGCTAACTTTATGAGGGCAATTGTCTCTTACATGATGAGAGTTGTTGTCCCTAAAGGCTCACTTGATGAGAGTAATTGTTCATTATTTGATGTGAGCCGTTGTCCCTAAATGCTTGCTCACTTGATGAGAGCAATTGCCCTTTACATGATGAGAGCTGTTGTCCCTAAATGCTTGCATACTTGATAAGAGAAATTGTCACTTACATGATGAGATCCGTTGTCCATAAAGGCTAACTTTATGAGGGCAATTTTCTCTTACATGATGAGAGTTGTTGTCTCTAAAGGCTCGCTTGACGAGAGTAATTGTTCGTTACTTGATGTGAGTCGTAGTCCCTAAACGCTTGCTCACTTGATAAGAGCTGTGTTGTCTCTAAAGGCTCGCTTGACGAGAGTAATTGTTCGTTACTTGATGTGAGTCGTAGTCCCTAAACGCTTGCTCACTTGATAAGAGCTGTTGCCCTTTACATGATGAGAGCCGTTGTCCCTAAATGCTTGCACACTTGATAAGCGCAATTGTCATTTTCATGATGAGATCCATTGTCCCTAAAGGCTAACTTTATAACGGCAATTGTCACTTACATGATGAGAGTTGTTGTCCTTAAAGGCTCACTTCACGAGAGTAATTGTTCGTTACTTGATGTGAGCTGTTGTCCCTAAACGCTTGTTCACTTGATGATAGCAATTGCCCTTTACATGATGAGAGCCGTTGTGCCTAAATTCTTGCACACTTGATAAGAGCAATTGTCACTTACATGATGAGATCCGTTGTCCCTAAAGGCTAAATTTATGAGGGCAATTGTCTCTTACATGATGAGAGTTGTTGTTCTTTACTTGATGTGAGCCATTTTCCCTAAACGCTTGCTCACTTGATGAGAGCAATTGCCCTTTACATGATGAGACTCGTTATCCCTAAATGCTTGCGCACATGATAAGAGCAAGTCAATGGGGATACCTAGAATAATAATCATCTATTAGAAAACCCTAAACTCTCTCTCCCCTAGGGGCGATTTCAGGCAGCTCCTCCCCCTCATTATCCGGCCAAAAAACAGCCCTATACCCGCCTCTCTATCATTCTTGATTGTTTTTAGTGATCATTATCTGTTCTAGTTTTCGTTCTATTGGTTTCTTCTTTCGAAGATCCCATTAAAATAACTAATTCTGATTTTATCACTAGATCTAATTGAATGATATGCAATCGGGTATGATAGGTTGTTATTTTATGGGAAGAGGCGTGCTGTGATTACTTAATTCCATTGTTTCTGGAAATCGTCCCTCACACTTGTAACCCAAACCCTCAATTTAGGGTTACGTTTTTCTTGTATAACATTTAGGGTTTCGATGTGTATTGATTGGTATGCTTTTGGAGGTTCGCTATTCTTAATGATTAAACGAAACCCTAATTTAGGGTTTCTCACCTATCATTCGTTGGTGCCTGGGTGGCTTTGATCGAAGACAAGTTCTACTACAGATGTAAATTTTGGGTCAGTGGTTTTTATGAGAGATGTAAGTCAAGTTTTAGGGCACCTTGTTCAAAAACCCTAATTCTGTTCTGTTTTCAATGACCTGCGCGCGTTTTTGATTCATCATCTGGTCATGTTATGGCTATTGCTGGAAGTTAGGGTTTTTAACCCTATTAGGAAGTCATCGTATCGTTTATTAGACCTGGTGGTATCGTGATATCTTCATGTTTTGGTCTGTTATACGATCTGTTCGTGATCCAATTGGAAGTTTGGGTTTTGGTTCGATCTGCACTTTCCTTGGATCTGTGTTCGTCTATTGGAAGTTAGGGTTATTAACCCTATTTTGGTGGTCGTTTATCCTTGTCTTTTCAGACTTGGTGTTACTTGGCCTGTTTTTTACGATTCATTGGTAGTTAGGGTTTTGGGGAAACCCTATTATCATCCTTGCATTGATGCTGTTGGACTGTGATCTACTGTCAGGTCCTAATGCTTGTGATGCTGCTTTTCATGATGATTGGTCGGTTCTGGTCATTATGATTTGATATTGTGTAAGTTAGGGTATGGTTATACCCTATGATTCGTCTATGGCAGACTCTTGTTGCTTTGGTTTTCATTCTAATCCACGTTTTCATGTGTTGCTCATAATGCAATGTTGCTGTTTGCCATAGGTTTTTTACTGCAAACTTTGATTGCGTGGTTGTTATGGTCGATGAATGTTCTTTCGTTATAACCATTTTGTGATCATGGGGTTGCATTGTTGCAACATTCTGAATCCATGGTGTCGAACCATGGTTATTTGGCTTGTTGTACTGGAAGTGGTGCTTTGTGGTTATAGGAAGGAGGGGGTTTCTTTGTTATTTCTACAAACACCTTTTTAATGTTGAAGATGCTCGAATCACGTGCTGCTATTGATGATGTAATGTGGTGTTCGGTGGTATCTTCATGGTGTTGTTTCTTGGCTAGTTTCGGTGAGCTTGGGTCAAGGCTTATCCGTATAAGTTCAAGATAATGTTGATATGGAGTTCTACGATGACTATGACTTATGTCTTACCTATGTAATGCATGCTTTTGTTCTTCATTTTCATATCTCTTGTATAGTCATTGTAGGTTGTAAGTTTATTATGTAAGTTATAAGAATGGCGTGCCATTCTTATATAGTGGTTTGGTTTGTTGCTCTTTGCATGTAAGTGCCCATGTAACGGGCTGAGATATGGGACTTCACCATATCCTTTGTACTTAAACATTTTTTGGTGTAATACATTTTACAAGGGTGCAGGATTACTCCCCTTTACCCACTTGATAAGAGCAATTATCACTTGCATGATGAGATCCGTTGTCTCTAAAGGCTCACTTGACGAGAGTAATTGTTCATTACTTGATGTGAACCGTTGTCCCTAAATGCTTGTTCACTTGAAGAGAGCAATTGCCCTTTAGATGAAGAGAGTCATTGTCCCTAAATGCTTGCACACTTGATAAGAGCAATTGTCACTCACATGATGAGATCTGTTGTCCCTAAAGGCTAAATTTATGGGTAAAGGTATTACTCCCCTTTACCAAAAAAATAAATTTATGGGTAAAGGGGAGTAATCCTGCACCCTGGTAAATATATTAAAACTGAAAAATTAAGTACAAATGGAATATGGCTGAAGTACCATATTAACCTCAAGCTAATAAGCTTGATAAACACCTAAATCTAGTGCTTATGACATGCCATAAACAGTTACAACTCTAGAAACAAAAGATGCCCCTAGAGAAAAACAACCGAAAACCAGCTAACCAGCAGGAAACATGCGAGATGAACTTCCACTAGTAGAGTCAAGTAGATTGGCTGATTCATCGTACACATTTTCAACATGTTCTTCACCATCTTCATCATCCATCACCAATGCAGAATACGAATTAGATGTAGTAATATTATCATCCTTAGAAGAATTACCAGTAGACTTCAACATAGACGACGATGAAGATGCCTTACCCATATTAGTAGCTCCCTTCTTAGGTTCACTAGCTGCTGCCTTTGGAGCAAATCTAAACTTTTTAAATGAAGGACCAACCGGCTGACTTTTATTAGTAGACTTGGCTTTAACCTTCTTCTTTTTCTTACCCACTTTTTGGAAACCATCATTATCCAACACCACTGTAGGAGTATCAACATGTAAAGTAGTAACAATATGAGGACTCACCACCTGTTTGGGAGGACTCACCACTTGGGGGGCCTCCATTCATATTCAAAACATATAGTCTCTTTATTAATACCCTCCCCATTAAGGGAAGGGAAACCGATAGTAACAGCCTCCACAAGATCAGATTCAGAATTGACCTCAATGAGACATCTAGCAAAACTACTTCTACCCCAAGAATCCTTACACATAGAGCTAGTTTATGAATCAAGCATAACAGGTTTACCAATGAATGTAGCAATCAAACTAATACCATCCTCTTCAAAGACTTGAAGAAGAACATCATGCAATACCGGAATGCTAGTCAATTCTTCCTTACGCAAACAAGTATCCATAGACCATTTCTTGAGAATTATTGGACTTGCGTATCATCGAAGGACCTTCTTCCAAAACAGGTTCTAAACCAGCCAATGTATCAAATTTGAAGAAAAATAAGCCTTTGTAATTCATTATAATCATTTTAAGACCATGTTTCGTCCAGTTACTCCTAGCATAGTATTTAACAACAGGAAACGCCATCCTTTTTCCAATAAAATTGCCATATAAAATATGTTCCAAATGAGAAATAACCTTTTCAACCACTTTACGGGGAATAGAGATGTTAACACCTTCAAATACAGGTTCGGGAATAGGAGACTCATGCGGTGATTTAGGGATCGATGATTGAGTATTAACTTCAGCCTTAAGAGCCTCCCATAAGCCTTGTAATGCACCCATTACCCTTATTCGTACGTCACTCTCCAAAACAGCCCACAACGGATATTTACCATCTTCAAGCCCCTTTGTGAACTCATCAATGTCCTCATGATTACTAATCGACACTCCAAACAAAGCATGAATGTAATCGATACCCGTGACATCCTGAGGAACCGACACACCAGACAATTCATTAGCAAGAGGAACGTTCACATTAGGCATGTTACCAGGACCATCGTTACCCATAGATGAATTCACATCACACGGATCAGAATTAGGGTTTACAAAAACCCTTGTTGCTTTCTTGGAAAGTGAAACACCGGCATTTCCCTCCAAGTTCTTCAAACGAGTGTTTCTTTCATTGATCTTAGCAGCAACTGAGCGTAAAAGTTCAGCGTTCGACTCTCCCAAAATATCCATCACAACAACCCAAAAAACCCTAATGAATCAGCTCCAGCAGATCGCAAGCAAACAAGAAGAATAAAGTCTGAACTTCAGAAACACAACGATTAAAACCCTAGTTAAAACTAGGGTTTATAATCATCAATGTACGTTAAATCAACCCATAATGATAAATCGATCCTGTAATTAATGAAGAAAGTGAATTAAATGCTATAGGAGTCAACTTAAAAACCCTAAGTAGTGATAATAGGAAAACCGAAACCCTAACAGAAAACCCTAAAAATGATCAGAAATACAATCAAGAACAGGACTTGATTAAGGCTGAGATCAACACGAGGTATAATCAAAACACAAGAACAAGCATGTTAAATATTAAATAAAGGATCGATCAAGAGAAAAGTCGGTTAGGGTTATAATAAGAAAACCGATCCTAACAGAACACCCTTAAACGATCGCAAATAGAATCAGGAACAAAAATCGTCCAAGGCTGAGATCAACACGAGGTATAATCAAAACACAAGAACAAGTTTGTTAAAGATTAAATCAGTGATCGACCAAGAGAGAAGTCAATTAGGTTTAATTTTCCTGGTCACCAAAATCGCCACATGAGGGGAGAGTTTTTCACCCGTTATCTCCTTTTAAAGGCTAAATTTATGAGGGCAATTATTTTGGGTAAAAGGGATTTTTTGCCCTGGTAAAATGCATTAAACCAAAAAATATTGAAGTACAAAGGATGAGAGTGACTTCCCTCATCTTAGTCCCTTAGGACACTGACATGCAACACAATGCAAAAAAACATAACCACTATATAAGAATGACAGGCCATTCTTATTACTACCACAAACATAAAAACTATAATAACTAATCAAGCTGAAATAAGACATTCATAAAGCTAGTTCTACAAATGTAGAAACCACTTGAACCTCATAGTCATCGTAGTACACCATATCATCTTCGTAGCCATACAATAGAGCCTTCTCCCAAAAGGCTCACTTGATGAGAGCAATTGTCCGTTACTTGATGAGAGCCGTTGTCCCTAAACGCTTTCTCACTTGATGAGAGCAATTGCCCTTTACATGATGAGAGTCGTTGTCCCTAAATGCTTGCACACTTGATAAGAGCAATTGTCACTTACATGATGAGAGCCGTTGTCCCTAAAGGCTAACTTTATGAGGGCAATTTTTTTTTAAAGGTAAAATATATTAAATAAAATGAAAATTATATACAGTACAAAGCACAAGAAGAAAGCTGCTAGGACAACCCCTAGCAAGCACAACTCTTGCCTAGAAAAGAAAAAAGGACCAAAGCAAAATACAAAGTGCAGGAAATGACTAAACTAGCAATAACCAAAAATAATACAAAATAACAAAAACCAGGCAACCCAAAACCACAGTCTTGGCAGAGAAGTAAGCTTGATCTAGAGTCATAATCATACTCTGAATACATGGAAGATTACAAAGGGACCAACCAATGTAACTCCAAACATCACCATATGAATATAACTCATAGAAAGCTGAAATGCTAAGACTGATGAAAGAAAGGTTGTTGTACATAACAGAAGCTCCAATACAGCTAAGGTCCTTCAAATAACTAGATCTTGCATAGCTCATAGCACCACAGATAACTTCAAAACCTCTGATAACAGCCATGAAACTGGAAGAATCATCACGCAACAGATAGCAAACCATAATATCACAAGATCTCCAAACTTCAAAAGGCTTGATCACTAAATAACCCATATCATCCCAAGCAACTTCAAACCTTATAACAGCAATGAAAGTAGGTGAATCATCAAGCAACATATCACCCAATCTATCCTGTCTCGTTAAAAAACCTTGGCAAATAAAAACCCTGTGGGAAAACTTTGCACAAGGAAAAAGAGTACAGGACCTGAAAATGTCATTAGTGCAGAAAAAAGCAAGCATAGAAATAAAATAATGAGCATTCCAAACCATAATATGCAAGCCCAAACCCTGAGCATAATCAAGATTAAAACAGAAAGCCAGCGCAGAAATAAAATAAGCACTTCTGTAGTGCATAGCAATCTGACCTGCACCCTTCATAAATCGAAACAAATGACCTGCGCAGCAATTAAAATTCAGTTCTGTAGTGCATAGCCTACTGTCCTCCAACCTACCAAAAGATAGACCAGCGCAGAAGCTAATCAAAATCGCTGTAGTGCATATCCAATTGTACAAAAACCACCAAAACCCCATAAGAGTAGACCAGCGCAGGTTATTAACTAGAGCCTTCAAGAAATACTTACCTACAATACCCGGCACTTCAACTACACCCAAATTACTATAAGAAAGCATACCTGAACTCAAGTTTTCACCTGTAGTGCATAGTCCATCCATAGAAAACCAAGTCTTCATATCTATAGATGCAATCATGAAAAGGGGTGAAACATCACAGTAACCAATCACCCAAATACCTTGTCTCGTTAAAAAACCTTGCCCAAGAAAAACCCTGTGGGAAAACTTAAAGCAAGGAAAAAGAGTACAAGGTTTGTTTATGTTAGAGTAGCAAGTAACATAGTCAAAAAAGCCCTAACTCCAAGAGACACAAACAGCCTTATACCCCAAATAATACATAAGAAGATACACAAATATGAAACTAATGGCAAACTGAATATAATAACCCAAGTAACAAGCAAACCTGATAGCTAAATTCAGCCATCCCCATCAGCAAATCCAACCACAGACTTGAGAATAACCATGACCAAAACAAAACAAAAGACCAGCGCAGAGGTTCAGATTCGGTTCTATATTGCATAGCCTATTACTCTCCAAGCAACCAAAAAATAGGCCAGCGCAAAAGCTAATCAAACTCTCTGTAGTGCATAGCCAATTGTATAAAATCCACCAAAAACCTGTGCCCAAGCAGAACCAGCAGACCCATAACTTACGAAAATCAACGGGTCTCAAATAAAGCCACAATCCAGTTCCCAAACAATCCACATCAATTCTATAATACATATCTATCAGTCCAGCACTCAAATAACACCATCTGATCCAGCATAGAATGGTATTGCAGTCCCAAAAACCAATATCAACACTGAGGTAATTAATCCAATTAGTGACAGTTAAATAAGAATGTGCATCCAATAACCATTTAGACCCAATATCAGACCTTACAACATTAGACTTGTAATAAGAGAACATATCCAGACCAGTAAACAAACTCAAAGCCAACTTGTACAAACCACAACCACTCAATAGCAACCATAAACATTGCACACAACTCAATGTGATCATGTGCAGAACAAGCCCCCCCCCCCACATGTCTACGTAACACCATTATCACAATCATTTTGACTCCTACTATCACCACCATTAATACTTTTCAATGGGATCTTCCAAATGACAGCAGCCTTCTCCACTTCCAAAGAACGTTTTATCTTTAAACCCAACAACTTATGCCTAACTGTATCAACAATGATCCTAAACACACACTCCTCAGTCCTAAAATCATTTTGGAAAATCCTAATATTTCTTTCTTGCCATAAGAAGTAAACTGCAGCACTAAACACCAATCTCTGAATCACACTCCAAATAGAATTATTAGCAGTTTTAATTGAAATCCCTGAAACGATTTCAGCCCATATACAAGAAACATCATCAAGCCTACATAATGGTTTAAGATTATCCCAAACATTCTTAGAGAAACAACACTTAAAGAACAGATGACTATGGCTCTCATTATCATTTTTACATAAAGGGCACAAGGTACTAGAAACATTAAACCACTTGGAAATCCTATCCGAGGTTTTAAGCCTACCTCTCATCGCCATCCAAAGCACAAAAGCATGTCTAGGAATACATTGAGTGAACCAGACGTGCTTGTGCCAAATAACTTTAGGGCTATCTAACCTTAAAGCTTTCCATGCTTCCTTAACACTAAACACCACTTCCTCATTCTTCTTATTAACCCACAATACCTTATCATCACAGTCATCTAACAAGGTGGGGACAGGAACATTCAAAACCTCACCAAATAAGTTATTCCATTCCTGAGGCCATTTCCATCCATTACTATCAATCCAATCAGCAACCTTATCATTAACATCAATACCTTGCTCAGTGAGAAAACTATAAGTGATGAGTTTACATAAAGGACCATTGGTATGCCACTTATCAAACCACATAGAGCAACTCTTACCATTACCCAATTTATAAGCAACAAAAGAACGGATCTTATCCCTAAGGCCAAGAATCTGATTCCAACTCCACGCTCCATGTGCAGGATTAATATCAAACCAAATATTCCTATCATTTACCCTATAAGCATGTACCCATTTTACCCACAAAGAGTCCTTCTTACTAATAACATTCCAAAGATACTTGGACATTAAAGCCTGATTCATGATCCTAAGAGGTTTAAGGCCAAGACCACCTTGATTTTTTGGTTTACAAATATCTTTCCAGGACACACTGGCAATCCCGCTCCCATCACCCCCACCAGACCACAAAAACTTCTTACACAACTTATCAATACTATCACAGATATAGACAAGAAGAATGAACATAGAAGCCCAGTAAACATGAAGAGAGGCAAGCACAGATGAAATTAATTGAAGCCTACCCGCAAAAGACAAGGACTTATTTCTCCAATCATTAATCCTATTCCTGACTTTTTCTATCAACACTCTACAGTCACTATTGCAAATTCTCTTACCCATCAAAGGAATACCCAAATACTTCATAGGGAGCTCACCAATCCTAAATGGCAATTATCTCTTACATGATGAGAGCTGCTTTCCCTAAAGGCTCACTTGATGAGAGTAATTGTTAGTTAATTGATTTGAGCCGTTGTCCCTAAACACTGGCTCACTTGATGGGAACAATTGCCCTTTACATGATGAGAGTCGTTGTCCCTAAACGCTTAAGCAATTGATAAGAGCAATTGTCACGTACATGATTAGACCCATTGTCCCCGAAGGATAACTTTATGAGGGCAACTGTCTCTTACATGATGAGAGTTGTTGTCCCTAAAGGCCCACTTGACGAGAGTAATTGTACATTATTTGATGTGAGCCATAGTTCCTAAACGCTTGTTGATGAGAGCAATTTCCCTTTACATGATGAGAGTCGTTGTCCCTAAATTCTTGCACACTTGATAAGAGCGCTTGTCACTTACATGATGAGATCCGTTGTCCCTAAAGGCTAAATTTATGAGGGCAATTGTCTCTTACATGACGAGATATGTTGTCCCTAAAGGCTCACTTGATGAGAGTAATTGTTCGTTACTTGATATGAGCCAGTGTCCCTAAACGCTTGCTCACTTGATGAGAGCAATTGCCCTTTACATGATGAGAGTCGTTGTCCCTAAATGCTTGCACACTTGATAAGAGCAATTATCACTTGCATGATGAGATCCGTTGTCCCTAAAGGCTCACTTGACGATAGTAATTATTCATTACTTGATGTGAACCGTTGTCCCTAAATGCTTGTTCACTTGATTAGAGCAATTGCCCTTTAGATGATGAGAGCCGTTGTCCCTAAATGCTTGCACACTTGATTAGAGAAATTGTCACTCACATGATGAGACTGTTGTCCCTAAATCTAGTGCTTATGACATGCCATAAACACTTACAACTCTAGAAACAAAAGATGCACCTAGAGAAAAACAACTAAAAACCGACTAGCCAGCAGGAAACGTGCGAGATGAACTTCCACCTATAGGTCAAGTAGATTGGCCGATTCATCATACACATATTCAACATGTTCTTCACCATCTTCATCATCCATCACCAATGCAGAATACGGATTAGATGGAGTAATATTATCTTCTTTAGGAGAATTACCAGTAGACTTCAACATAGAAGATGATGAAGATGCCTTACCCATATTAGTAGCTCCCTTCTTAGGTTCACTAGCTGCTGCCTTTGGAGCAAATCTAAATTATTTAAACGAATGACCAACTGGCTAACTTTTATTAGTAGACTTGGCTTTAACCTTCTTCTTTTTCTTACCCACTTTTTGGAAACAATCATTATCCAGCACCACAGTAGGAGTATCAACATGTGAAGTAGTAACAATAGGAAAACTCACCACCTGTTTGGGAGGACTCACCACCTGTTTAGGACATTGATCATGAGTATGACCAAATATTTTGCATGTATTGCACCTGGGAGGCCTCCATTCATATTCAACACGTGTAGTCTCTTTATTAAAACCCTCCCCATTAAGGGAAGGGAAACCAATAGTAATAGCCTCCACAAGATCAGATTCAGAATTGACCTCAATGAGACATCTAGCAAAACTACTTCTACCCCAAGAATCCTTACACATAGATAAATCAAACATAACAGGTTTACCAATGAATGTAGCAATCAAACTAATACCATCCTCTTCAAAGACTTGAAGAGGAACATCATGCAATTTAACCCATATCGGAATGCTAGTCAATTCTTCCTTACGCAAACAAGTATCCATAGACCATTTCTTGAGAATTATTGGAGATTTGGGTATCATCCAAGGACCTTCTTCCAAAACAGCTTCTAAACCAGCCAATGTATCAAATTTGAAGAAAAAGAAGCCTTTGGAATTCATCATAATCCTTTTAAGACCATGTTTCGCCCAGTTACTCCTAGCATAGTATTCAACAACAGGAAACGCCATCCTTTTTCCAATAAAATAGCCATATAAAGTATGTTGCAAACGAGAACTAACCTTTTCAACCACTTTACGGGGAATAGAGATGTTAACACCTTCAAATACAGGTTCGGGAATAGGAGACTCATGAGGCGATTTAGGGATCGATGATTGAGTATTAACTTCAGCCTTAGGAGCCTCCTATAAACCTTGTAATGCACCCATTACCCTTATTCGTACGTCACTCTCCAAAACAGCCCACAACGGATATTTACCCTCTTCAAGCCCCTTTGTGAACTCATCAATGTCCTCATGATTACTAATAGACACTCCAAACAAAGCATGAATGTAATCGATACCCGTGACATCCTGAGGAACCGACACACCAGACAATTCATTAGCAAGAGGAACGTTCACATTAGGCATGTTACCAGGACCATCGTTACCCATAGATGAATTCACATCACACGGATCAGAATTAGGGTTTACAAAAACCCTTGTTGCTTTCTTGGAAAGTGAAACACCGGCATTTCCCTCCAAGTTCTTCAAACGAGTGTTTCTTTCATTGATCTTAGCAGCAACTGAGCGTAAAAGTTCAGCATTCGACTCTCCCAAAATATCCATCACAACAACCCAAACAACCCTAATGAATCAGCTCCAGCAGATCGCAAGCAAACAAGAAGAATAACGTCTAAACTTCGAAAACACAACGAGTAAAACCCTAGTTAAAACTAGGGTTTATAATCATCAATGTTCATTAAATCAACCCATAATGATAAATCGATCCAGTAATTAATGAAGAAAGTGAATTAAATGTTATAGGAGTCGACTTAAAAACCCTAAGTAGTGATAATAGGAAAACCGAAACCCTAACAGAAAACCCTAAAAACGATCAAAAATACAATCAAGAACAGGACTTGATCAAGGCTGAGATCAACACTGAGATCAACACATCATTACTGTTCACTTAACCATTTTTCCGAGCAAAATTTGAAAATTTTGTTTACTACATTTCTATTCAAAAACGTTGTTACGTGATTCACTATACGTTGGGACGAACTCACACACGGACCAAGAAAATCATTTATACTAATAAACAACCAAACGGACCCTTATCACTATTCCTGGCCTAAATTCATAAGCCCTTTTTACTATTTAAGCCCAACAAAAATTCATTATTTCCTATAATTCACTCGGCTTGATACACTTCACTTGACCTCGATATCTTTTTATTGCAACATGCAAACTATGCTATATTTCACCTCACTCGAATCTACATACATCAAACAACTAGGACAGCAAGTCTCATCTTCTAATTCGAACGTTTGACCTATATTTGAGACCCAAAGTGAACCTCACGCGACCCCATTTACAAATTCATTCAATATCAATCCAAATTATCCAATTCGACAAAATTTTGATTTTACCTATGTATTTTATTTTTCTCTAGTAGATTTTGAGTTCATAAGTTCGTTTCTTATCATTTCCAACCTTTGGACATGTTACAAAGTAGGTTGGACCCTTATATATGTCAAACGTGTACATATATACATGTAACTCGACATAACCCAAAACAATACACAAACTATACACTTGTTCTCTATGTACTCGATTATATATTATCTTAAACCTCATCCATAACTCTGTCAAAGAATCAAATCACCTCAACTTGCCTATTTTAATACATTAAACTTGATTAGATTCTCGCATATATACATGGTAGGTATACAAACACATACATATGCATTCTCACTTTCTTCATTTCACACTCAATATTCTCCTAAGTTATCTCACTGCCACCATCGAATATATGGTTCCAACTTGTCCCAACTTGACCTTAAAATACAATATATACTTGTATAAGTATCCATGTGATCGAACGTATACACACATATTACACTCACTCATAATTCCCATTCATACCTATACTTTCTAAATCCTTTACTCATTGACAAAACCTCCCAAGAATAGGAGCAAGTTCTAGCTTTATTCGAGCCACAATTCCAAGTCGTATAATACTCTCCTCGATCCTTGGTGATTGTTCTAGCGTAAGCAATCCATATTTCTCGAGTTCTAGCTTCTCTTTCACGTATAACTCCCCACCTTTGGGTGTTGTAAGTCTTTACAACTCAATTTCCTACTCTTATAATCATTTTCTATATACCATGCATCCTACTATATTTCTTTTGAATGTATATTCATTGCTATACATTTATACGCTTTCTTTTTACTTAATTTTACGTTACACATGTTGACCTCCTTCATAGATGGCTAGAGATACGATTTATACTTCAATTCGACACTTATAAGTTCATTTAAATGCATATCGAGACTCCTTCTTACCTTTGTTGCATCGTATATGTTTCTTATAACGTATATATGTCACTTTTTATATATTGAACCATGTAATATCGACTAAGAAACGACCTTGTTAAATCAAATTCATGTACACATCATATTGTTTTTATTGCTCATCTCGATTCTTCATAAGCTCATTAAATAAGTTTTTGTTATAAACTTTCATTGATAAGCTAATATAAGCCCTTTTTAAAGCCACAGCCTATTGCTACTAGAAATAGTTTCTTTTAAATTAACATTTTTATCGATGGGCTTTTTAAATAAAAGCCCAATAAGCACATTTGAATAAGCTGAGATATAAGCAATTGAGATATGTTTTTGAGACCCTTATATAAGCCCAAAACCAGGCCCACTTAGTTTCTAAACCCCTCGGATCATTAAACCTTATTGGGCTTTGTATTTGGCTCGTTAAAGCCCAATAAGCCAAAAATAAGCTCTTTTACAGAATAAGTAGTTTCTATGAACTCAAATAAGCTTTATAAGAATGTTAAAACTCTCGGAAATTATTTCCCACTATTTTTGTGATTTTTGGACTTGTTTTGCAAAATATATTTACTATTAGGGGTAAAATTGTAACTATCGGAAAAATTGTGTACAAACTGCCAAATTTGTAACTTGAGGGTAGGAAAGGTTAAAACAGCAACTATAAATCATAATATGTCATATTGAAACCTTTTTGGACTTAAAACATAATTATTTTCTAACTAGGGACTAACGGTGCAAATATTACACCGTTAATGTGCAAATTTCATGAAATTACAAAGGACCATGCAATAACTTAATTTTTCATATAATCTCACAAATGTTTTATTACAATTCATCCTTAGAAGGCATTTTTACAAATTCGTACGATTCATTTAAATAACGTCACGGTTACATTTTTACATAACATAACTTTTGACGAATAAACGTAACTTATCATCCACCAACTTTCGAAGAAACGATATTTACTGATTTAATAAACATAAAAACATGATAATATTATGTATAATATTATTTTTGAACTTTAAGCATTTTAAGCATATCATTCATTCTCATCACAATGCAATTCGTTACCCGATATTCTTTTACCATCACTATTCACATCATGTCAATCTTAAACCATCGAAATCTCAGACTTCCTTATTATTCAGGTCAAGTGTTGGAGCCGTTCCCGTGATACTTTTGACATAACATTTCCTTGACTTTTTTTTTTGGTAAAGGGGAGTAATCCTGCACCCTGGTAAATATATTAAACCGAAAAAATGTAGTACAAATGGAATATGGCTGAGGTACCATATTAACCTCAAGCTACAAGGCTTGATAAACACCTAAAACTAGTGCATATGAATGCCATAAGCACTTACAACTTTAGAACAAAAGATGCACCTACTCATAAAATAACATAAAACTCCTATGAAGAAAATTACTTCTTGCCAAGACCTTGGAGCTTGATATCATAAATGTTGTAGAAGGCATCGAAATTCCCCGGAAGATCATCAATTTGATCCACATAGTCATCATAGTCATAATCAAGGTCATATTCAAGGTCATTACCACCTCCAAATAAGTTGACGGACTCATCAAAAGTGTTAACGACCTCTTCATCACTATCAGAATCAACAATAACTCCCACCTTAGAGAATGGGTTAACTCTTTTAGTGGCAGAAATAGATGGAGACCCAGAAGGACCAGGCTTATCAGACGCACCCTGCACCTTCTCTTTCACAGCACTCACAAGCGGAACTTGTGATTCATTCACCTTTTCATCAAGTGTACTCCCAGCAGCCACATCCTTAACCACTTCTTGAGTAGGAATACCCAAGTCATCAGTATCATCCAGATTAAGGGCATCAAACTTATTAGATGTAACAACCACATCAGTGGCCTTCTTCTTAGTGACATCCACTTTCTTAGGTTCAGGAGGAGTCTTTTTAGGTTTGTATTGAAAGTTTTTACCCACAGCAGGTTTAGTAAACCCTCCTTGACCCGGAACAACTGGACCACCTTGTTTACCCTTCTTCTTGTTGGCAGTTTGAAACCCATCATTACCACTCTTTGAAGGCTGAATAGGGGGTGGAATAGATTTAGGACAATCAACAATAGTATGACCAAAAATCTTACATGTGTCACATCTAGGTGGTTTCCACTCGTATTCAACCCGGATCTTCTCAATAGTCGAACCCGACCCATCAAGTAGGGGTATTTCAACAGTAATGCTGTCCCTCAGAACCTCATCCGCCTTAACGTCAATCAAGCATCTAGCAAAACTACTGCGGCCCCATGATTCCTTGCACATTTGACTCTTATAAGCATCTAACATTCTTGGATTACCAATCAATGTAGCAAGAAGACTAAGACCGTCATCAAAAAACATAGCAAGAGGAACATCATGGAATTTAACCCACACCGGAATGTTGGTCAAATCCTCTATAAGTATGTTTGTGTTCAAGGTCCATGGCTTTAGAATAATAGGGACATTTCTAATCAGCTATGGCCCGTTTTCAAGGAAATCATCACCACCTTTCATCGAGTTGAAGTTAAAGAAGAAGAACCCCTTTGCATTCATCATAACCCTCTGTATACTTACTGGTAGTACAATGGAAGTTATGGAGAATGAGTCTCTAAAGACTGGTAATGCATTGCATGAACCGCTTGTAAGTGATCTGAAAGAGAAGGAGGTTATTACGTCTAAGCCTAGCACTTTTGTTTCTCAGTCTACTTCTTCTACTAAGAGAGTCAACCCATTTTCTAAGATTGGAGAGATTGTTGATTCTGATAGTGACGAGGAGGTTTTTAACACTTTTGATGAGTCTGGGAATTTATTTGATAAACCTATGGATTTTCTCTCATCAATAGGTGGTGGACATGAGCTTGAAGATTACTATGATTATGATGACTATGCGGATCAAGTCTCCGATCTTTCAGGACAATTGGGTACTTTTTATGACATGTATGATATCAAGCCCCAAGGTCGTGTTAGGAAGTAGCTTTGTTTTATTATAGTCATGTTATCTACTGTGTTAGTAGTTTTTTTTGGGTAAAGGGATACCCCGGTAAATGTATTAACCAAAAAATAATGTTAAGTACAAATGGAATGTGGCAGAAGCACCACATTAACCTCAAGCAAAAAGCTTGATAAACTAGTGTTTATGACAGGCCATAAACACAACAACCTAGCTAAATTACAATCAACAAACTAGGAATAAACAAGAATAAACTTGTGACCAGCGAACATCCCGCTTCCACCCGTAAGCATGAAAGGAGCAAGGCGACCCAGGAAGTTTGCCTCCTTAAAAACCCTTTCCAAGAAAAAACCCAGAGGGAAAAAGAGTACAACCCATTCCTGGCACTCCCCTCATGAACAAGACAAGCACATAGTGAGCATCCATCATGGCGTTGAATCAGTAGCAATGATCACCGATCCAGGTAGTCTCCATGTATCCAAAATCCTTCTCACCTGCATAGATTTCCTAGTAAATCGAAGTGAAAGGATCTTCAACCGAACAGTGGTAACAATATCATCGAACACCTGAGTATATGACTTTAGACCCTTCTTAAAAAGCCTCGAATTACGCTCACGCCAAATAAAATAACATGTAGCAGCAAGAAGGAGACGGGAAATCACACTACTAGCAGACCCTCCTTTAGACAAAGGTATAAGACATGCAACAGCATCCTCCAATCTAGGTGGAATATCATCCATACCACATAATGCACGAACTCTCGTCCACACCTGTAAAGAAAAAGGGCACTCAAAAAAGAGGTGAGTATGAGAGTCAGGTTGATTATCACAAAATAGACAACGAAGCAGGTTCAAGTCAGTAGAAGGACCGACATCCCATTGCCTCAATCTATCTTGTGTTTTTAGCTTGTAATTAACAGCAAGCCACATATGGAACGCATGCTTAGGGATACACTGAGAGAACCACACAACATGAAACCACGGGACCAGATTAGTACTCGCACGAATCGAATCCCAAACACAAGAAATAGAAAACGACTTAAAATCACCATTAGGCAATTTCCAACCCAGCTCATCATCAACACCATCAGTTAAGATGGGTGCAGTGATAAGCAATAAATCAGGAAGTCTAGTAGTCCACTCCATAGGCCATCTCCAAGCTCCATCAATGAGAAGATCACACACGGTATCCACCATAGAAAACCCAGAACGAGATATATCCCTAGCAGTAAGCAAACTCCGAAGCGGGCTCAAGTGGCACCAATTGTCAAACCATATAGACGCCCTTTTACCATTACGGATATAGAACCAGAAAAATGGCCGAACAACAGGATGAATCATAAGCAACTTCCTCCATCCCCAACTCATATCACCCGCACAAGGAACATCCCAGAAACTTCTACCACGAAGTTTATAAGTATGAATCCATTTAACCCATAAAGATTCTTTATGCGTCAAAATACTATATATGTGTTTTGCCATAAGAGCCACATTAAACTCATGAAGACTCCGAATACCAAGACCACCCTCTTCCTTGGGTTTACAAATATCCTCCCACGCCACTTTAGCCTTACCCTTTTTCATATCACCTTGACACCATGAAAACCCACGCATGAGTTGCTCGATATCATGGATGACACGAACAGGGAGGATAAAAACAGAAGCCCAATAAATATGCATAGACGATAATACAGAAATAATGACCTGTAAACGACCCGCCATAGATAAGAATTTATTCTTCCAATCAGCAATTCTATTTTGAACCCTTTCCACAAGAACCTTACAATCCCGATACAACAACCGTGAAGATATAAGGGGAACACCCAGATATTTAACAGGGAGAGTACATTCATTAAAAGATAAAGAATTCAAAATAGCTAACTTCACCTGGTTAGGAACATGACAAAAGAAGGCCGTACTCTTAGGAATACTCGGGACCAAGCCTGGCACGTTCTTGAACTCATTCAAAGCATCCATAACCACATTAGCTGACAGAACATCCCCATGAGTAAAAATAAAAAGATCATCAGCAAAACATAAGTTAATAATTTTCTGCCTTTCACATAAGTTGTGATATTGGAAATCATTCGACTGCTCCACCCTTTGCTGCAATAAAAGAGTTAAGACTTCCATAACAAGAGTAAATAAATATGGAGACATAGGATCACCTTGGCGAAGACCTCTTTTACCTCGAAACCAACCATAAATATCACCGTTAATGCATATGGAGTACGAGACACTAGTAACACAAGCCATGATCCAAGATATCATCGTGGAATGGAAACCAAAACCAATAAGGACGGTTTTAAGGAAACGCCAGTCAACAGTATCATATGCCTTCTGAATATCAATCTTAAAAGCACATCTAGGCGGTCCACGCGGCCGATGATAATTACGCATTAAATCTTGTGTAAGGAGAATATTATCCGAGATACTACGCCCCGGGACAAAAGCCGACTGATTAATACTAACAACATCTCCAAGACCCTCTTTTATTCGATTAGTAATGATTTTACTAATGCATTTATAAAGAACATTACAACAAGAGATAGGTCTATAATCATTTACCTTTGAAGGCGTAGAAACTTTAGGAACAAGAGCAATAATGGTATGATTAAGCTCCTTAAGAAGTTGCCCATTGGTGAAAAAATCCCGAATCGCCAAACATACATCATTACCAACAACGTCCCATGCCTTCTTAAAGAAGGCAGCCGTGAAACCATCCGGACCAGGAACCTTGTTATCACCGATAGAGAACATAGCATCTTTGATTTCATTGTTAGTAACATCCCTAACCATCCAATTAGCCTTAACCGAATCAATGGTAGAAGAGAAATTCAATCGATCAGAGAGCTGATTGGTATTGGCTTCTACACCAAGGAAATTCTCATAGTGTTGAACAAAGACATTTGGAACCTCATTACCTTGATGCAAAATATTGTTAGCGTCATTAATAAGCTCAATACGACTCCTATGATTCCGACTCTTAACAATATTATGGAAGTAAGATGAATTAGAATCACCCTCACGAAGCCAATCAACTTTAGCCTTTTGTTTCAAGAAGCGTTCCTCATCCAATAAAGCAATCCTAAAGGCCTCAAGATAAACAGCCTCCTCTTCCCGAAGTACGGAATTATTAGGGTCCTTATCAAGAGACTTTTGGACTTCATCTAATTCAACACGTAAAGTATTAACACGAGCATGAAGATTACCTTGTTCTTTTAGAAGTTTGCGAATAGGGGTTTTTAAACCCTTAAGCCTTCGAACCACCTTAAACATATTGTGTCCATGAACATCATTACTCCAACCTTGTCGAACAACATCAAAAAACCCACGTTTATAAGTAAGAAAATTAAAGAATTTAAAAGGCTTTGGCTTCTTCTTAGTTAACGTGGGAATTCTAAGAACACTAGGAGAATGGTCAGAAATACGATAGGGTTGAAAAATAGCAAACGATCCCGGAAAATCATCACTAAATTTAACATTACCCATAACACGATCAAGCTTCTTTAAAACACCATTACCTCCCTTCGGTTTCTGATTCCAAGTAAAATGCAAACCCGAAGAATTAAGATCCGTGACTTCGATATTTTTAACACAATCTTTAAACTCAGTCATGGCGATAGTAGGCTCGTAACCACCACCAAATTTATCTTCCAAAAACAAAGAAGCATTAAAATCACCCAAAAGCACCCACGGTTTGTCACGCATAAGACTACTATGAACCTCCAGATCATGCCAAAGCACACGACGATCAATATAGTAGTTATGAGCATAAACAAATGAAACAAAGAAAGCTTTATTATCAGCCTTTATATTGACCTGTACATGCATAACCTGGTTAGTTTGAGACATAGTCAAAACATCAACGATATCATCATCCCAACCAAGAATAATACGAGATCCCTTATCACATAGACTCCCATTAGAAGTCCACTTCCAAGTACGGTACACTTTAGCACAAGTATCATAAACACAAGAAGCATCAACATGAGATTCCAAAATAGCACATAAACATAGGTTATTCTCATTCACCACCTGACGGACCTCTTTTTGTTTAGGGGAGCGGTTCAAACCCCTAATGTTCCAAGAAGCAACACTAAACATTAGAACCCCTCAAATCAGGAGTGCTTGCCCCTGTAGTGTTAGTGTGATCCTTGGACTTAGAAGCCATAAAATCAGCAGTTTCACCAAAGTCACGTAATATATCTTCACCTCCAGCATCCACCGGTTCTAAAACATCATCAACTCCATCCAAATCCTCATTAAGAACACCAAATGAATTAGAAAGCTGGATACCCTTATCGTTAGTCATATTAACATTATTCGTACCACTTGTGTTCCCTTCAGGACCAGAATGAACATTTTTAGTATTGGGGTTACTAGTATTAGATGAACTAGTTTTAGGAGCCGCTTTTGAAGTAGTAGTATTCGACACATTAGACTTGCTAGAGCCCGAACCTACATTAGTATTAGTAGTACCTTTAGGCTTATAAACAAACTTCTGACCCACTCTTGTACCACCTGTTGGAGCACCACTGTCACACCCCAAAAATCGGGTCCAGCGGAAGCATACATGTCACTGGGGCGCTACTCAATTGGTATCACAACACAAGGTATAAAGAACGGTTTTACCTTAACCGTTTAGAATAAAATTCATTATCAAAACATTGAGTTTACATCATCTGAAAAATAGTGCGGAAGTAAGGCCCAAAAATAATAAAGCGGTCCCAAATATATTCATCAGAGTCGTCTATGACCATGCCCCTTGCCAAGCGCCTCCAAAGATAAGCTACAGTCTAAAACCTGAAAATACATGCTAAAAGGGTCAGCTTACGCTGGTGAGTTCATAGGTTTTAGTGTAAAATGTAAAGCATTCAGATAACGATTTCCTAGCAAAGGCATTGTAAATCCACTCAGTCCCAAGTCCCGCCCATACAAGACTTGCAACCTGTGTGTTTACAACCCATTGCCAAATAAAATTTGGTTTAATCACAAATTTAGCAGTAGACCTGATAGAGAGTTATTTGCTATGTGGGACTAAGGGCAGATGGATTCCATAATTCCAACAATCATTCCAAATCCAAATCATTCCAAACCAAATCATTCCAAGATCGTAACGAGATCTCGAGTAGGGCCCTAAGCGGTCCTAGCCAGGTACCACGGTTATAGCAAAAGGTTGCTACCCTGGTCTAGTCCGTAAGCAGATATGAAGCGGTCCTAGCCAGCTGCCCTGGTCTAGTCCGTAAGCAAATATTAAGCGGTCCTAACCAGCTACCCTGGTCTAGTCCGTAAGCAGATATCTATTCTTAGCTAGGCATCACGATTATAGCAAGGGATTGCTACCCTAGACTAAGTCAACATCTACGCACATCTAACCCTTAATTAGTCAACACATAAGCAAATCAAAAAGTAGTTGCAGGTCTAGAAAAGCGTTGCATGTCATCAACTAACCAGATCAAGTTTATCAGCCCAAAAGTTAAAATAGAGCAACCAGTTCACGTATTCCAAATAAATAGTCATGAGTTTAGTTAAAAACGAGCATGTATTCTCCCCCGAAAATAGTTAGAAAACCGGTAAAGGTAGGGGCCATGAACTCACCTTAGCCACAGCAATGCAAAATCACAACTGACACGACTGGCATCGAGAAGCAAAACATAACAATCTCAAGACGTTCGGTACGACGGTACACGGAGGTACAAGCACGGCGGTACACAACGGTCTAGGATCGGCACAACCTAATACGTATACGATTATCTCAAAATACGTCTCGCAAAATAATAAAGTCTATAAAAGACAGCGTGTCGTAGTTTTCGTGGATTACTCAGTTTTCAAAACTTATTAAAAGCTTAGTTTCAACGTTTCGTGTGGTGTGGTAAGAAGACATAGACTCGACAGACAACTCACGCTAAAGAGAATAGACATCGACATAGTCGAGAGAATACTGACAAGAACTCAAACCAAGCAAGACAAACCTAGAAGTTAACGACAAACAAACATTTCAAATAAAATAACTAGCTTGTACGTTTTGACATTTACCCCGATGCCCCAAATAACTTGTATAAAACATAATTTGTTTTATAATAAAAATAAGTTTAACTAATAAAACTAGTTTTTCTCGAGTCGTCGAGACCAAAACGGAAATTACAATATTTAACAAGTTTAGGTCTCGTTATTATTCTCGTAAATATTAGTTTTGGTTTTATTGACGATTTTGTGTCCGTTTCATGTTTAATATATTAAGTTCTTTTTGAATTTAATATATTATACCGTCTCGAGTCTCAAAATGTTCAATGAATCCAATATCTAATATCGTAAGTCCGATAATGATTCATGATTTTCCAAACGTCCAAATATAATAATCCAAATCCGTATTCAAATCAAATTCATAATCCAAGTATTATCCGAAACGTATCAATATCACAAGTGAATACGCGTTAGTAAATTATATTATTGACACCAAGATTAAATCGAACACGTTTTCAATAACTTAAACCAACACACCTTTAATATTTCTATGGGCTTCGGCCCTTACTTAAATCCAAACACCAATGTAGTCTATCATGGGCTCTATAGTCCAACAAATTGCCAACCCTACTCACTATATACTTACAGTATGAGAACCAAAAATAGTTTTGAGACAACCAAAATGCATAAGCCAAAACCAATTGTAATCCCATGCGTGTTTTCCTATTCGACTGGTCACACAAACAAGGAAGGGTCAACAATGACTAAACCACAATCAAATCCAACCCACAATCAACACAACCTCAACTTGCAAACAACAACAATCAACACAACGCCGAGACCCTAATGGTCTCGGCTTATTTCCCTTCGGCACCAAATACAAACCAAGCGGACCTACATTTTTTCACTCGACTCGACACACCATGACTCGCCAACAGTTTTTACCACACGGATTAATAACAAAATCAAAAATGTTATTAAAACTTCTTATCAAATCATTTTTATCTCGTTCGAATCCACGAAAAACAACAACAGAATAATTATAATCGATTATCAAAAATATGAATAAAAATCGGTTAACAAAATAAAGATCACAAGTGGTTTTACCATACCACTAGGCGTACGAGAGGGGAGATGAGAGGGAAGAACGGCGGCAATGGAGATGCGTCGGTGATGCTGGAAAAACTCGAACCAAAAGAACCTCCGTAAGCACTCCTTCTATATATACTCGTATTGTTGCAAAAGAAAATGGTGTCGCCGAAAATATCACCGGAAAAACCTGTGAGTTACCGAAAAAAAGCAAAATAGGTGGGTGTAGGTTTTGGGGCGCGTGTGGTACATAGGGGTGAAGAGGAGATCACAAGGATCATTTTGGTGGTGGTGGTGTAGTATGGTGAGCGGCGGTGGCGGCACAACTGGCCGGAATAGGCGCTGGAAAAAGAGAGAGGAGAGGAGGTGGTGATGTCGGCAGGAAGAAGGAGAAAGGGTTTGTTAACCCTAAAACTTTATAAGTGTAGTATATATAGGCTTCTCTTGGGACTTGTGGCAAACCCTAGCGCGCCCTCAGGGACTAAAACTGTCAATTTCTTCATATTTTTAACGAAACGCCAACGGACCAATAAATCACGTTGTAAATATTTCCCGAGCACCCGAAAGTTATTCCAAAAATTTTAAAATCGCTTTTCCATAAATTTTGGTTATAAATACGCGTAGCTTTATTTCTCGTTACCCGAATAAATTAATATTCGCGTTTAGAATAATTTTTTTTCAATAAAACGACTATTCATACGCATTGCTTCTCACGAATAATAAAATAATCAAAACAAATCGTCGGTTGTGCCAGTACGCGTTGTGTACGAATTTCACGTTTCGCGAGATAAATTCACTTTTTCAGATTAAATAAGTTCGAAGAGGTTCATAAACGAAAAACCGAGATAATCTCGTATAGAAATAAATCTGGAAAATTGCGAGTTGTTACAACCACTCTTAGTATTAGCACGCTTCCCTCCAGCAGTTTGAAATCCATCAGCATCCTTTCCCACCACATTAGGCGTCACATTAGCTTTCTTAGGGCATTGCTCACACGAATGACCAAAATTTTGCATGTATCACAACGTGGGGGCTTCCACTCATACTCCACCTTTATGGTTTCTTTTGTATAACCCATCCCATTAAGTAAAGGAACACCAATCGTAAGACTATTTTTCAAGTCATTTTCAGATTTAACTTCAATCAATGCACGTGCAAAACTACAACGGCCCCACGATTCTAAACACATAGTAGTGGTAAACGAGTCAAGCATAATAGGATTACCTATTTTCGTAGCAATAAGGCTAAGACCATCCTCCGAAAAGACCGCCATTGGAACATCATGGAACTTAACCCAAACAAGGACACGAGTTAAATCTTCCTTCAATAAGTTTGTATTCATAGTCCAAGGTTTCAATATGATAGGAATATTACGAATCATCCAAGGCCCCTCTTCAAGCGCATCATCCAACCCCTTTTTCGTATCAAACTTAAAGAAGAAAAATCCCTTAGAATTCATCATCACCCTTTTAATACCAAACTTAGCCCAATTAGTGCGTGCATAATATTCCACGACGGGGAAAGCAACCCGTTTACCAATAAAGTAACCATAAAGAGTGTTATCAAAACGGTTACTAACTTCTTCAACAACCTTTAGTGGAATAGAGAGCTCCACATCCTCCATCACGTTTTCAGTTTCCAAAGGTCTAAAGTTTGCCGTCTTCTTCATAGTATTAGAATTGGTAGCATTAGCATACGAAAAAGGTTTCGTAGGCTGTGAACCCTCTTGTGGACCAGACGTATCATTAGCATCAGTATGGGTTGTACCTGTTAATGGCTCATTCAACTTAAACCTCCCAGCATTTGACGCCACATGAATACCATCACCATCAGGAAAATTAGCAAAATCTTCTAAAGTGACCTGCTCATCTTGTGAAGCAAAAGATGAGCCAAATACAGAAGATTCTCCAAGCCTAGGTTGCGGAACAGCAGGGTACGAATCAGACTGTGGAACAGCAAGTTCAGTAACATTAGGGTTATTAACAACCCTAACAGCCATGCGTGGCTGGAAGACACCGGAATCTCCAGACTCATGCTGTTTCAACCTCCTCATTCTTGCATCCAAACCACCCAGATCCAAATTAAAATCACTCACTCTCTCCATAGCAACAGAAACAAAATCTGCGAAACCTTAAAAAAATAAAACGATCGCTAAACAAGAAAACAAGAAGAACACCGCCTAATCTTCAAAACGAGATCGCCTCAACCAAGTTAAGGCATGAATATAAAGTCCATAAACAATCAACCGATATCCATCATGATAAGCTCCAGCAGAAAAAACGAATAATGAAAGTCGATACCCTAAAAAACCGAAAAAGCGATTGACAGAAAAAACCCTAAAAAAATGATAAACTAATCTAATCAAGACTGGATCCCAATAAAAATAATGTTAAACATTGAATTAAACAAGTTAATTAAACAGAAAACACGATAGTTATTAGGATTAGAACAAGATTGAAAGATCAGGAATCGAAATTAGTGAGGATAGGGGTTTTTTGGAAGTCAGACGCCATTCACCAGAGAGAGTTTGATTTTTTGCTATTCAACCTGTGTTAGTAGTTTATTTCTTGTAATAGAGGAAAGGTAGTGTCTTGTTATGTAAGCTCTTTCGCCAATGTAACGGGCTGAGATATGGGATTTCACCCACATCCTTTATTCTTAAACGTTTTTGGAGTAATACATTTACCGGGTATTTTGACCTTTTACCCAAAAAAGACTACCTTATCTATTGAAATCGGCTCCACTTGCTTTGTAGCAGCATGTCCAAACATAGGCGTGGGAGTTAAACCTCCTGCATCCTTACTACCATCAGATTCAACATTAGAAGGCTGAGCATGTGAAGTCGGCTTCATATGCCCAGAATTGGTCACCAACGAATTACCAGCATTAAGAGCATCATTAGCATTAAGAGCAGTATCATTATTAATTCCTCCAGAAGCATCAAGACCAGCAACTCCAATTGAAGTCTTTGATTGCAGCTCGACACTATGGTTATGCAAAACCTCATCATTGGCTGGTAACGCAACATCTTGTGATTGCAGGACAACATTAGCAGTGTTATTAGCATCAAACCTAGGTTCGCGTCTAGGTTTAATAGGAGCGTTAGTTGATCCAGTTGATCCCCCAACCAGATTCTTCACAACATGACCAGGTTCTAAGTTAGGGTTTCGCAAAACCCTATTAACATTAGTTGTCTGAAATACATCGGTGTTCCTAGCATCAATACCCTTTAAACGATTCATACGAGCGTTAAGTTCATCGACATTAACGACAGGAGGTGGCATAGTTTTATTCTCCTCTCCCAACATCATCACAACAAATTAGAAAACCACAAACAGCGCAATCGTACATAAACAAACAAGAAGAAAATAACTAGTAGATCGTCACTTCCAAAGCAAGAAAAACCCAAGTTAAAAACTAGGGTTTTTAAACAATTAAAGCACAATGATTACCCCATGTACCAGTAGTCAATCCAATAATTACTAATGATTGCACAATAAATAGATCAAGAACCGAAAAATAAAATTAAAACCCTAAGCAGTGATTTAATTGAAAGACGAAACCCTAACAAAAAGAACCTAATCGATCACAAAAATTAAACTGACAACACTCGATTCAATGAAAAGATCAACACAAGGTAGGATCAAACCATAAGAATCAGATCGTTACAACTTAATTAAGTGATAAAAAAAAGTCGACTAAGGTTAAGTTTATGGACAACGGATCTCATCATGTAAGTGACAATTGCTTTTATCAAGAGTGGAAGCATTTAAGGACAACGGCTCTCATCATATAAAGGGAAATTGCTCTAATCAAGTGAGCATGCATTTAGAAACAAAGGCTCACATCAAGTAACGAACAATTACTCTCGTCAAGTGAGCCTTTTGGGACAACAGCTCACATGATGTAAGAGATAATTGCCCTCATAAAGTTAGCCATTAGGGACAACGGATCTCATCATGTAAGTGAAAAGTGCTCTTATCAAGTGCGCAAGCATTTAGGGACAATGGATCCCATCATGTAAACGGCAATTGCTCTCATCAAGTGAGCAAGCATTTAGGGACAACAGCTCTCATCAAGTAAGAGACAATTGCCCTCATAAAGTTAGCCTTTAGGGACAACGGGTCTCGTCAAATAAGTGATAAATACTCTTATCAAGTGTACAAGCATTTAGGGATAACGGCTCTCATCATGTAAAGGGCAATTGCTCTCATCAAATGAACAAGCGTTCAGGGACAACGGCACACATCAAGTAGCGAACAATTACTCTCGTCAAGCGAGCCTTTAGGGACAACAGCTCTCATCATGTAAGGGACAATTGCCCTCATAAAGTTAGCCTTTAGGGACAACGAATCTCATCATGTAAGTGACAATTGCTCTTATGAAATGTGGAAGCATTTAGGGACAACAGCTCTCATCATATAAAGGGCAATTGCTCTCGTCAAGTGAGCCTTTTGGGACATCAACTCACATCATGTAAGAGATAATTGCCCTCATAAAGTTAGCCATTAGGGACAACCAATCTCGTCATGTAAGTGACAAGTGCTCTTATCAAGTGTGTAAGCATTTATGGACAATGGCTCCCATCATGTAAACGGCAATTTATCTCATCATGTGAGCAAGCGTTTAGGGACAACGGCTCATATCAAGTAACGAAAAATTACTCTCGTTAAGTGAGCCTTTAGGGACAACAACTCTCATCATGTAAGACACAATTGCCCTCATCAAGTTAGCCTTTAGGGACAACGGATCTCATCATGTTAGTGACATTTGCTCATATCAAGTGTGCAAGCATTTAAGGATAATAGCTCTCATCCTGTAAAGGGCAATTGCTCTCATCAAATATATATGTTTTTATTTCATTGTTAACATCCAATCCCATGCTAAGCGTTTAGGGACAACGGCTGACATCAAGTAACGGATAATTGCTCTCTTCAAGTGAGCCTATAGGGATAACGACACTCATCATGTAAGGGACAATTGCCCTTATTAAGTTAGGTTTTAGGGACAACGGATCTGATCATGTAAGTGACAATTGCTCTTATCAAACGTGCAAGCATTTAGGGACAACGGCTCTCATCATGTAAAGGGCAATTGCTCTCATCAAGTGAGCAAGTGTTTAGGGATAACGGCTCTCATCAAGTAACGGACAATTGCTCTCATCAAGTGAGCCTTTAGGGACATTGGCTCTCATCATGTAAGGGACAATTGCCCTCATAAAGTTAGCCTTCAGGGACAACGGATCTCATCATGTAAGTGACAATTGCTCTTATCAAGTGTGGAAGAATTTACGGACAACGACTCTCATCATATAAAGGGCAATTGCTCTCATCAAGTGAGCAAGCATTTAGAGACAATGGCTCACATCAAGTAACGAACAATTAGGGACAACAGCTCTCATTATTTAAAGGGCAATTGCTCTCATCAAGTGAGCAAGCGTTTAGGGACAACGACTCACATCATGTAATGGACAATAGCCCTTATAAAGTTTTTTTTTTTGTGTAAAGGGGAGTAATCCTGCACCCTAGTAAATAAATTAACCAAAAATGTTTAAGTACAAATGGAATATAGCTGAAGTACCATATTAACCTCAAGCTAAAACGCTTGATAACCACCTAACTCTAGTGCTTAAGACATGCCAAAAGCACTTACAAAACTAGAAACAAAAATGCATCTAGAAAGAGAACTAAAAAAAATAGCTAGCCAGCAGAAAACGTGCGAGATGAACTTGCCCCCATATTAGAAAATAGATTGGCCGATTCATCAAATTCATTTTCCACTAGATCATCACCATCTTCATCATCCATCACCAATGCAGCATACGGATTAGATGTAGAGACATTCACTTCCTTAGAATCATAACCAGTAGACTTCAACTGAGACGACGATATAGATGCATTATCCATAGTATTAGCTCCCTTCTTAGGTTCACTAGTAGCTGCCTTAGGAACAAATTTAAACTGTTTAACCGAAGTATTTGAAAACCCTAATATTCTCTCTCTCCAATGGAGATTTTCGGCCGCCATCTTCTGCTTTTTTTCCGATCATAAAAACCAACCATATCCGTCCTCTCTACCTTCTAACGATCCCTATTCGTTCGTGGGTATGCAATACTTGTATATGGGCTGTGTTTTTCATTATTGAGATGGCGGCTGGTGCTTCTTTAATGATGTTATGATGAAGAAATCTCCATGTGGCGATTCGGGTTTCTTATGCAAACCCTCCTAATCGCTATATCCTATGGTGGCTGTACATATGTTTATCATTCCATTGGGTTTGTTATCCAATCAACGACCCCTTTAGGGTTTCGTGTTATGTGCTGCTGCTATTCTGTTCTGGTTGGGGACTGATGCTCTAATGATCAAACGGAACCCTAATTTTTAGGGTCTCGTTTTATTCTTTCATTGCTGGTCGATCTGCAAGTGAACCTTTTAGGGTTTGTCGTTATGCAAGTTCTTCCTGATATTTGTTTTGTACGTGGGTTTTGAGAGAGTTATAAGTCAAGTTTGATAGGGTTCTTGTTCAAAAACCCTAGTTCGTGATCTGTTCGCTCCTGGGCCATATGTTCATGATCGGTTCGAGATCTGGAAGTTAAAACCCTATTTGGCAGTCATCAATTCGTATATCAGACCTGGTATTTAATCTGTTCTGATCTGTGCTTTCATGTTTTGGTCTGTTATATAATCAGTTCGTAATCCCTATTGGAAGTTATGGGTTTGTGTTTGTTAGGGTTTTTTAACCCTGTTTGGAGGTCATTGATTGTATTATCAATTCTGGTGGTGCTTTTCTATTGATTCGTTTATTAGACCTGGTGGTAGTGGTCGAGCGTTAGTACTAGAAGTTAGGGTTTAACCATATTTGGTGGTCGTTGATGTGTAGGACCAGACATGCTGGTGGTTTTCATTTATTTTCTGTCCTGTACGCATCAGACCTGGTTGTGTTGGAAGTTGGGGTATTTTTTAACCCTATTGTTGCTGTGATGCATATTACCTATGGTGGTGTTTTTAGACCTGTTACTGGCCTTTTAGCATACCTAGTGGACTTATTACCAGACATGATATGTTCATGTTCTGTTATTTCGTTGGTCATATGCTCGTGTAATGGAGATTGGGGTTCTTAAACCCTATTGGTGATCATTGATCAGACCTGGTGGTGATGCTGTTAATGTGGTACTGCTTGGGTTTGATCGTCTTAGCTGGTGATCATTGATCAGACCTATGTGTTAGTGATCTGATCTGGAAGTTAAACAGGTCCTAATGCTCTTTGATGCTGATGTTCCTATTGATTGCTTAGGATCTGTCATTATGTTGTGATTTTGTATAAGTTAGGGGCTGATTTCACCCTATGTTTTGTCGATGGCAGCCTCTCAACGCTTGGGTTTCATTCAGATTTGCATGTGGTGCTAATGAAGCTTGCCATGTGGAAGTTCCTAACGATTGTTAGGATTTTCGGTTGATATCCTAATGTTGTTGTACTTTTATGCATCCCTTATGGGAAATGGCATGGGTTTTGCCGTATATTGGGTGTTCATTTGTTGTGGTGATTCATGTACAAGCTGATGGTGGGGAATGATGCATTTGGTTCCTAAGTTTTATGTCTTCGTTACTAATTCCACAATATATGATCGCCGTTGAAGTGTAAGTTCAAGTTCTATGTGGATGCATGACGTGCCTCATGGATTTATACTATAGGGTAGGTTCTGGATCGCATGGAAGTTGATTTCAAGTTCTATGATGACTATGGCTAAGGTTACCTAAGTGATGCAAGCGTTTAATTCTTATTTTCATATTCACTTGTATAGTCATTATAGATTGTTAGATAAATATGTAAGTTATAAGAATGGCCTGTCATTCTTATATAGTGGTTTGGTCTATTGACCTTTGCTTGTAAGTGCCTATGTAACGGGCTGAGATATGGGACTTTACCCATATCCTTTGTACTTAAACGTTTTTTGGTGTAATGTATTTTACCAGGGTGCAGGATTACTCCCCTTTACCCAAAAAAAAAAATATATGTTTAACCGAAGTACCAACAGATTGAGTCCCATTAGTAGCCTTTGCTTTACCCTTCTTCTTATTTTTCTTCTTACCCACCTTTTAAAAACCATCAGTATCCAACTCCACATTAGGAATAGCAGCATGGGAAGTAGAAACAGTAGAAGGGGTAACCACCTGTGTAGGAGGCCTCACCACCTGTTTTAAAACATTAATCATAAGCATGACCAAATATTTTACATAAGTTGCACCTGGGGGGCCTCCATTCATATTCCACACGTATACTCTCTTTAATAAAACCCTCCCCCGTAAGAGAAGGGAACCCAATAGTAATAGCCCTTATAAAGTTAGCCTTTAGGGACAACGGATCTCATCATGCAAGTGCCGATTGCTCTTATCAGGTGTCCAAGCATTTAGGGACAACGACTCTCATTATGTAAAGGGCAATTGCTCTCATCAAGTGAGCAAGCGTTTAGGGACAACGGCTCACATCATGTAACAAACAATTACTTCGTCAAGTGAGAGCCTTTAGGGACAACAACTCTCATCATGTAAGAGACAATTACCTTTTTTTTTTTCCTTCAAAGGAAAATATATTAAATAAAATGAAAAGTTATGTACAAAGGATAGCACAAGAGAAGGAAAATGATAGGACAACCCCGGTGAATATTATTACACCAAAAAACATTAAAGTACAAAGGATGAGGGTGGCTTCCCTTATATCAGTCCCTTAGGACACTTACATAACCACTATATAAGAATGATATGCTATTCTTATAACTCACATATTAAACTTCCATCCTACAATGACTACAATAAATAAATACAATACATGCATAACTTAAGTAAAAACTTGATTCTATTTAGTCATCATAGCGATCCAGAACTTGCACCACGAAGAAGCCTCCAAAACCAGGCTTCCACGCCTTCCAAGTAGTACTCCAATCCGTGAAAACAAATGCATACGTAAAGAATGCATAGCACTTCATGCAATACCACACATACAATTGCTACTAAAAAAAACTCTCCCCCCAAAGGCGATTTTGGTGATTTTTATAAAACCCTAAATCGTTTGCTGCTCCTTAATCGATCATCAATTTTATCCATTACAATCCTGAATTAAGTGACGATTATATCTTGTATATGATCTATCTTGGTTCTCAATTGTTTTGGCTTTAACTATACGATCGTTTTTGCTTTTTGTTTAGGGTTTTTAAACCGCTCGCTTTAGGGTTTTCTTATAGTCGGTTTATTCTAACTATTAATATTATCTTTAAACCGACCATAACTTCCATTATCATTGATCGATTACTGCTTATAGGTTGATTTGTTGTATGTTGAAGCTTATAAACCCTAGTTTAACTAGGGTTTTACTCGTTTGGTTCTGAAGTTTAGACATTTTCTTCTTGGTTGCTTCCGATCTACTGGTCTATGCGATTAGGGTTTTTGGACTGTTGATTACGTGATGGAAAGTTTGGGAGAGTCGAATGCTGAGCTTTTACGCTCAGTTGCTGCTAAGATCCATGAAAGAAACACTCGTTTAAAGAACTTGGAGGGAAACGCCGGTGTTTCTCTTCCCAAGAAAGCAACAAGGGTTGTCTTAAACCCTAATTCTGATCCGAGTATGGTGACAACATCCTTGGCTAAAAGTTCTGGTAACTTGGAGGGGACGCGGATGTGTCTCTTCCAAACAAAAGCACCAAGGGTGTTCGATAACCCTAATTCTGATCTGCGTAACATGGCTACTGTTCATGATGATTTCACGACTTATGGTGTTGACGCTGCTGTTCAATCTGATGGGACAGCAAGTCCTGCTGATGTTAATGTTTTCGACTACATTAAGGCTTTGTTTGGTGTGTCCATTACAACCTTCAAGGATATTGATGCATTCACTAAGGATATTGTAGATGGCAAATATCCAATATGGGCTGTTTTGGAAAAGGATGTTCGAAATAGAATATTGGCTGCTATAAATGGCTTATACGAAGATTTCAAGGCTGAAGATAACCCCTCAAACCCTAAATCGTCTCATGAGTCTCATATTACGGAACTAGTACTTGAAGGAGTTAACATTTCTATTCCCCGTAAAGTGGTTGAAAAGGTTAGTTCTTGGTTAGAACATACTTTATATGGCTATTTTTTTGGAAAAAGAATGGCGTTTCCTGTTGTTGATTACTATGCTAGAAGTAACTGGGCGAAACATGGACTTAAAAGAATTATGATGAATTCCAAAGGATTCTTTTTCTTTAAATTTGATTCATTGGTTGGTTTAGAAGCTGTTTTGGAAGGAGGTCCTTGGATGATACGCAAATCTCCAATAATTCTCAAAAAATGGTCTATGGATACTTGTTTGCATAAGGAAGAGTTGACTAGCATTTAGGTCTGGGTTAAATTGCATGATGTTCCTCTTCAAGTCTTTGAAGAGGATGGTATTAGTTTGATTGCTACTTTCATTGGTAAGCTTGTCATGCTTGATTCATACACTAGCTCTATGTGTAAGGATTCGTGGGGTAGAAGTAGTTTTGCTAAATGTCTCATTGAGGTCAATTCTGAGTCTGATCTTGTGGAGGCTGTGACTATTGATTTCCCTTCTCTCACGGGGGAGGGTTTTAATAAAGAGAGTATACATGTCGAATATGAATGAAGGCCCCCCAAGTGCAATTTATGCAAAATATTTGGTCATACGCATGATCAATGTCCTAAAAAGGTAGTGAGTCCTCCTACACAGGTGGTTAGTCCTCCTACTGTTTCTACTTCACATGTTGCTACTCTTATGGAGTTGGATACTGACGGGTTCCAAAAGGTGGGTAAGAAAAAGAAAAAGGGTAAAGCCAAGTCTACTAATACGAATCAATCTGTTGGTCCTTCGATTAAACAGTTCAGATTTGTTCCTAAGGCAGATAATAGTAAACCTAAGAAGGGAGCTGCTACTATGGATAATGCATCTACATCGTCATCTCAGTTGAAATCTATTGGTTATGCTTCTAAGGAAGCTAATATTACTACATCTAATTCGTATGCTGCACTGGTAATGGATGATGAAGATGGTGAAGAACATGTTGAAAATGTGTTTGGTGAATCGAAATGAATTTTTTATTATTTGATAAATTGAATAAAAAAATAAAAATAGATAGTGGTGGGGCCCGAATGAGTAAGTTGTGGTATGTTATGAGAAGGGGGGTTGTAAAGGGAGGTATGTCATAGTGACGTGGCACCCCGTGGGGCCCGAATGAGGAGATTTGGTATACCATGATACCTTGTTGTCTAAGGTCTTGTATTATCTTTTTAGAATCGACGTGGTTTTCTATCATTTTGCTTGATATATGATCTATTTGACTCTAATATAGGGGCAAGTTCATCTCGCACATTTCCTACTGGCCAGCTGATCTTCAGTTCTTTTTCTAGATGTATTTTTTGTTTCTAGAGTTGTAAGTGCTTATGGCATGTCATAAGCACTAGATTTAGGTGTTTATCAAGCTTTTTTGCTTGAGGTTAATATGGTACTTCAGCCATATTCCATTTGTACCTAATTTTTTCGGTTTAATATACTTACCAGGGTGCAGGATTACTCCCCTTTACCCAAACAAAAGTGTAGTCCGCATCATAATAACTCCAAAGGCGATCATATATGTTGGAACATATCCAAGGGGCGTTCGGTTAGTAGCATTATATCTCGGTTATTACTTGCTGCTACTACTTACTATTTATGGATGGAACGCAATTCAAGACTTTTCAAGCAGTGATTACACGTTTGTGTTTATCATCATTGTATCCAGATCGTATTTAGTTTCATTAAATTAGGGTTTTCTTGGTTTAGTAGCTTGGATAGGGTTTCTAAACCGCCACTGGAGGAGCGTAAAATGAATACGATTCTAAAGTCTCAATCATAACCCTTTTAATTTATCTTGCTCCATCGTGGGTCGGTGACTATTAATTGGATTGTGATCATTTATATTATATTCGCTTTATTCACGCTTTATTCACTTTAATTCGATCAGCTCTCATTTTGAACGTGGGTCGGTGATAATTAAAAGGGTTTTTGTGATCGTAGGTTGGTTCCATTACTTCTCTTAATTCCAATCATTGCATTAATTGGTCTGACCTATGGGTTAATATTCTGTACGTGGAAGATTATAAGCCCTAGTTTTACTAGGGTTTAATTCGTGTGAAGATCAGACGTGTTGTCTTCTAGTTACTGCTTATGATCTGCTATGTTTTGGTTACTGATCTGGATATACGTGTTTAGGGTTTGTGATGGAAAGTTTGGGAGAGTCGAATGCTGAGCTCTTGCGCTCGGTTGCTGCTAAGATAAATGATAGAAATGTGCGTTTGAAACAATTGGAGGGAAAAGCTGGTGGTTCTCTTCACAGGAAAGTGATAAGGGCTGTTGTTTCTGATGATGGTCCTGGTCATACGCCTCATGTGAAGAAGGCTTCTCGTGTTTATGAATCGGATATACATGCTAATGAAGGGTACCCTACGGCTACCTTTGGTGAGTCACTCTTGGCTGCTAATCCAAATGATGCAACTCATGTTGATTCTTCAGGTCCTAATGATATCACTGGTGTTGATTATATACATGCTTTCTTTGGTGTGTCGATTAAAACTGCTAAGGACATTGATGATTTCATTACGGGTCTTGAAGAGGGTAAATATCCTATGTGGGCTGATGTGGATAGTGACACTCGAGAAAAGGTAATGGCTGATCTAAAGGTTTTGTTGTACACTTTTGAGGCTGCTAAAACGCCTCAAGAGGCTCCCATTGTCGAATCAGAATGTGTTGGTGTTAATATCTCTATTCCCCGTAAAGTGGTGGAAAAGGTTAGTTCTCGTTTGGAACATACCTTATATGGCTATTTTATTGGGAAAAGGATGGCGTATCCTGTGGTTGAATACTATGCTAGGAGTAACTGGGCGAAACATGGTCTTAAAAAGATTATGATGAATTCCAAAGGTTTATTTTTCTTCAAATTTGATACATTGGCCGGATTAGAGGCCCCCAAGTGAATGCATCAATATCCATTACAATCCTGAATTAAGTGACGATTATATCTTGTATATGATCTATCTTGGTTCTCAATTGTTTTGGCTTTAACTATACGATCGTTTTTGCTTTTTGTTTAGGGTTTTTAAACCGCTCGCTTTAGGGTTTTCTTATAGTCGGTTTATTCTAACTATTAATATTATCTTTAAACCGACCATAACTTCCATTATCATTGATCGATTACTGCTTATAGGTTGATTTGTTGTATGTTGAAGCTTATAAACCCTAGTTTAACTAGGGTTTTACTCGTTTGGTTCTGAAGTTTAGACATTTTCTTCTTGGTTGCTTCCGATATGCTGGTCTATGCGATTAGGGTTTTTGGACTGTTGATTACGTGATGGAAAGTTTGGGAGAGTCGAATGCTGAGCTTTTACGCTCAGTTGCTGCTAAGATCCATGAAAGAAACACTCGTTTAAAGAACTTGGAGGGAAACGCCGGTGTTTCTCTTCCCAAGAAAGCAACAAGGGTTATGTTAAACCCTAATTCTGATCCGAGTATGGTGACAACATCCTTGGCTAAAAGTTCTGGTAACTTGGAGGGGGACGCGGATGTGTCTCTTCCAAACAAAAGCACCAAGGGTGTTCGATAACCCTAATTCTGATCTGCGTAACATGGCTACTGTTCATGATGATTTCACGACTTATGGTGTTGACGCTGCTGTTCAATCTGATGGGACAGCAAGTCCTGCTGATGTTAATGTTTTCGACTACATTAAGGCTTTGTTTGGTGTGTCCATTACAACCTTCAAGGATATTGATGCATTCACTAAGGATATTGTAGATGGCAAATATCCAATATGGGCTGTTTTGGAAAAGGATGTTCGAAATAGAATATTGGCTGCTATAAATGGCTTATACGAAGATTTCAAGGCTGAAGATAACCCCTCAAACCCTAAATCGTCTCATGAGTCTCATATTACGGAACTAGTACTTGAAGGAGTTAACATTTCTATTCCCCGTAAAGTGGTTGAAAAGGTTAGTTCTTGGTTAGAACATACTTTATATGGCTATTTTTTTGGAAAAAGAATGGCGTTTCCTGTTGTTGATTACTATGCTAGAAGTAACTGGGCGAAACATGGACTTAAAAGAATTATGATGAATTCCAAAGGATTCTTTTTCTTTAAATTTGATTCATTGGTTGGTTTAGAAGCTGTTTTGGAAGGAGGTCCTTGGATGATACGCAAATCTCCAATAATTCTCAAAAAATGGTCTATGGATACTTGTTTGCATAAGGAAGAGTTGACTAGCATTTAGGTCTGGGTTAAATTGCATGATGTTCCTCTTCAAGTTTTGAAGAGGATGGTATTAGTTTGATTGTTACTTTCATTGGTAAGCTTGTCATGCTTGATTCATACACTAGCTCTATGTGTAAGGATTCGTGGGGTAGAAGTAGTTTTGCTAAATGTCTCATTGAGGTCAATTCTGAGTCTGATCTTGTGGAGGCTGTGACTATTGATTTCCCTTCTCTCACGGGGGAGGGTTTTAATAAAGAGAGTATACATGTCGAATATGAATGAAGGCCCCCCAAGTGCAATTTATGCAAAATATTTGGTCATACGCATGATCAATGTCCTAAAAAGGTAGTGAGTCCTCCTACACAGGTGGTTAGTCCTCCTACTGTTTCTACTTCACATGTTGCTACTCTTATGGAGTTGGATACTGACGGGTTCCAAAAGGTGGGTAAGAAAAAGAAAAAGGGTAAAGCCAAGTCTACTAATACGAATCAATCTGTTGGTCCTTCGATTAAACAGTTCAGATTTGTTCCTAAGGCAGATAATAGTAAACCTAAGAAGGGAGCTGCTACTATGGATAATGCATCTACATCGTCATCTCAGTTGAAATCTATTGGTTATGCTTCTAAGGAAGCTAATATTACTACATCTAATTCGTATGCTGCACTGGTAATGGATGATGAAGATGGTGAAGAACATGTTGAAAATGTGTTTGGTGAATCGAAATGAATTTTTTATTATTTGATAAATTGAATAAAAAAATAAAAATAGATAGTGGTGGGGCCCGAATGAGTAAGTTGTGGTATGTTATGAGAAGGGGGGTTGTAAAGGGAGGTATGTCATAGTGACGTGGCACCCCGTGGGGCCCGAATGAGGAGATTTGGTATACCATGATACCTTGTTGTCTAAGGTCTTGTATTATCTTTTTAGAATCGACGTGGTTTTCTATCATTTTGCTTGATATATGATCTATTTGACTCTAATATAGGGGCAAGTTCATCTCGCACATTTCCTACTGGCCAGCTGATCTTCAGTTCTTTTTCTAGATGTATTTTTTGTTTCTAGAGTTGTAAGTGCTTATGGCATGTCATAAGCACTAGATTTAGGTGTTTATCAAGCTTTTTTGCTTGAGGTTAATATGGTACTTCAGCCATATTCCATTTGTACCTAATTTTTTCGGTTTAATATACTTACCAGGGTGCAGGATTACTCCCCTTTACCCAAACAAAAGTGTAGTCCGCATCATAATAACTCCAAAGGCGATCATATATGTTGGAACATATCCAAGGGGCGTTCGGTTAGTAGCATTATATCTCGGTTATTACTTGCTGCTACTACTTACTATTTATGGATGGAACGCAATTCAAGACTTTTCAAGCAGTGATTACACGTTTGTGTTTATCATCATTGTATCCAGATCGTATTTAGTTTCATTAAATTAGGGTTTTCTTGGTTTAGTAGCTTGGATAGGGTTTCTAAACCGCCACTGGAGGAGCGTAAAATGAATACGATTCTAAAGTCTCAATCATAACCCTTTTAATTTATCTTGCTCCATCGTGGGTCGGTGACTATTAATTGGATTGTGATCATTTATATTATATTCGCTTTATTCACGCTTTATTCACTTTAATTCGATCAGCTCTCATTTTGAACGTGGGTCGGTGATAATTAAAAGGGTTTTTGTGATCGTAGGTTGGTTCCATTACTTCTCTTAATTCCAATCATTGCATTAATTGGTCTGACCTATGGGTTAATATTCTGTACGTGGAAGATTATAAGCCCTAGTTTTACTAGGGTTTAATTCGTGTGAAGATCAGACGTGTTGTCTTCTAGTTACTGCTTATGATCTGCTATGTTTTGGTTACTGATCTGGATATACGTGTTTAGGGTTTGTGATGGAAAGTTTGGGAGAGTCGAATGCTGAGCTCTTGCGCTCGGTTGCTGCTAAGATAAATGATAGAAACGTGCGTTTGAAACAATTGGAGGGAAAAGCTAGTGGTTCTCTTCACAGGAAAGTGATAAGGGCTGTTGTTTCTGATGATGGTCCTGGTCATACACCTCATGTGAAGAAGGCTTCTCGTGTTTATGAATCGGATATACATGCTAATGAAGGGTACCCTACGGCTACCTTTGGTGAGTCACTCTTGGCTGCTAATCCAAATGATGCAACTCATGTTGATTCTTCAGGTCCTAATGATATCACTGGTGTTGATTATATACATGCTTTCTTTGGTGTGTCGATTAAAACTGCTAAGGACATTGATGATTTCATTACGGGTCTTGAAGAGGGTAAATATCCTATGTGGGCTGATGTGGATAGTGACACTCGAGAAAAGGTAATGGCTGATCTAAAGGTTTTGTTGTACACTTTTGAGGCTGCTAAATCGCCTCAAGAGGCTCCCATTGTCGAATCAGAATGTGTAGGTGTTAATATCTCTATTCCCCGTAAAGTGGTGGAAAAGGTTAGTTCTCGTTTGGAACATACCTTATATGGCTATTTTATTGGGAAAAGGATGGCGTATCCTGTGGTTGAATACTATGCTAGGAGTAACTGGGCGAAACATGGTCTTAAAAAGATTATGATGAATTCCAAAGGTTTATTTTTCTTCAAATTTGATACATTGGCCGGATTAGAGGCTGTTTTGGAAGGAGGTCCTTGGATGATACGCAAATCTCCAATTATTCTCAAGAAATGGTCTATGGATACTTGTTTGCGTAAGGAAGAACTGACTAGTATTCCGGTATGGGTTAAATTGCATGATGTTCCTCTTCAAGTTTTTGAAGAGGATGGTATTAGCATGATTGCTTCATTCTTTGGTAAACCTGTTATGCTTGATTCTTTCACTAGTTCTATGTGTAAGGAATCGTGGGGTAGAAGTAGTTTTGCTAGATGCCTTATTGAGGTTAATTCTGAATATGATCTTGTGGATGTGGTCACTATTGGTTTCCCTTCCCTCACAGGGGAGGGTTTTAATAAAGAGACTATACGTGTTAAATATGAATGGAGGCCTCCCAGGTGCAGTCTATGCAAAATATTTGGTCATACTTATGATCAATGTCCTAAAGAGGTGGTGACTCCTCCTACACAGGTGGTTGATCCTCCTACTGTTTCTACTTCACATGTTGCTACTCCTGATGTGGAGTTAGATACTGATGGTTTTAAAAAGGTGGGTAAGAAAAAGAAGAAGGGTAAAGCTAAGGCTACTAATGGGAATCAATCTGTTGGTACTTCGGTTAAACAGTTCAAATTTGTTCCTAAGGCAGCTACTAGTGAACCTAAGAAGGGAGCTACTACTATGGGTAAGGCATCTACATCGTCGTCTCAGCTGAAGTCTACTGGTAATGCTTCTAAGGAAGTTAATGTTTCTACATCTAATCCGTATTCTGCATTGGTGATGGATGATGAAGATGGTGAAGAACAAGTGGAAAATGTGTTTGATGAGTCGGCCAATCTTTTTGATTCTAATGCAGGGGCAAGCTCATCTCGCACGTTTTTTGCTGGCTAGCTGAGTTTCAGTTCTTTTCTAGATGCATTTTTTGTTTCTAGTTTTGTTAGTGCTTTTGGCATGTCTTAAGCACTAGAGTTAGGTGTTTATCAAGCTCTTTAGCTTGAGGTTAATATGGTACTTCAGCCATATTCCATTTGTACTTAAACATTTTTTTGGTTAATCTACTTACCAGGGTGCAGGATTACTCCCCTTTACCCAAAAGAAAAAAATACTTTTCAAGCAGAAGAAGTCTACTGTTGCTCAAGTGTTCCAAGTAATCGTCGCTACCGTTCGGTTGAAGCTGATTACCTTCAAATTCAAGAAGATAACCGTGCAATCTCGTCTACTATTAGATCAATGGAAGATTCCAAGTGCTTGTCTTATACACGAGGGGTCTGCTAGGTAAGGGTTGTACTCTTTTTCCCGACTCCAAGGTTTTCCCTCTGGGTTTTTTTTTTGGAAAGGGTTTTTAAGGAGGCAAGCTTCCTGGATCGCCTTGCTCCCTTTGTGTTTATCGGTGGAAGCGGGATGTTCGCTGGTTACAAGTTTTTCTTGTTATTTTACCTAGTTAGGTGATTTGTAATATAGCTAGGTTTGTTGTGTTTATGGCCTGTCATAAACACTAGTTTATCAAGATTTTTGCTTGAGGTTAATGTGGTACCTCTGCCACATTCCATTAGTACTTAACATTATTTTTTGGTTATATATTTACCGGTGGTAACTCCCTTTACCCTATATGCTGGAACATGTTACGAAATCAGAAAACTAAGGAACAAAGAGCCTTGTTCCCTCCCATCAGGTTGTACATGAATCACCACTACAAACAAACACCCAATATCCGGCGACACCAAGTCATTTCTCATAAGGGAAAAGTCACGCCAACATTAAGATATGAACCAAACAATCCTAACAATCGTTATGAACTTCCAAACCTTACATAACCAGTTCGTAAACAAACATATAAGTTTTTAATCAGTCCCAATCACAGAACTGAGATTAAAAACGGATATAGGGTTTAGAAAACCCTAACATCCATAATCATCAAAACCAACAACCCACATCATGATGAGCAAAAAATAACACCAGGTCGTAGAAGTGTGGCATAGTGTTCAACCAAGATCTGTAAACACAGCCCCACCATACAGGTTCCAATACAGCAGCTCATACCAAATATGTAACGCACGCGCTGAATAAATCTAAGATCAAACCAACCTAGGGTTTTCAACCAACCCGTTCATAACCAACCTGTTAACACCCCTAATTCGACACCATGAAAAACTGAATGTACAGACATACATACAAATCCGCAGCTCCCCTGATCACATGAAGAGTTATACCACTATGTCATGATTCGGTGCTTCATCAGCTACCCCTAAGAAAAAGGATCAGAGTGAAATCCAAAGTAAAGAGAAACTGCCATAGACGATAACTAGGGTTTCAACAAACCCTAACTTACACAATACCACATCCGTCCATCCGCAACAGCATAATAATAACATTTGCTGCAAGGATCCAGTATCAACAAAAAATAGGGTTTTCGAAACCCTAACATCCCAATCAAACAATACACAAAATCGTCACTCCCTCAAACCCACATACACATCACAGGAAATCCATAAAGGAACTTACATGCATCAAAAGCCCTAGAAAGGGATTACTTGCAAATCGATACTAGCGAAACCCAAGAGGGGTTCATTTAAGCATTAACGGATAACCAACCAACACCAATACAATAGACAAATATAGCATTAAAGGACCAGCAGATCTTGCGCATCAATCAGGGAAACCCTAATAGGGATCAAATCTCCTATTCTGCTTATTATTAGGTCGGTCTTAACATCCCTTAAAGCTTGTTGGAATCGACTTCACATATCATTGGTACGATCAGAATGGGAGCGGGTTAGTTGAGTTGTGCTTCATCGTTTAAACCCTAACTTCTTAGTTAGGGTTTACTGTTTTTATTTTTATTGGTTCGCATGCTACTGGTCGTTTGAGTACGTGGGTTTAGAGAAATGATTAATAAGTCTCTCCCCTCTAGGGGCGATTTCAGCCTCCCCTATCCCTTCACATCCGGCCACAAAACCACCATCAATCCGCCTCTCTTTCCCTCTATTTTGAAGGATATGTAATCGGATTTGATGTGTTGTTGATTTCTGGATAGAGGTGGTTTGATTTTTTCCTGAAATCGTCCCTAACCAATATTGATTTTAACCCTAAATCGTTTTTTAGGGTTTCGGTCGAATATTCGTTCTTTAAATCGATTCCTTTATCTGATCTTCATAGGTCGGTTCTAATTTAACTACATATAATACAAAGGGTCGATTTTTATGTGTGTTCTAAACCCTAAAGTCGAATCTCTTCTAATTCGTTTTTTTGGACGTTTTTTTTAGGGTTTCGATCTGTTAGGGTTTCTTTAATCGATCTTTCATCCTTTGAATGTTTGTAAGTCGGTTTTGGCTTCATATTTATTCAGATCGAGTGCTAACCTTGATGCTTTATCGAAACCCTTTTAGGGTTTATCATTTTTGGGGTTATGTTGGTTGGTTTGGGTTCAATCGTATGGATTTTCATGGTATTATCTTTTGCTGTACGATCATTGATTGGTGTTTGGATTGACATATTCGTATGGTTCTTAAGTTTGGTCGATCCATTCCATGGTGGACTTTAATGAAAATCGATTCCCTATTTTTAGGGTTTTGGTTTTATTCGCTACTGAATGTAACCCTTGAGGTTTCTGATCTTTGCAAGTCGATTATGGATCGTGGTACATGATTTGGGTTTCTGGACGTGGTGGATTCATCCTGGTTCGTGGGTTTGGGAGAGTGGAAGTCAAGTTGAGAGCTTGTGTAAGTCAAGTTTAGTTGGTTCTTGTTCAAAAATCACTACTCGGATTGCTGCTGGTCGTTTTGGAGTTTGAAGCTTATTGGTTTCCCATTCATAAACTCATTCGATCATGCTTGGAAGTTAGGGTTTAATCCTATTGTATGTACAAGTCCATTGGTTTCACAAGTTTGGTTAGTATATCTTATGTTCATGTTCCGACTTGGTGGATGGGGCTTGTGTTGGTTTTGTTTGTGGTGTTCGTTGCTACTACAAACATATTATTTGTTGAAGATCGCTTGGATTTTTCTACGTGGATTCTTCATGGAAGTTAAGGTGGACAGCCATGGTGACATAGAAGGCTCAAGTGTTTTCTTGAGTAGTTTTGTCATGTTTTATGTACTTTGGTCATTATTGGTAGGTTCACTTTATTGTATGTTATAAGAATGGTGTGTCATTCTTATATTAGAGTCTGTAAGTGTCCTAAGGGACTGAGATGAGGGAAGTACGCCCTCATCCTTTGTACTTCAACGCTTTTTGGTGTAATGTATTTTACCAAGGTGAATTAACCCTTTTACCCCAAAAAAATGATTAATAAGGGTTTTCTTAAACCCTAAAAAATTCTCTCTCTCTTTGGGCGATCAGTAGCCGCCACTTCTTCCTCATTATTCCGGCCAACACAGCCTCTATCATCGCCTCTCTACCTCTCATTGGTATGTAATCGATTGTTTAGGATTGTGTTCTACAAAAGAGGTGGCGGCTGCTATGGTCGATTTGTTAAAAACCCTAACTATCCCTATCTTTTCAATCGATCTCACATAAGTCGTTTATTGATCTTGTTTCCTGCAACGATTTTTTGCTTGTTAATTCGATCTAGAACGTGTTTAGTGTTTATCTTTTTTATAGGGTTTCGACAAAACTGTTTTTGGTCGATCGTATTCTGGTTTTCTTGGTACGATCTGGTGGTATTCTTGGACGTTTATTGCTATATCTTGATGCTTGGTTTGTTGGATCTGCACGTAATAATGTTACCAATACCTTTTTTTAGGGTTTGGTTTTTTTCGATGATGTGTTGAAGATGCATGTAACCTATACTAAGGTTTGTTTGTTGATCGATTGGTCTGCAGCTGCTGTAAGTATTTTGCACGTGGGAATAGAGAGATGTAAGTTAAGTTTTAGGGTATCCTTATTCAAAAACCCTAGTTTTACTTTCACGGTTCTGTATGTTATAGTTTATTTTATTGATCCTGTGATTGTGTTTATGGACGTTAGGGTTTCTTAACCCTAGTAGTCTGTTATTTGCTTCGTATTTTCACAAGATCTGCTGGTGTTGGGCTGTTTATTTTTTTGGGTAAAAGGGCTTCACCCTGGCAAAATATATTAATCACAGAAAATTTAAGTACAATGGAGTGTGGCTAAAGTATCACATTAACCTCAAGCCACGCTTGAACAACCACTACCACAAAACGCTTGTGACATACCACAAAGCGAAACAACTAGAAACATACAGAAACTAAATCACCAATGGGAAAAAACCAACGCATGAAACAGGAATCCCCACAACTATCCATTAGCCGCTTCGAAGGAGATTGATGAACCAACTGAGACTGCCTCCTTAAAAACCTCTCCAAGAAAAAACCCGGTGGGAAAACTCTGGAGGAGGGAAAAAAGAGTACAGCTCTCAGCTCGATAAGCGATCTCTCTCATGGCGTAAAGAAAAAAAAACGATTCACTTTAACTCATATGATCGTTCTTTTCTAATTAGTTTAATCTTCCTCCATGCAATAAATTCTCCATCTGATCTATAGTGGGTCGGTGGCAGCTTTATCACGGTGGACGATTTAATGATTGGTTTTAGTCGGTCGTAATTTTATTCGTTTTTTTCTTGCATGGTAATCTGATCCCACGTCTTATATTTCATGGTTATATAATATAACTGACAAGTTGTATTATTTAATTAGTTTCTTATGAATCCCATGCAAGTTTTTTTTGGATCTCGTTGGTTTTTTGGTCGGTTTACCCTACACGTATTCTGCTGTTTAATTTTAAGTCGGTTTAATTTATATTAAGTCGATCCATATTACTAATACGTGCTGGTGATTGGTGTTGTTTTATACGATTAATAACCCTTAAGGGTTTGGCTTTTCGAATGCTGTTAGTTAACCCTTTTTAGGGTTTGTTCGATCGCTGAAAGTTCTATTCGAGGTTTGTTGATGTAAGTGGGTTTGGAGAGAGTCGTAAGTTAAGTTTTTAGGGATCTTATTCAAAACCCTAACCATCATACACCTGTGTTTCATCTCTTTATCAGTTGGTTTATGATCAGATTCTTGGGTTAGGGTTTCCTTAACCTTTTGGCTCGTTCTTGGGAGCCTGCTGCTGGAAGTTAGGGTTTGTTACCCTATGTTTGTCTCTACTGATGAAGGCCGAGATCGTATTCTGGTTATGGTTCAATTCTTACGTCGGTTTTAGGATCATCGTGATTTTTTTTTGGGTAAAGGGGAGTAATCCTGCACCCTGGTAAATAGATAACCAAAAAGCGTTTAAGTACAAAGGATATGGGTGAAGTCCCATATCTCAGCCCGTTACATAGGCACATACAAAAAACAAAATAAGAATGACAAACCATTCTTATAGCTTACATAATACCAAACACAAAAGGAACTACCAACAATGATTAAACGACATAGAACAATATAAGACACCAACACGACAATTACTTCTTGCGAAGACCTTGAAGCTTAATACCATACGTGTCATAGAAGGCATCCAAATTCCCGGGGAGATCATCAATTTGATGTGCATAATCATCATAGTCATCATAATCATCATAGTCATATTCATGGTCATTACCACCTCCAAATAAGTTAGCCGACTCATCAAAGATGTCAACAACCTCCTCGTCACTATCCGAATCGACAATCTCTCCAACCTTAGAGAAAGGGTTAGTTCTTTTCAAAGAAGAAGGGTTTGGAGAATCAGAAGTGTTTTGGCTGGACGTACCAACCTTTGTTCCTTGAAGTTCCTTCACAGGCGGATCCTGTGATGTATTACTAGTCTTTAAAGACTCATTCACCTTCTCTTCCATTTTACTTCCAGCAGCCACATCCTTTTGCACATCCTTAGTAGGAAAAACCAAGTCATCAATATCATCCATATGAAGGGCATCAAACTGATTAGATGTAGAAATCTCAGTTCCACTTGTACTAGCCACATCAACAGCCTTCTTCTTATTGACATCCACTTTCTTTGGTTCAGGAGGCGGGGCTTTGGGACGATATTGAAAATTCTTTCCCACTACAGGCTTAGGAAAACCTCCTCTACCCTGGTTAGTAAGACCAACATTCTTACCTTTCTTCTTGTCAGTAACCATTTGGAAACCATCACTAGTCTTATCCTTACCCGTAGAGACAGTCGGCTCTACATTAACTTCATTACGAACCACTTCCTTAACACATTTTGGGCAATTAGCACGGTCATGTCCAAAAACTTTGCAGGCATCACAGTGTGGAGGCTTCCATTCGTATTCAACCTTAATGACAGCCGTAGTAAAACCATTATCCTCATTCGTGGGGATAGCCATAGTAACCTCATTCTTTAAATCAGCATCCGAAGATACTTCTACTAGAGCACGAGCAAAACTAATACGACCCCATGAATCAACACACATAGAGCTTGTAAAAGCATCCAACATAATAGGCTTACCAACCTGCGTAGCAATCAGGCTCAAACCGTCATCAGAATAGGCAAGTAATGGCACATTATGCAATTTAATCCATACGGGGACTTTAGTGACCTCACTTTTAATTAATGACACCTCAGGAGTCCATTTGTTGAGGATAAGAGGTGAATTACGAATAATCCAAGGACCCCGTTGTAAAACACTATCAACACCTTCTTTAGACTCAAACTTGAAGAGGAACACACCAGCATCATTCTTCATAAGCTTCTTCAAACCAAATTTTCCCCACGTATTCATGACATAATTTTGAACAAACGGAAAAGCAATATTCTTACCAACAAAGAAACCAATAAGAGTGTTATCATAACGGCTTAAAACACCCTCCATAGCAGCCTTTGGTAACAATGTATCATGGTTTTTCACCCGAGTTTCATTCACCAAGGCACGAAAGTTAACCTTCTTATTAACACTTCCAGAATTCACCACATTAGCAAAAGAAGGAGGGCACACATATTCGTTATGGTTGGTTTCAGCATCCTTTGGACTAACATTACCTTTGCCATCACTAGTTCCACAAGTCGTAGGGGCTGAATAAGATGTTCTTGGGTCATAAGACACATTTTTGTCCACTAAAGTACACAAGTTAATATCACCATCATCAGCACTCCAATCAGAAATAATAGGACCAGATGATTCATGTTGAGGCTGATTACTACGACCATTAACACTACCCTCACCATTAACAACGTTACCAACCTGTGTAGCAGCCCCATCAATGCCATCATTAACAACTTGAGCTTGTGCTATCATGGAAGGCATAGGAGCAGCAACATGCTCCACATTAGGTTGACAATCAATCGTACTAGGATTAACAACATCAGCAGAAACAATAGGGCTAATATGAATAACCCCTTGCGGTTCAATAGCTTCCCCACCCTTTGACTCTAACCCAGGTCCCTCAAGCCCTACAGTCGGTGCAGAAACAGTAGGCATATCATCGAATTTCACATGTCTAACTGCCTTGAGAGGTTTACCATCCTTCCCTAATAGTTTCCCATCAATATTCTTCACCTTATTTGCTAAATTACCCAGTAGTGAACTCGAAACACCATCCTGTCCGTCATTATTTTTTTTCAAAAACCCTTTTTCCATCTCTCTTAAAACCCACAACCAATAACCAACCTCAATCCACACTAACTAAACAAAAAAACAGGTATGTAACAGCAAACATGCAGCGAACAAATTAAAACAAGAGAAAACCCTTACTGGTCGTTAGGGTTTTAAGCAAGTACGATCCAGATTCTAACCAGTATCCATGATTAAACGTAAGAAGGGTAAAGCAAATCGTATGAAAAGTATTAGAATAATAGCACCAGGAAAAACCTTACCCCACAATCAATCGAATATAAATAATGGCAAATAAAAGCTACCGACCCACGATAGAAGATATTATATATCGTTAAGATCACATGCACATGCAGGTAACACCAAGCGAATTGTATATATATAACCGACCTATATACCTACTAACAATTAAACCGACCCACGTGATAATGGAGAAGAATAAAGAATTAACAGGTAAAGCTCGATCGTAAAAAGGTTTTTAGTTAATCGCTTGTCGCTTTTTTCGCCAGAGAGAATCGTAAAAGGGTTTTCTTGTATAAGTTTACATTACAAGGTGAAATTTTACCAGTCAGGATCCTCGTGATTTTTAATCGATTAATATTGCTGGTTACGATCTGGTGTTAGTAGAGTCCAGTTATGGGTCGTTTAATTCATTCCAGAACTAGTTTCTAAATGGTTCTTGAGTTACTTATTCGATCCTTTTGGTTATTTATGATTTGCTGTGATCGTTGATTGATGCATGGTTGATTATTATTCTGCAAATCATGAGGGACATGTAAGTTAGGGTTTGGTTAATCCCTATTGGTAGTCTATGGCTTCTTCTTGTCACGTGTTCATTCTTATTCACTTTTGCGAGTGATACTAAATCATGTAAAGAATTGTGCCATAGTTTCTAAGTGTGGTCTTTTGATCCGTATTGCATACTTTTGCAATGGATTGAATTTGGATCACTTGGAGTTTGATGAAGCTTTATGATGTGGCAAGTGCTGCTTGTGTACTACCATGGATAAGGCTTCATCGATGTAAGTTATGGACAGCTAGAATGACTTTTGAAGAATCATGTGGTTTAATGAGTTTTAATAGTATTCTTATAGTCGTTGTAGTTTTTGTTCAGTTTTAGTTATAAGAGTGGTGTGTCACTCTTATATAGTGGTTATTGTTAGTGTCCTGTGGGACTGTTATGTTTATTCATGTAAGTGCCTATGTAACGGGCTGAGGACATGGGATTCACCCATGTCAATTGTACTTCATTGTTTTTGGCGTAATATATTTACCAGGGTTTTAACCCTTTTACCTAAAAAACTTCCAAAGAGACCACATCCTCCAACGAACACCAGCTCTCAAAAGATGACATCATGAATGCATAAGAGAAGGAGGCAACTTCCACACCCGCAAAAGATCTAACACTTTTGCTGTCTTCTTAAATCTGCAAGAGAGAAGCTTCAACCGAACAGTGGATTTGATAAAATCAACAACTTGAGCTTCCGATCTTTTTTGCATCTTGAAAATCCTGTTGTTTCTTTCCTGCCAGACAACATAAGAAGTGGCCGCAAACAGAAGCTTCGAAACAACACTCCGGGAAGACCTAGACTTCGCCGTAATAGAGAGGAAAGTAATTATAGCATCCAGCGAAGAAGGCATAGAACTAAGACCAGCAAACACCTTTAGCGAATCCCACACCTGAGAAGAAAACATACAATCAAAGAAAAGGTGATCATGAGAATCAGGTTGCAATTCACAAAGCGGACATTGCAACATAACATGAGAGGGATTATTGTTATCATCCTGAAGCCTTAACATATCCTGCGTCTTCAATTTCCTTTTGATGACCAACCAAAGATGAAAGGCATGCCGGGAAATCCTTTGAGAAAACCAAACCACATGAAACCAATCAACCGTAGAACCACGAGGCCTAATACAATCCCAAACCAAAGATACCGAGAAATCTTTAAAACTCCCATCACAAGAACGCCAAACTAAATGATCATCCGTATGCATATCCAAATGAGGAATCGTGATCGAATTAAGAGACGGATATCCAACCTCCCATTGAGTTGGCCAAGCCCAGCCATCCCCTGAAATAATATCTCGAACAGAAGAACCAAAAGAAAACCCGACACGATGGATATCTCTTGAGGAAACAATAAGCGACAAAGGACACATGTCACACCACGAATCAAACCAAGCAGAAGCCTTATTACCGTTCCCTAATTTATACCATATGAATCTACGAATGAGAGGCCTAATCTGTAAAATCTTCCGCCAACTCCATGTCATATTACCACGACACGGAATATCCCAAAAGTTGCAATCACTAAGTTTATAGACGTGAATCCATTTAACCCAAAGAGATTCCTTCCCTGTAACAATGCTCTAAATATGAGAAGAAATCAAGGCATTATTAAAATGATCAAGCCTTCTTATGCCGAGGCCCCCTTAGAGCCTAGGTAAACAAACAACTTCCCAAGCAACTTTAGATTTACCTCTTCGAAAATCACCATGACACCAAAGAAGTCCTCTCATGAGCTGCTCAAGGTCATTAATGATACGAGAAGGAAGAATAAAAACCGATGCCCAGTATATATGCATAGAAGACAACACCGATTGAATAAGTTGTAACCGACCAGCAAAAGAAAGCGATTTATTCCTCCAATCTTTGATACGATTAGACAACCTCTCAACCAATTCCTTACAATCCCTATAAACCAGCCTGGTAGTAACAAGAGGCACGCCAAGATATTTGACCGGAAGAGATCCTTCTTCAAAGGGAAGGACCTGAAGGATAGCAATCTTGACATGAAAACGAACATTGCAAAAATAGGCAGTACTTTTCGGCAAACTTGGAGTGAGACCAGACGCACACTTAAACTCCTCCAACGCGTCCATAATAACTTGGGCCGAATTGACATCACCATGAGCAAACAAAAACAAATCATCAGCAAAACAAAAATTAATAATATTCAAATTGGAGCATTTGTGATGAAACGTAAAAGAATCAGATAATCGAACCCGGCGATGCAACATGAGAGTCAGGACCTCCATCACAAGAGTAAAAAGATAAGGAGACAAGGGATCACCTTGCCTTAATCCCCTCTTACCCTTAAAATAACCATGAAGAACACCATTAATACTAATCGAGAACGAAGTCGATGTCACACATTCCATAATCCAATCTACCATACGCCCATGAAAACCGAAACCAACGAGAATAGTCCTCAAGAATCTCCAGTCAACAGTATCATAAGCCTTCTGGATATCAACCTTAAATGCACATCGAGCGGGACCACGATCAACATGATAATTATGCATAAGCTCCTGCGTCAATAAGATATTATCCGAAATCCTCCTACCCGGAACGAAAGCAGATTGATTCAAACTGACTAGAGATGAAAGGCTCTCTTTGATACGGTTAGCAATAATCTTACTAATACATTTATACATAACATTACAGCAAGAGATAGGCCTAAAATCATTAATCAGAGTAGGAGAAGTGACCTTAGGAAGGAGAGCAATCATCGTACGGTTCACTTCTTTAAGAAGTTTACCATTAATGAAAAACTCTTGAACCGCCTTAGTAACATCCTCAGAAATAACATCCCAAGCGCCTTTAAAGAAAGCCGCAGAATACCCATCAGGCCCTGGAGATTTATCATCACCAATCGAAAAGACACAATCCTTGACCTCTTGAGCCGTAACATCTCGAACCATATAAGCCGCAACCGTAGGCTCAAGAGTGATATTAACCAAATCATTATCATCAAACAGAATCGAAACCCCCTCTTGACCAAGAAAAGAGGCAAAATGACTAACAAACGCATTAGGAACCTGATCATTGTCAAACCGAACTCCTTCATTGTTGCACACTGAATCAATACGGCTTCTAGCTTTACTACTCTTGACCACTTTATGGAAATACGCAGTGTTAGCATCCCCAACATTAAGCCACTCTTTGCACCCCTTTTAAAAAACCCTACTCGTAAGAGAGCTTGTGCTCTCTCCCCTATGGGGCGATTTCCGGCCAACCTCTCCTCCTTTTCCGATCAGATCTAAACATCCCGTTTAAACCGACTCTCTATTATTCTCTATAATATGCAATCGGTTTGATGGATGTGATTATTTGGGAGGGGTTGTGTCTTGCTTATTGTTCTATATATTATGAAATCGCTGCCTAAAACTTAACCCTAATCGTTTTCTGTTTTAGTCGGTTTTTAATCGACCCTTAATTTAGGGTTTCGTTTTTTTAATTCTATTAACCCTAAACGATTCCTGCATATATATGGGTGATCGTTTGAGGTTTCTCCCTCAACGATTACTTTTATTTTTCAATCGGTGTTAGGGTTTCTTGTCCTTTTAAATCGATATGTTAAAGGAATGATATAAGTCGGTTCAGACTTATTATTTATAGATCGATCTTTGTTGGTTGGATTTATGTTGAATGATAATAAAACCTTTTGGTTTTTACATCCTATCGTGTTTGGTGCTTCAAGGTGAACGAACCCTAATCTTAGGGTTTTGTTTTAGTCTTTTGCTGGAAGTATACCCACGTTTGGGTATTGAATATTTGCTGGTAAGATCGATATGGGTAGTGTTATGAAGTGGGTTATGGGAGAGAAGGAAGTTGGTTATGATTGGAACATCAATCAGATCATATGGTGGCTGTACGTTAGGGTTTCTTAACCCTATTTTGTGTCTATGGCTGATTGTTCGTTGCTGCTACTAGTTTTTTAAGACGAGAACGAATCTTGTTCTATGAATGTCACGTTTATTCATGTTCTCCGGTAGTAGTTTATGATTCGTATTACATGCAATCCTGGTTGGTTTGCATTCGCTGTTACATGCTTTGTGCCTGCTGTCAATGACCTTTTTGCTGATTCTTACCTTGGTCTTGGGCTCGCATATGCTGGAAGTTATGGTTGAGTCACCCTATGTTTATGTTTTATGCTTGTTACCACTCTTTGGTCATGATGCTGCTTAATTATGTTATAGATGGAAGTTAAGTTCGTGGGGACTCTTGTTCAAAACCCCATGCTCACAATGCTATGCACTTTGGGTACTATGATTCTATATTACTGTTGGTATGGCGTTGGTGGAGGTTTAGTTTGTGGTGTTTGCTACTACAAACTGATTTTAGTTGGTGCATATGACTTGATCCTTGTTAGTTGTCTTCATGTGTTTCCTTCATATTTGTTGGAAGATGGGTTCAAGTTCGGATATGCTGGAAGGTTGGGTCGCTTAGACCATGTTTATGCTTCAAGTTCCATTTGCTACGGAAGTCATTCTTATTAGGTTATTAGATTATGCTTTTTGCATAATACTAATAGAAGATGCATTGGTTGAAGCTGGAAGTTTGAACTACTATGACGATTTGATGATTCAAGGATTTGTCTAATTGAATTGCATTTAATTTGTGTTATCTGTATAGTCATTGTAGTTTTTGTTCAATGTAAGTTTATGTTTAATGTAAGTTATAAGAATGGCGTGTCATTCTTATATGAGAGTCTGTAAGTGTCCTAAGGGACTGAGATGAGGGAAGTCACCCTCATCCTTTGTACTTCAACGCTTTTTGGTGTAATGAATTTTACCGGGGTGAATTAACCCTTTTACCCAAAAAAAAAACATTAAGCTACTCAACTTTAGCTTTTTGCTTCAGAAACTGCTCTTCACGAAGAATGGCTTCATTATATGCATTAAGATAAGCCGCTTCCTCTTCCCTAATATGAACATTGAACAGATCTGTATCAAGAGCCTTCTGAACAGTATCCAATTCATGACGCAGTTTAATACCATTCTCATGAATATTCCCCCCATTAAATAAAATACTCCGAAGAGGCTTCTTCAGTAATTTCAGCTTGCGAACAACACGGTACATGAAGAAACCACTTACATTCGTCACCCAACACTCCTTAATCTTCACTTTAAACTGAGGATACTGAATAATAATGTTAGAAAATTTAAAAGGACGAGGTTTAAAAGTAAAGGAGGAAGGAATAGTTAAAATAGCCGGGGAATGATCCGAGATACGATACGTCTGAAAAATAGCATGCGCACCAAGAAATAAATCTGTAAAACCAAGATTGGCCATAATACGGTCAATCTTCTTTAGCGTGCCATCCAACCCTCTCGGCTTCTGATTCCATGTGAATTGCAGCCCTGAACGATTTATATCAAACATCTCAATCTCATCAACACACTCCTTAAACTCCCGCATAGCAATGTCAATAATAGAAGACCCCTCCAACTTATCCTCTAAGAGAAGGGCAGAATTGAAATCACCAAGAATACACCAAGGTCTTGCTTGAATATAAAGATGATGCAATTTAAGATTATTCCAAAGAGGCCGTCTATGAATATATCTATTATGAGCATAAATAAACGAACAAAACAACTCTTTTTTATCCGCCTTAAACCGAATACAAGCATGAATAACCTGATCATCCATAGAAATAACGTATAAATCAACCTCGTCTTGGTTCCAACCCAACAAAATCCGAGAACTTTTAGAACATAAATGGCCATTCGATGTCCAATCCCAGTTCCGAAAAACTTTAGAACACATCACATCGAGCCTAGAAGTAGCTACATGAGACTCAAGAATAGCACAAACCGAAAGCTTATTTTCACTGATAACCTGTCGAACCTCCTTTTGTTTAGGGGATTGGTTCATTCCCCTTATATTCCAGGAAGCGATACTATACATGGGAACCACTTGGAGAGGAAGTGCTTGCTTCCTTTTTGTACTTATCATCTTTGAACGTTCTGGAGTCCGTAGCGACATCAATAGCCTCATCCACTTCACTATCACTATCCACCATGCATGTAGCACTATCCTTATCAACTGTACAAACACCCTCATCCATATCAAAAATGTCACCATCTTTACTTAAAGCATCAAAAGAATTCCTCAATGATACAAGATCTATATTGTCATTAATGAATGTCTTTTTAACTTGAGAATCCTTAACGGGCTGGTTAATGGCATTACCACTAATCGAAACAGAAGGCAACGACCCACCCACATCCGAATCCTTTACATTTTGATTCATACCGGATGAAGAATTAGGCGGAGTAGGTTCAGATTCAGTTCGTGACACACCATTCGTTAGGGATTCTATAAACCCTATTATCAGTTTTATCAGGTCCTTAATTGATGGTGGCCTGTTAATGCAAGTTGTTGCTGTGATAAGCGTGTTGGTTTCATCATGGGGTTGTGGTGATTATGTACAAGCTGGTGGGAGGGAACAAGGCCTTTGTTCTTGAGTTTTTCTGTCTGCATTTCAAGTTTCCAGCCTACATATGATTGCCTTGGTGTTTTTTTCTGTCTTCGTACAACTACATAGATCTGAATTCGATCATGCATTATCCTGTGCTCGTTTTGTACTGGGATTTGGACGTGCCATGCCACTGTGATAAGGCACATGGTATTTGGGATGTTCGGGTTTTAAAAACCCTATGTTTGTTTATGCTGGATCCTTTTGCTACGCTGGTGTTAGGATCGAGACGTATATGATAATGTGTAAGTTAGGGGCTGTTTATACCCTATTTCTCGTCTATGGTAGATTCTTGTCGCGCTGGATTTCAATCTGATATTTTGCATCTAGTGCTGATGATACACGAAGCTTGCCATAGGTTTTTTGTGGCAAACATTGATCGCATGTTATGGTTTGGTGAGCTGTTAATGGTGATTCTTTATAACCATTTGTGATCATGGGAGCTGCTTGTTATGTTGGAACATTCTGATTCTATGGTGTCGAACCATGGTTATTTGGTTTGTTCTATTGGAGTGGTGTTTTGTGGTTACAACAAGGAGGAAGGAGTTTCCTTGTTATTGCTACAAGCACCGTTTAGAGGGATGGATGTCAAGTTTGGGGGTATTCTTGTTCAAAAACCTTCGTTGATGGAAGTCAAGTTTGGGGGTATTCTTGTTCAAAAACCTTCGTATGGATCGCATGGAAGTTGGCTTGAAGTACTATGATGACTATGGATTAGGTGTTTCCAAGTGATGCAAGCTTCATTTTTTCATTGTCATATCCACTGTATAGTCATTATAGGTTGTAAGTTTATTATGTAAGTTATAAGAATGGCTTGTCATTCTTATATAGTGGTTTGGTTTGTTGACCTTTGCTTGTAAGTGCCTATGTGACGGGCTGAGATATGAGACTTCACCTATATCCTTTGTACTTAAACGTTTTTTGGTGTAATACATTTTACCAGGGTGCAGGATTACTCCCCTTTACCCCAAAAAAAAAATAATGGTTTTTTTTTTTTTTTTTTTTTTTTTTTTTTGGGTAAAGGGGAGTAATCCTGCACCCTGGTAAATAGATTAACCAAAAAAAAATGTTTAAGTACAAATGGAATATGGCTGAAGTACCATATTAACCTCAAGCTAAATAGCTTGATAACCACCTAACTCTAGTGCTTAAGACATGCCAAAAGCACTTACAAAACTAGAAACAAAGATGCATTCAGATAAAGAACTAAAAAAGAACAGCTAGCCAGCAGAAAATGTGCGAGATGAACTTGCCCCCATATTAGCAAATAGATTGGCAGATTCATCAAACTCATTTACCGCTAGATCTTCACCATCTTCATCATCCATCACCAATGCAGCATACGGATTAGATGTAGTGACATTAACTTCCTTAGAAGCATTACCAGTAGACTTCAATTGAGACGACGATGTAGATGCATTATCTATAGTATTAGCTCCCTTCTTAGGTTCACTAGAAGCTGCCTTAGGAACAAATTTGAACTGTTTAACCGAAGTACCAGCAGATTGGGTCCCATTAGTAGCCTTTGCTTTACCCTTCTTCTTCTTATTCTTCTTACCCACCTTTTGAAAACCATCAGTATCCAATTCCACATAAGGAATATCAGCATGAGAAGTAGAAACAGTAGAAGGGGCAACCACCTGTGTAGGAGGCCTTACCACCTGTTTAGGACATTGATCATAAGAATGACCAAAATTTTTGCATAAGTTGCACCTGGGAGGCCTCCATTCATATTCAACACGTATACTATCTTTAATAAAACCCTCCCCCGTAAGAGAAGGGAATCCAATAGTCACAGTATCCAGAAAGTCAGAATCAGAATTAACCTCAATAAGACATCTAGCAAAACTACTCCTACCCCACGAATCATTACACATAGAGGTAGTATATGAATCAAGCATGACAAGCTTACCAATGAAACTAGCAATCAATCGAATACCCTCCTCTTCAAAGACTTGAAGAGGAATATCATTCAGTTTAACCCAAATTGGAACGCTAGTTAACTCTTCCTTACGCAAACAAGTATCGAAAGACCATTTCTTGAGAATAATTGGAGATTTGCGGATCATCCAGGGGCCTCCTTCCAAGACAGCTTCAAGACCAACCAATGAATCAAATTTGAAGAAAAAGAAACCTTTGGAATTCATCATGATCTTTTTAAGACCATGTTTAGCCCAATTACTCTTAGCATAGTATTCAACCACAGGATACGCCATCCTTTTCCCATTAAAGTAGCCATATAAGGTATATTCCAAACGAGAATTAACCTTTTCCACCACTTTACGAGGAATAGAGATATCAACACCAACACATTCTGACTCGACAATGGGAGTCTTTTAAGGTTTAGCAGCCTCAAGCGTGGATAATAAACTTTTTAGATCAGCAAATACCTTATCTTTAGTGTTACTATCCACATCAGCCCACATAGGATATTTACCCTCTTCAATATCTGTAATGAAATCATCAATATCCTTAATAGTTTTTATCGACACACCAAGAAAGGCATGTAAATAATCGACACCAGAAATAGCATTAGGACCATCATCAGTAGTATGTAGACCATCTTTATGAGCATGAGAAAATGTAACCTTAGGATCAGAATTACCCACTGCAGTAGATACACTACTCGGATCAGAAGTAGGACTAACCAAAACCCTAGTTGCTTTCTTTGGTTGAGGAACACCGGCGTTCCTTTCATTCAAGCGAGCATTCCTTTCATCTATTTTAGCTTTTACTGAACGTAAAAGTTCAGCGTTCATCTCTCCCAAACGTTCCATAACAGCAGCCAAACAAATAACACACGAAAAAATAGGTAAAAACCTAACGCAGCAGATTACACCAAACACAAGCCAATCGGTGGCTGAAAGTTAAAACCCTAGTATGAAACTAGGGTTTATAGAACATGAAGCACAAATAATCAACCCATAACAGCAGCCTCTTAATGATAGTAATAATAATAACAGAACTGCAGCAGAAGCAAGCGACCAAGATAAACCCTAAGTAGCAATCAAAAATATTATAATCGATATAGATCAGTTAATGCATGCAAATCCCACCCACGATTAAAAAATCAAAAGTTTGATATAACCATGCAACCACCGACCCACGTGATTATAATAAAACAAATCGGAAGGACAATGAACAATTCAACAGCGATGACCCAAAAAACGAATATAAGCACCGACCCACGATTGTATCAACCAATAATTTTTAATTTACCCACGTGAATGGGAAATTAAATCTTGAAGGATTGGATAGAATCGTTTGACGGTGTTGATCAATTAAGTCTAAGAATGCGGCTGATGTTAAGAACTCTGCTGGGAGTGTTAATGTTGATGTGGATCAGTTTTCTGCTCGTATGAATCGTTTGAAGGAACAAGATGAGGGTAACTCCGGTGTTACCAATATACGGAAAGCTACTAGGGGTTTCAGAAACCCTAATGTTGAATCTGATGTGAATGTATCAACTTCTAATGTGTCGACTGCTTGTGAACATGCTACTAATGTATCGACTTCTAAGGTGTCGACTGCTTGTGAACCTGCTGCTAATGAAGTCTTAAATTCACTTGGAGCTGCTGGTCAAGATGTGAACGTGACTTATGGGGTTAATACAAAACCTAACTTGGTTACTGATCCTAAAGACTTGGTTGTTGAAGGTGGGTCTGCTGGTGAAGTTTGTACTACTAATTGTGTTGGACCGAATACTACTGTTAATTCTACTCAGAATAAGCCAACTGTTGGTCCTAACGAGGGTAAGACTATGGATGGTAGTCAACCAAGTGGTATAGATCAGATTGTGTTAAATGCATGCAAGGACTTTGAGGCAGCTATGAATGAAGTTCAATTGAAGAATGCGGTGGAAAATGCTTCTATGGTTGCTAATTCTGCTAAAAGCACTACTCTATCTAATGTGGCTGCTAGTGGTAAGCCGGTTTCATATCCGGGTGCAACATCTAATGATCCTAAGAAACGTATGTCTAACTTTCGTAGGCTGGAGTGTAGCAATAAAACTAATGGCGTTGATCTCTCCGTCTCTATGAAAGTGGTTGAAGAGGTAAATAGTAGATTTGAGAATACTTTGTATGGCTATTTTCTTGGCAAACGTATTGCTTTCCCGGTTGTTGATTATTATGTACGTAATACGTGGGCGAAGTATGGCATTCAAAAGGTCATGATGAATGCTAAGGGGTTCTTCTTCTTTAAATTTAACTCGAAGAAAGGTGTTGATGATGTGCTTGAAAATGGTCCGTGGATGATTAAAAATGTCCCAATTATTCTTAAACCTTGGACCCTAAACACCAACCTTCTTACAGAGGATTTGACTAATATTCCGGTATGGGTTAAATTCCATGATGTGCCCCTTGCTATGTTTTCTGATGATGGCCTTAGCCTTCTAGCCACATTGATTGGTACACTGAAAATGTTAGATTCTTACACTAGTCAAATGTGCTTGGAATCATGGGGTCGAAGTAGTTTTGCTAGGTGTTTGATTGAAGTCAAGGCGGATCAGGTTCTTAGGGAGAGCCTCACTGTTGAGATTCCATTGCTTGATGGGACGGGTTCTACGATTGAAAAGATTCGGGTTGAATACGAGTGGAAACCTCCTAGGTGTGAAACGTGTAAGCTCTTTGGTCATACGTTGCTTGAGTGTCCTAAATCTGTACCAACCCTACTCAGCCTAAACCGAGTGTTAATGATGGTTTTAAACAAGTCAATAACAAGAATAAGGGTAAGAGTCGTGCTCAAGTTGCTTCGGGTAAAGGAGGTTTTACTAAACCTGTTGTGGGTCCTAAGTTTAGGTATCAACCTAAAGCGCCCCTCCTGAAACTAAGAAGATGGATACTACAAGGAAGAAGGCCGTTGATGTGGCTAGTACGAGTGGAACAAAGGTTGCTACGTCTAATACGTTTGAAGTCCTTAACATATTCCTATCGATGAGGTGACCAAGGGTGGAGCTGAATTAGATTCTGGCAAAGTAATGGAAGCAAAGGAGGACAGGTCTTTTAAGGCTAGTAATGTATCACAAGAACCGCTTGTGAGTGTTGTGAAAGATAAGGTGCAAGTCGAGGCTAACAAGCCTGGTTCTTCTTCTACTCCGTCTACTTCTGCTTCTAAAAGAGTGAACCCATTTTCTAAAGTGGCTGATATTGTAGAATTCGAAAGTGATGAGGAGGTTGTGAACACTTTTGTTGAGTCCGTGAACTTATTTGGAAGTGGCCACGACCTTGAGTATGACTATGATGACTATGCGGCATAAATTGATGATCTTCCAAGGAATTTGGATGCTTTTTATGACATGTATGATATCAAGCTCCAAGGTCTTCGAAAGAAGTAATTTTGTCATCATAGGAGATTTATGTTTATGTTTAGTGGGTTATTTTCTTGTTTAGAAAATAGGTTGTTTCTTGTTATGTAAGCGTTTTGGCCATGTAGCGGGCTAAGATATGGGATCCACCCATATCCTTTGTACTTAAACGTTTTTTGGTTAATCTACTTACCAGGGTGCAGGATTACTCCCCTTTACCCAAAAAAATAATAGGGATCAAATAGAAACCCTAACAGAGATCGACAATTATTTAGGGTTTTAGGTTTTCGTTACTTCTGATTCTTTTATTCTCCATTCGATTATCATTATGAAAGTCGGTTAGTAGTTTTGGGGGCTTTATATCTATGCCTTAACTTAGTTGGGGCAATCGTTGGTAGAAGATTGACGTGGTTCTTCTTGTTTTTTCCTGTTGCGATCGTTTTCAAGTTTTAGGGTTTTCTTAGTTTCTTTTTTAAGTTGTTATGGAGAAAGTGGGTAAGGTTGATGTTAATGTGGACGAATTGCGTGCTAGAATGCAACACTTAAAGAGTCGTTAATGTAACACCCCCGTCCCGACATAAGAACGAGAGGTCACAAATAATGATAAAGCAACTAAACCCGAAGGACCAAACTCATAATAGGTTCATAAAAAAAACAAAGTTCAACCATAACTAAAAAATGATTTTACAAGGTTAAAGCACCAACATTATTTTTGTACAAGGTCCAAAGTCAAAAGCTAAAGTAACTGAAAATAAAGTCTCCAAGTACATAATCTCTAAGGTCCAGCTAGCCCTTGTCACACATCCCCATTAACCCTGAGTACCTGCCGCAGAAGAAAAGAGAAATGCGGCTGAGCTAACTGCTCAGTGCGCGGATGTAGATAACAAATAACAGTACATGATATATGTAGATAAAGAGAGAAATGCAAAGATAATCAAAATAATTTCCCCATCATAGCAACACTTCAACACCAGAGTAACCAAATAAACCTAAGGCTGAAGGAAAATGTTTGGGATATTTATACCGAGTATCTTACATCATATCATATTAAGTGCACTACCACGTGCTAAAATCATATCGTATCAAGAATCATAGGATACACTGGTCGCGACTCCAGTGCATCAAAATCGACGGAAGGTATGTATGGCACTACACTACTCAACCGCATGATCATATCAGATCATAAACATATCATATCATATCAAGCCTAGGATGCATCCATACACTTCCCCAAGTAATCAAATCAAAATCATAATACTCTCGCCATAAGGCTCCCACGCGAGCAAATAAAATCATATCACAATAATAAGGGGAAACGCCGTGGACTGATCACACCGCCACAGATAGTGTCACGCCATTGGTGCCTCAATGACGCAGCCATGGTACCTCCATGGCTAGTTGCTCGGTATTCCTAACTCCTATCTACATATCAAGGGTTCTATGGTAGCACAGTGAACATATAAACCAACCAAACAAACACCAGAGCTTATGTTCACCATGCATATGAGTCCTAAGGGAAAAGACTCAAGAAACGCTCGTATAAAAGTGACATTACATCATTTTCATAAAATCATAGTTTTTCCAAAAGATCATCAAGTCATATTCCAATATTCACCGTTCATCATTATTATAGAATGCACTTATCAAACAAAGGGGATCTAGAATAGGTATGTAAAAAGGATTATCATATTATCACAAGGAATTCAACGGGAGTATATGAAGCGATGACACAAGAGAACGAGCATGAAAAATACGAACATATCAACGATTCAAGAGAACCCGAAAAGAACATCCGTATCTTAAAGCTCGACCTACTGCTTCTTCAAATATCTGCAAAAATGGGGAAACTAATAAATAACTAATCGATAACTCTTGGTTCGCTTCCTCTTGTTAACAATCTATACGAATGATCCGAGGCATTATAATGACCCGAAATATATTATAATGTACTTTTCTATAATGTTGGCTTAATTAACATATTTTCGTTTTATTGCTTATACGTAAATATGTACTATTTTCAGTTATTTTGTTACTATAAAGAAACAAACTTGTGGTGTACTTATATAGCGAGCATGTAAGCCCGCGCGATGCTGCGTGGTGGCTGTTTTTTTTTTATTTTTTGTATTATGCGGTGTTGATTGTGGAGTGTTTATAAGCAGGTCGTATAGTGTTAATGAGCTAATAGAAAAAGAGATTAAGGGGAACAGTTATTTGCCCATCACATGCTTTATCCTTAATTAAACCTAAACTGATTTCCTATTGGTTCATGTGTGGTTACATTGGAATTGTTAACAGTAATTAAACTTAATTTGTTCTTCTATTGGCGGAGATGTGGTCGCGAAGTTACTGTTTACGGGTTATTAAGTAAACGTTTTGATAATAGAATGCATGACTCAAATGATATGTATATCACATGCATTAAAATGCATGGCTTTAATAACTAATCATTTCTTATATAGGCAACGAAAAAACTTAAAATTACAAATTTGTAATCAAGTTCTACAATGCTCTATTGCCCACTTCAACTTTCACTTTTCTGGTCAAACCAACAATTTTTTAATTCTAATTCAAAACCTTAGCAGTCATCAATGTAAATAACTTAATACTATTTCACAAACATATAGAATCATGCATAATATTAAACTATACAAAATCAAATCTTTGACCTCAAATAGTTGACTAACAATTTCATATTCAAAACAACATCATATTACCTGAGGATTGTTGGTCAGAAAACATGCATTTAGGAACTTCCAAGAAAGCAAACAGCATGCCACCATAATCAGCTGCCCTAAGAAAATACTCATCTAATTCCTTAATAATTTCCATCAAATCTTTACATTTACCAGAAACAACAGCAACAGGCATATCACTTTGTGTAGTTTCATCATATGACACTTTAGAAAAACTACTCACAACAGATGGCGGCGCTGCCAAATTTGCAGCGGCCGTTGTAGTGACTACTATCTCCTCTCATTCACTCTCCTCCCTCACTATATCCAATCTCTCTGACATAAATGGGTCCCAGAAATCCCATGTACATGGCGGCGGGGGTGGCGGCGGGACGGCGGTGTTTCTACAAAAATAACAAAACATTTCAGGCATCAACCATAAAACCAAACACATAAAAAAAAACATGAGAATAGATGTTATCAATGCAAATAAGATAAGAGGTTGATGAACTTGAGAATACAAACATTAAAGCCATAAACATTCAGTAAGGCACTTTTTACAGTTGACTTTCTGAAGAAGTCAACTAGTATATCTAAACTCCATGAGTTAATTTCTCTAACTTCAAAAATTTAAACTGCTTATAAAAAGTAGTTTAACTTTACTCAGTACACTTCTAAAGTTAATAACTATACCTTGATTTAACTGTATACAACTTGTATAGGAGATTTGAATCAGTAGTGCCACCTCCTTGTACTTTTATTTACAGACCTGTGCGATGGCAAACATTGATTAAGTCGAGACAAAACCTATTATACCGGAGATTAAGAATTGAGTTCAGTATGGCATATGAATAGAGCATGATAAAGCAAATAGCAAGACAAAAAAGCATGTTACAATGATAAAATCATTTTCTAACAAAAAAATGGCAATTTAAATATTGCTTTTCTGGTCATCATTTCAGATTCTTGAAGTCTTGATGAAAAAATTGAGTTTCTGAGATGATAATTCTATAACCAAAACTTCATTTTATAACCAAAACTTAATGGCACAGGTGAGAATTCAATTCAATTCAATTTGGCACAATGATCACCACGCTCCCTCTATCTTTATAAATACAATACAACTGGTATATAATTCTAAACTTGTACCTCATATTCATGCATAACATAACCTTCATAAATATTATAAAACATTCATGTTCCGTAATATAGTGGAAAGATCATTATCAGTAATAAAATAGTCGGATTAAAGGTTGCATACTAAGAACAAATCATAGTAGACACGCATCCAAATACCCCTTGTAGCCATGATTTGTGGTTTTAGATTCACACAGCTATGGTTACAACTACTATATATTCTAAAGTAAATATAAGCTACAGAACCGCATAAATTGTTGTATTCATACTTACTTTACTTATTGTCACTCGTCATGTCGAATTAAAGTGGTGGCTTGACACATCCACAAAGCTATCGTAGTCATAATCAAACATCCCCTTCTTATTAAGAAAATAAGCCACACCAACCAATGTAATCATTAGTCATCTTCATCGGGTTAATAATAGTTTTCCTTCTTGAAGCAACAGGAGGACCGCGAGAAGAGAAGTCAGTTGAAAACCTGAGAGACGTCAAGAAATCAGATCTATATAAGAACAAAATCCTACTTTGAGCAGTAAGATAATTAAGTATTTGTTGACATAATGGATAGAGTCAAATGGAAATGCAATAAAATACTTACTCCTGTGGACATACTCACTCCTCTTCATGATCAGACGCAATTTCTGATACACAAAAAATACACTTTAGATACCTCCATCATCATGTAGACAAAACACTCATTGCTTGGGTGATACACAAAAAATACACTTTAGATACCGCAAGATATTTGTTAGTTCAAACCGTTTTTCTTTTCACATAGCGTAAAATCAACAACAACAACAACAACAACAACAACAACAACAACAACAACAACAACAACAACAACAACAACAACAACAACAAAAAAGAAAAAAAAAGAAAAAAAAAAGAAAAAGAAGAGGCAAGATTCATAACATAGGGCTGATTTACTCTGTTTCAGCTTTGCAAACCTGTCAATTCTAAGAACAGCCCCTAAGAACATGCTATCCAAACAGCCTTTAAGAACATGTCACGGCGCCAAAATGGTTGCTGAAATGTGATACCCAAACAGTCCTTAATAATGTGTCAAGACGCCAAAATGGCTGCTGAAATTATAGCATTTATGGAATCAGTGAACATAATGGCAGCCTATACACAGCTTATGATCACAATTAGGCTTATGATATGTTTTACGTTAAGTTTTGCAAGTTATTATGTGATAGAATCAGTGAACATAACCGCTGAGTATAACTTATTTAATCATTTTTTTCATTTTGTAAAAAATGCAGAGGACACAGGTTCCAGCTCCAGCTACTAATAACACATCATTTTGTCAGTGGTATTGTAACATCAATAATATATGGCAAAAGCTCTTATATGTTGGTATTATAACAACACATATGGCCAACAACATATATGGCCAACAACATATATTGCCAACAACATATATTGTTGAATGCCAGCATATATGGCGAACATATATGGCCAACGCATATGGTCACAAATCTTTAAGATTAATCTGCTGTTGTTATTTAAGATAACTAAAAAATCAGCGATTAAAAGCAAGTAAGTATATCTCGATTTTTAGACATTTAGGTATGTGAAGTATACCTCAACTTCTTGCCAATCTCTTAAACTATGTCGTCCATCTTGAAACTGCCTCAAGTGATCCGTTAGTAACCTGCAAAAAGGATGACACGATTATCATTATTTTCAACTTGTACCATCAAAATAAAGGTGAAACAATAGTTTCAATCCAATTTATTTATCCCTATTAGCTTCTGTGTTATAGTTTTGACGGCAACACATTTCTCCTATAACAAAAGAACAACAAATAATGATCTAAACTCATATATTTCATGGAGATAACATATTCAATATCATAAAATCGTTACGGCATATGAATTTAAAAAAATAAACAAACGCAATATTGCAGTTTATACAACCGATGAAAGATTGTTGTTACCTTGCCGATGGAAGATATAGTGGATGAATTCATTTTTTTTTTCAATTCAATTCCACCCAATTAATAAATTAACCAAACCCTAATTTATATAAAAACAAACAAAAAATTAAAAATACCAATTGAGGGAGAACGAATTAATTGATTATTATCAAATGATTGAGGCAAACGAACAACCAATTTGACTTTCTTTTCTTTGTTTTCATCTGAATCCGAATTGTTGCTGTTGGATTCTATAGGTGATGTATGATAAAATAACATGTTAAACAAGTGAGCACAGCGGAAAAACATCACCATAACAGGATCCATATAGCCATATGATCAATCTAAATAAAAACAAATTAAACAAACATGTTTTATACCTTTGTAGCGTGATCCGGGTAACACCACCAATATCACTACACGAATTGAATGAAATAAGAACCACAAGTGACCAAAGAAGATCACCTCTATGAATAATCCACACTACACGTCATCGATCACCACCCGATGCTAGTCTTGAACACGTAACACGCGATCTAGCCTTGAACTACACTAGAATAAGGTTAGATGGGATAAAAAACCACAAACCCTAATATGGGTGTGATTAATTTCGTGGTCATTAGGGAGAGGAAGGAGGAGAGAAAGTTGGTAAGTCTTTCATGTGATAAGTCATAATCAAAGACCAAATCTCATTTGAACTTATCATGATCAAAGTTACACTTTGCCCCTTGATCTTTCTCCCTTGTTCCTTTCTCACCTAGGCTTGCCATGGGGGCCCTAAATGGGCTTGCCCATTTGTTGGTCCAATCCAATAAACTAAGTACTAGCTTAGTTATTAGTAGCCCATTATTGATCCCGAGTTACGTAGTCGTTTATATATTGTAAATACGATAAATACAATCTATAAAATGGTGTCTCTGTGTATAAGTGTGTGACCCCATAGGCTCACATATATCTAGCCATATAATTAGTTATTATGACACGAGCATTCTCCAACAGCTCCCACTTGCGACGTCATAATAATCGAGTAATTATACAAGCAATGGTTAGCGTCTAGCAACACGCCAATGCCCCTAGAAATATGTGAGGTTAGTTTCTTAAACGTCTCATTTCAGATGGTTTATATGTCATCTATCCTTTTGTTACAGATACCGTGTTGAATATTAGACATGGATCAAAAGTCATTCTAATAGTTCAACTATTATATTTCTCGATACGGATATTGAACAAGATTACCAAGTGAATTAAGATTCATCTTAATCTCATTTGGGTACGGCCATACAAACATCTGTTCAATTCATCGAGGGGCCCAATAGTATCTAACTCCAAAGCAAGTGGAGGAACAAATCCTATTTTGACTACACGTGTCATTCACATGCTTCATATCACTCCTGAAAATGGCCTTTATAACTACCTTATTCAGGATAGCGTTTAACCATATCAAGGAATGAAATTCCACACATGCAAGACCTGCTTGCATCTCAAGTCTGAGGATAAGAGACATAACCTCTTGCGAGATTCACTATTGACGACGATCCATGTAGTGAATACTCGTAGGTTGGGTCAATCCAATGTTCATCACAATGAACAACATGTGAGTGTGGCAAATGAATCACCAACACGCTCACATTTGCCTTAATTTGATGATACTCCCGTATCGTCAACTGGCAATGGACAATTTTAGAATAAATAAATTATTCATGGATTAAACATGCAAATATAGAACACAGTAGTATAAATGAAGACGATCATACCAGGTATATCAATTCATTGTATAATACGACTGCTTACAGTTCCATTATCCAAATACTAAAAACAGATATGCATAAGACTACTCATAGGTTGGAATCCGATGTTCCCACCATGATCGAATCATGTTGTACAAGACAACGAGTAGTCATCTGAGTAAACTTTGAGAATACTTATTTTAAAACTCATAAAAGGTTTAAATGATGATTGTCCTTTGTATGTGTGCATTCAAGTACAAGACGAGTACTGCAACAATACATTCCATAGGGCGTTTGAAGCTAGCAAAACACCTACTTCAGACAGTCATCTGAATAGTTTCTCAAACTATAAAGTAATTTTATTCTTTTAATGTATAACGCATTAATGCTCTCAGTCGAGCACATCTAGTCATCAATGTCATCATTCATGATGACCACCACTGGGGTTGAGTATCATCTCAGTTAAATAAGCATTAACGTATGCAAACAAAATAGAGCTCCTCAAATATCCGTAAACTTTTGAACATATCTTTGGTCCTTTGTAGGTCCATTATAATATTCGTGTAACAATTATCTAACGACCTTCACTTAGATATTTGTTGTTATCAACTCATCTTGCATTCATGCAATTGATAAATATATATAGTCCAATACTTAATATGACTTACATGATGAATCCTTTAGTCAAACTTAAGATTTCCAATCATGTGTTCAATCTCATCAAGTGTGATTGATCATTGATACTCCCCTCAATAACGTGTCATATTGTGTTTAGACATAATAACCGCTTATGTTTATTCTAATAAACATATATATATATATATATATATATATATATATATATATATATATATATATATATATATATATATATATATATATATATATATATATATATATAACAAGGTTGTATGTCTTATTTTATAAATCCCTCAAGAGAAACTTCATTCCAAGCTAAGGTATAAAGTCTAGCTTAGATAGAATATTGTTTCTAATATATTAATGACATATGAGATTTAAGAAAATAAATATAGTGCTCCAACTTGCTCTAAGTGTACTTAGGAGTAATCTTGTTAATCAAAATCAAATTAATGATTTTATAATTAACTCAAGATATTTGCTCCTAGATGCATGATCTAATCCGCATATGGATTATTTTATCTTGTATACATAATAAAGATTATATGGATTCATAAACCCTTTTGATTACTCATCGTCCTCGCAAAGATAATCAACAAGAAAAGTGTTTTGATATCCTATTGTCATATTTCATTTACATGAAAACAAGTATGACTATTAATCATCTTTATACATTTAATGTTTGTAGCTAGGAAGATTTAATCATAGTCAATTTCTTGAGTACGAGTAAACTCCTTTTACTACACGTGCATTAAATGTGTGTACAAGTTTGTCCTTTTGAGTCTTCTCATCAAGAAACTCATTCTTAACCTTACAGTCTAACTGATTAGTAAGAGATCAATCAAGCTCCAAGAGTGATTGTCTTTCAAGGACTGAATCTTAACATTCATAGTTTTGAGCTATTCATCAGATTCAAGATCTGACAATACATCTCTGTAGTTAGAAGGTTCACTATGATCCTCTAACTTATATCTCTTAGCATTGATATAAAAAACTATATCATTCAGATGTAAGAGGAATCCTTGCGGATTTATGAATGAGAGATATCAATCTATGGTTTAACATATGCATGTTCAACCATAGTATGACATTAGCAAGTGTACTCAGAAGGTTGTGTATTTAGTACTTGAATAACTTCAAGGTCTAAAGGTACTCCCACTTGCTTTTGTATGTAGAGACTAATCTCTAGATACTCAGCATCTTGAGTAACAATAAATTGTTTTCAAGTGGGACATCCAAAATACACCGTTAGTTCTTGACTCTAGTTTGTTAATTATTTACTCTTAAGTAGTTAACAAATTAAGAACTTCAATTAAGACATAATGGGATTCATCCCATGCCATAATACAATGGTGTCTTAAATTCCTTCTGGGTTGGAATCATATTGAGTGTACACATGGTACACCCAATTTCTAACCTTGATAGCTTTGGAGGTAAAACAGTTTAAGTCATCAAAGATCAAACAATATCAATAGTGTTTGATTTTCCATGATGGACATACCATAAAGTTGTGGTATTCCATGAGGACTGATGTTGTGAGACTATCACACAACTCATTAGATGAACTTATACCTTTTGGCTTACATATCTGCCAACCAAGTCAAACCAGATGGCATCAATAGTAATTTTAACCTACTGCATACTTTACTTCATGTGCATGTTTTGACTAGAAAACATAAACATTTAATATTATACGTCGTAAGTGTACATGTCTTTAACAAGAAGACATAACAAATTAACGTAGACGTCGTAAGTGTACATGTCTTTAACAAGAAGACATAACAAATTTGACGTCTTACTTTACGTTATAAGTCTTTCAACAATTAACGGAATTAATGTTTGTGTCTTTACAAGAGACCTAAACATATTCAACTAAAGTAATTACGAGCGCCGACTCTTGGCCTCAATAGTATATTCAAGTTAATTTTGTACTTCATGATTATGAGTTTACAAGAAAACATAATCATATTTACTAAACAATTCAGTGAATATGTTGAAGTAGCTTTTCATGATATCTTGATATTTTTTCTAATTAGGGCAACATACATTTTATGTGTAGAAGTCCTAGTAGAATTTTAGTTTCTTACCTTGCAGTCAAGAAAAACTATTAGTCATATTGTTATATGTTGTACCTTGCACACAATTAAGATTTCTCCCACTTGTGCATGGCACAACATCGTGAGAGCATGCAAACAACACTACGGTCGTTTGTTTGTATGAGCAATATGACAATGTATAAGATAACATATGATTTTTAGTCAAAAATCAAAATATAGATATGTAGAACTTTATCGTTTGAATAATGAATCATGCATAACAATTTTATAGATAACATTTCAGGAAGCAACATCAGGAACGCGACAAGTTATCATATAAAACTTATGCAATGGTTCTTATATAAACTATGATGCTTAACACGTGAAAAATAATGTATTATTTCAAGACAATCTGAAAATAAGATGGGCAACTTGCAAGTAATAAAGCTTACAGCTCCCACTGGTTTAGACAACATTACATGTGTTACGTCACCAGTAATATAATCACGTAGCTCCCACTGGATTAGACAACATTACAATGTGTTACGTCACCAGTGGAGAGTGAGTAGCGATTTGATACTTTCCATCTTTCTTTGAATATCTACACATTATTGCTAATGTGAGTCACTTTGACTAGTAAACATGTACTTAGGTACTCAAGAAAGTGCATCAAGTTCTAACATATAGATGATGGGTTAGCCATCATTGCTATTTTAACTTGAAAATAGGTATGCATTTCCTCCATAATTGGTCTACTTTACCACAAGGGTATGTAGGACCTTAGTAGGCATATTGGGTTAAGGAAAACTGCTAGGTAATCATGCTAGTAATTGCCTTTACCACATTGCGGTTTATTGATACTTCCGTCTTCTAATTATTTAAACTCATTTTAGTTTGGTAGCTAGTACGAACTAGGTTGACCAAGCAAGAACATGCAAATATCGCCAAAGGTCTGACCAATGAGCAAAATTCGCCATGGGTTGAAATGGCCCTAAGGTCTGACCAAAGAGGTCAAGTCAAGTGCACGTGTTCTTGGTTGTCCAAATATCTTATATTTCTTCAATGTTTCAAAACCGAAACAAGGGTTATAAAACAATGTTGAAGGAATAAGATGTGTAACCATACTTAACCGTTTTGACTTTTACAAGACATCACGATTTCTAGAGTAGGTTTTCCTTGAGTTTGATTAGAATTAGGAAAATTCAAATATTCCTATTATGGCTTTTCCTCATAAAGAAAAAGGATAGGAATAAGTCTCTTTCTTACAAGGAAAGATCAACTTAGTTCGTCCTTTTAACAAGAAAAGAACAAACTCTTGTTTACGGTATGCGTTGCATTAATTGAATTTACAAAGTTCAATTTTAGTATTTTCGATAATTATCCTTTTATAAATTAACTACCCCATGTTTATAATTTAAAACAATTAATTTACGAAAAGGCTAAGATCCTCATTGAGGTTCGACCATTAATGCAGTTGATCTACTAGAAATGGTGGATTCAATAGGTAGGCGACGATCACCAATTGTATTACATGTACAACTCTTAGATCCTTATGGGACTCATGGCATCTAGTGTCAAACAACTAGTGTCATGTAGGCATGTTTAGTCCCATCTTTGCCTCGGGTAAGGGTCTGACCTCACTACTCGATTAAGTCATCCAATTTGAAAACTGTGAGAATAATCCTAGGTCTGACCATGGACAATAGTCACCTTGGGTTACAATTCAGCCTAGGTCTGACCAGATGCTAAAAGGTAATTGCAAGTGTTCTCATAATTGGACGGCGTGACTTAAATTTTGACGGGTAAATAGTTTTGATGTGAATCAAAAACGTGTACGAAAGAAGCATGCATTCATTCTTCGTAGCACAAGTTAAAAAACTTTTCTTAACTTAAGTCTAATCATTGTTTTAATTTATGTGTGTCAAGTTGTCCATTTTCAAGACTAATATAAATCCTAGGTGGATTTTAATTAAGTTTGGACAATACAATAAATCAATAAATAAACAATCTTAACTAGTTTAAGTGTTATTTAGAAAACAATGATTTTAAGTTTCAAATCATATTTAAACTTAGTTAAACTAAATCATAAGACTTAGTTCAAAATGGTTTATATTTAGTTTCAAGTTTTAAGAAAACATTTTTCCGTTTTACATGTAGTCACAACATACATAAAAACAACCAACCAAACATACAACCACAATATGCAAAGCCTCAACCGATGAAAATCCTATGCTTGGTCTTGTGAGCCATCACAAGAACCAAGAGTCAACTAGGGACATAAATCACAACCACATGGAGGGCTCCCACTTGCTCCAAGACAATCATGAGCAAGTAAAAAGCCCATTATGCACATGAACTTCAGTTTCTGTCAGCCCAGTTTTTCTGTTTTGCAAGGCCCAAATGCCCAGGAAGATCACCTCCTCATGATTCGGCCCAGTTGACAAAGTTGTAGCCCTATGTCTTGTGAACCTGCACCAAAAATTTTAGAAAAAAATACCTTACCAATCAGCAGGTAATCACGTTTTCCCAACAGGTGTCCAGCAGCAACTTTCAGTCTACAACTCTTCAATCTTTCGCCATTTGCTTCCAAGCTCTTGTTTACAATACATATAAAGTAAAATACAACTAATCTACTTTGTATCTACTGTAAAATGCCCAAACATTGGCTAAACCAAAATTGAAATACATTACAAAAGTGCCGAAACAATGGCAAACCCCAAAACAAGAAAAAACAACCAACAATCACAATCACAACGCACAAGTGGTCTAGGTTTTCATCGGCTTTGCATATGAACACATAATAATACATTCAAATAAAGATTATTACATGGTGTTGGCTAACTCCATGGACAAACATGCATGTATTTTCCATGGATAACAAAATAAATAACAAGAAATAAATTGTTAGCCAACGAATCGAAGAAATAATTAACAAGAATTAAAACCCCGAATGGTACGCGTGACAAATGGCCAAAGACTCAAACCCCACTGATGTTAGGACCTTCTTAACACCATTTTACCACAGAAAAATAAGCCTCATGGGCTGATTTGAAATCGGGTTAAAAATCTTCCAAAAAACGCGTTTTTAGGCCATTTTACGGGTACCGATCAAGTAAACAAACAACGTATGCATAACAAATGGCCATAGGATCAAAAAGTCCAGATCTTAAGACCTTATTAAAGTCGACATATTCATAATATATAAGCCCTAGGGGCTGTTTTAAAATCCCACTTTTAAATCCATTGAAAAAACATGTTTTTAGCCATTTTTACGCATACAAGATGATCATATGACAACATATGATGGCTCGTGATACCACTATAGGTGATGTATGATAAAATAACATGTTAAACAAATGAGCACAGCGGAAAAACATCACCATAACAGGATCCATATAGCCATATGATCAATCTAAATAAAAACAAATTAAACAAACATGTTTTATACCTTTGTAGCGTGATCCGGGTAACACCACCAATATCACTACACGAATTGAATGAAATAAGAACCACAAGTGACCAAAGAAGATCACCTCTATGAATAATCCACACTACACGTCATCGATCACCACCCGATGCTAGTCTTGAACACGTAACACGCGATCTAGCCTTGAACTACACTAGAATAAGGTTAGATGGGATAAAAAACCACAAACCCTAATATGGGTGTGATTAATTTCGTGGTCATTAGGGAGAGGAAGGAGGAGAGAAAGTTGGTAAGTCTTTCATGTGATAAGTCATAATCAAAGACCAAATCTCATTTGAACTTATCATGATCAAAGTTACACTTTGCCCCTTGATCTTTCTCCCTTGTTCCTTTCTCACCTAGGCTTGCCATGGGGGCCCTAAATGGGCTTGCCCATTTGTTGGTCCAATCCAATAAACTAAGTACTAGCTTAGTTATTAGTAGCCCATTATTGATCCCGAGTTACGTAGTCGTTTATATATTGTAAATACGATAAATACAATCTATAAAATGGTGTCTCTGTGTATAAGTGTGTGACCCCATAGGCTCACATATATCTAGCCATATAATTAGTTATTATGACACGAGCATTCTCCAACAGATTCTTCTTGTTCTAACGCGCGTTTTTGGAGATCTATTAGTGACGGTCTTCCTTTTTACTTTTTCCCTGCCAGACCTCCGCCTCCGCCGCCTGCCTTACCCATTGAGAAGAAGGAATGAAGAAACCTGAAGGGAATTTGGGGATTTGAATGATGAAAAGTGATGAGAAAAAAGGTGTTTGATTGTGAGGGAAAATTGTGAGCATTTTTTTTTTAGACGGGATCGATGAATCTGGAAGGATGGAGAGATTTTGTGCTGCCATGGAAGATTTTATTGAGTGGGTTAGGAATTTGGAAACCTTGATTTAGGTTAATGATAGTGAACACCAATAGGATGATGGTTTAAGATGATGAACAGTACATGATCTCTTTTTTCGAGGGTTGACAGCCAATAAGAGGGCGGGTTTGCAAGTTAATCAAGAAATCAGCCAATGAAAAATTGACACTCGGCACTTGGATCACGTTTTCCGATGGATGCAACATTTTGGGTTTTAGTATATACTTATAAATTACAATAGGAAATGAACTAATACCAACTGATCTTGAATTTATATTTATAAAATGACTCGCTCAAACTTGTAAACTACAAGCTTAATAATACGTCATATACTTAAATTTCATATTAGTATAGCATAATAAACTACTCTTTCATCCCATTCACTAGTAACCAGTATATATATTTTAAATGTTCTCTTATATTATAACCAAGTAGATTATGTTTGTAGAGATTTAAATACTTAGAGGGCCTTTATAGAAAATCATAAGACCAACAATGAGGGAGACGCAAAAGTACAACGTCTTCTCTGTTATCCTTTTAGTATGCGTATATTTTCTCATATGGTAAAATACAGAAGCAGTTTTTTTAGAGTAACCTTGTCCATCTTGTTCACAAAAATTGATTTCGTAAACATCATATAACTGTATAAAGTACACGACCATGTTGATTCTTACTCATATTTGCATACATGGTTTTATGGTCCTATAGTCTTATCCTAAGACAAATACTACTTGTATATATATAACATACGACCTGTATCGAAACTATAGATTTAGGTTTACCTCTAAACGACACGAGGACAGAATGAGATCGAGACTGAACGAGTACAAACACCGACACAGTACAATCCCTATGACCAAACGAAACTTAACCCGAAAGCGAAATCGAGCTTCCAACGAACGAACCAGGACTTTTTTACCCGAACACGAATTGATCAAACAACCTAAGCAGCCCAAACGTATGACCAAAAGTAGTTTAGATAAACTTGAGAGAGTATGTGAATACGTGGAGTGAGTATGAATACGTGGAGTGAGTATGGATATTTGTACAACCGTATAGAGAAAAGTGATAAGGACTACGTTCGTTGACCAACTAAAACTTTGACCAAATCTATTATCTTTCAACTTCGAGACTAAGTTTCAAATTTATTTATTTATTTATTTATTTATATTTTTTTAAGCTAATGTTAAGTTTAATGCAAGTATATAACTATTTTTTTCATTTGTCGGGTATTATTAATAAGTTCGAGATAAATACTTTAGAAACATTGATTCTAACATATATATTTTATTTTATTTTAAACTTTCGGGTCATTATAAGTCATCCTCCTTAAAATGATTTCGTCCGCGAAATCAACGAGAAATTCCTATGTCTTTTGTACGGGTCATTATAACTTATCCTATTTAAAATGATTCCATCCGCAAAATCAACAAGTAAATGGTACCACGAAAAGAAATGGTACCTCTAATTAACAAGTCGCGGGTATCGCTCACGAATAGATTCCTCGAGTTCCCAAGTAGCCTCACGTTCAAAATGATTTTTCCATAGCACTTTCACAAAGGGGATTGTCTTCCTACGCATTATTCGTTCTTCGCGAGCTAAGATCGCTTCTGCTTCTTCTTCGCATGATAGATCTTCTCGAATCTTATCGAGTGGGTATTCTAAAACATGAAGCGGGTGGTAGTTGTAGCCTCGTAATGTTGACACGTGGAACACATTATGCACATGAGATAATGTCGGGGGCAACGCTATGCGATATGCAACCTCTCCTACTTTCTCCGAAAACTTCAAAGGGACCAATAAACCTCGGACTAAGTTTCCCTTTTATACCAAAACGCTGAACACCTTTCCATTGGGAAACCTTAAGAAAAACATGATCACCGGGTTTGAAGTCTAGGGTCCTACGATGCTTATCGGCATAACTTTTCTGTCGTGAGCGAGCCTCTTTTAACTTCTCTTTTGCAACCTCAACTTTCTCATTAGTTATCCTAACCATCTCAGGCCCTTCAATAATCTCTTCACCAACCTCATTCCAACATACTGGAGACCTACACTTCCTCCCATACAACATCTCATAAGGTGCCATGTCAATACTCGCATGCCAACTATTATTATAGGCGAACTCCACTAAGCAAAGATAATCATCCCAATTTCCCGTCCATTCTAGAGCACAACACCTCAACATATCCTCCAATGTCTGAATAGTTCTCTCAGATTGGCCGTCTGTCTGAGGATGGAAGGCAGTACTGTAATTAAGCTTCGTACCTTTTGAAATCCCTTCCAAAACTGCGATGTAAAACGTGGGTCACGGTCTGAAACAATCGACACTGGAGTGCCATGAAGTCTAACAATCTCCTTCTGAAATATTTCTGCTAACTTGCTAGCAGAGTACCCTTCACGAATGGCTAAAAAGTGAGCTGATTTTGTAAGTTGATCAACAACCACCCAGATTGCATCATTCTTCCTCAAGGTCTTAGGTAGCCCGGTCACCAGATCCATGGTAATATTTTCCCACTTCCAAACGGGAATTTCCAACTGTTGCAAGAGTCCGCTAGCTCGTTGGTGCTCTATCTTCACCTGTTGGCAAGTAAGACATTTTGCCACGAATTCTGCTACATCTTTCTTCATCCCACCCTACCAAAAGTTTTGTTTCAAGTCCCGGTACATTTTCGTTGAACCAGGATGAATAGAAACTGGAGAATTATGTGCTTCTGATAATAATGCTTCCCGAATCTCCGTATCATTAGGAACACACAACCTATCACCGCACCACAATACTCCATGATCATCCAGACGAAACTCGTCTTGTTTACCATCCTCTAAATTTTGCATTATAGCCCACAACTCACTGTCATCTTTCTGGGCTTCCTTAATACGTGTCAATAATGTAGGTTCAACCCTCAACTGAGCTATGATGCCATCTACCTTACCAATGTATATTTCCACCTCCAAACGGTTCAAATCGGCTACAATCTCCGATTGAGTGATTAGACAAGACATGCTCCCATAACTCTTCCTACTAAGGGCATCTGCAACAACATTTGCCTTGCCCGGGTGGTATTGAATATTGGCATCATAATCCTTTAGGAGCTCTAACCATCTTCTCTGCCTCATGTTGAGTTCCTTTTGTGTGAAAATGTACTTCAAACTTTTGTGATCCGTAAAAATATCACAAGTTTCTCCGTACAAATAGTGTCTCCAGATTTTGAGTGCAAAAACAACAGCTGCTAGTTCCAAGTCATGTGTAGGGTAGTTCTCCTCGTACGGCTTAAGTTGTCGTGAGGCATAAGCAATCACCTTCCCATGTTGCATAAGAACACACCCTAAACCATTCTTAGAAGCGTCACTATAAATCTGAAATCCCCCGGTTCCTTTTGGCACAGCAAGTATCGGAGCCGTCACCAATCTCTTCTTTAACTCTTTAAAGCACTTCTCCCGCTCATCATTCCATTCAAATTTCATACCCTTTCGTATCAACTGGGTTAAAGGCAATGCCAAAGACGAAAAACCTTCCACAAAACGTCGGTAGTAACCGGCCAAACCCAAGAAACTCCTTACCTCTGTAACTGATTTAGGTTGGGGCCAATTGGTAATAGCCTCTACCTTGGCAGGATCCACTTCAATTCCTTTAGCAGATACCACATGCCCAAGAAATGCAACCCGCTCCAACCAGAATTCACATTTAGAGAATTTAGCATATAACTTCTTTTCTCGAAGGATCCCCAAAACTGTGCGTAGATGTTGCTCGTGTTCTTCTTTTGACTTAGAGTATACCAAGATATCATCTATAAAGACCACAACAGATTTATCTAGGTAATCATGAAAGACACGATTCATTAAATCCATAAAGACGGCTGGAGCATTTGTCAAACCGAAAGGCATCACCAAGAATTCATAATGACCATAACGAGTACGAAATGCTGTCTTAGGAATATCTTCTGCTCGCACTCGTAATTGATGATATCCAGACCTTAAATCTATTTTTGAGAAGTATTTTGCTCCTTGAAGTTGGTCAAAAAGATCGTCAATTCGAGGCAAAGGATAACGGTTTCGAATTGTAACTCGGTTCAATTCTCTGTAGTCTATGCATAACCTCATAGATCCATCCTTTTTTTTCACGAATAAAACTGGAGCACCCCACGGAGACACACTAGGCCTTATGAACCCACGATCAAGCAACTCTTGTAGCTGCTCCTTCAATTCTTGTAACTCCAACGGTGCCATACGATAAGGTGTCTTAGAGATGGGTTCAGCACCAGGTACAAGTTCGATGGTAAATTCGACCTCTCTTCTCTGGTAGTAACCCCGGAAGTTCCTCGGGAAATACATCTGGGAATTCATTCACAATTGGTTGGTCTATAAGTGAAGAAGCTTCCTTTGAAGTATCCTGTATAGCCGCCAAATATCCCTCACAACCATGACGAATAAGTTTCCTCACCTCCATAGCAGAAATTACGTTAACTAAACCACTAGTCGGAGCTCCCAGATAAACAAATTTCGGTCTCTCGAGGTTTCCAAAAGTGACACATTTAGATTGACAAGCAATAGTGGCTTGGTGTTCACTAAGCCAATCCATTCCGAGGATAATATCGAAATCATGCATTGTCATAGGAAGTAATTGAGCTAAGAAAATATTATTTTCGATTGTTATAGGGAAGTAAAAGAGGGGCTTGGAGATGTTGTTAGCATTAACCAGTCTGCTTTTGTTCCGGGGCGTAATATTTCTGATAATATTCTTCTTACTCAAGAATTAATGCGTAATTACCACCGCCCTCGTGGACCGCCTAGATGTGCCTTTAAGATTGATATACAAAAGGCGTATGATACTGTTGATTGGCGTTTTCTTGAGAATATTCTGGTTGGGTTTGGTTTTCACACCAAGATGGTCTCATGGATTATGGCTTGTGTTACTAGTGTCTCGTACTCCATATGCATTAATGGGGATATTTATGGCTGGTTTCGGGGCAAAAGGGGTCTTCGTCAAGGTGATCCTATGTCGCCTTATTTGTTTACTCTTGTTATGGAAGTTTTAACTCTTTTATTGCAGCAAAGGGTGGAGCAGTCGAATGAATTCCAATACCACAACTTATGTGAAAGGCAGAAAATTGTTAATTTATGCTTTGCTGATGATCTATTTATTTTTACTCATGGTGATGTTGTTTCAGCTAGTGTGGTTATGGATACATTAGAGGAGTTCAAGAATGGATCGAGCCTGGTTCCAAGTATTCCTAAGAGCACGGCGTACTTTTGTCATGTGCCTAATCAGGTGAAGTTGTCTATTTTAAACTCTTTGCCCTTTAATGAAGGTACTCTCCCCGTTAAGTATTTGGGCGTCCCCCTGATATCTTCACGGCTGTTGTATCGGGATTGTAAAGTTCTAGTGGAAAGGGTTCAAAATAGGATTGCTGATTGGAAGAATAAATTTTTATCTATGGCGGGTCGTTTGCAGCTCATTATTTCTGTTTTATCTTCTATGCATATATATTGGGCTTCTGTTTTTATCCTTCCTGTTCGAGTCATTCATGATCTTGAACAGCTTATGCGTGGGTTTTTATGGTGTCAAGGTGATATGAAAAAGGGCAAGGCTAAGGTAGCGTGGGAGGATATTTGTAAACCAAAAGAGGAGGGTGGTCTTGGCATTCGTAGCCTTCATGAATTTAATGTGGCACTTATGGCGAAACATGTCTATAGTATTCTGACCCATAAAGAATCTTTATGGGTTAAATGGATTCATGCCTATAAACTTCGTGGTAGGAGTTTTTGGGATGTTCCATGCACGGGTGATATGAGTTGGGGCTGGAGGAAGTTGCTTGTGATTAGGCCTATTATTCGGCCTTTCTTCTGGTTCCATATTCGTAATGGGAAGAGGGCGTCTATATGGTTTGATAATTGGTGTTCATTGAGCCCTCTTAGGAATTTGCTTACTGCTAGGGATATATCTCGTTCTGGGTTTTCTCTTAATGATGATGTGGCTGATCTTATTCCAGATGGCGTCTGGAATTGGCCTATTGAATGGATTGATAGGATTCCTGAGCTATTGCTTATTAATTCTCCCATGTTATTTGATGGTGTTGATGATGAGCTGGTTTGGAGAATGCCTAATGGTGATCTTAAGCCATTTACTATTTCACGTGTTTGGGATTCTGTTCGTGCTAGGGCTAATCTGGTTCCATGGTTTCACGTTGTGTAGTTTCCTCGGTGTATCCCGAAACATGCATTTAACATGTGGCTTGTCGTTTGTGGCGAGCTGAAAACGCAAGATAGGTTGAGGCAATGGGATGTCGGTCCTTCTACTGACTTAAACCGGCTTCGATGTCCGTTTTGTGATAATGAACCTGATTCTCATACTCACCTCTTTTTTGAGTGCTCTTTTTCTTTACAGGTGCGGTCGAGAGTTCGTACGCTGTGTGGTATGGATAACATTCCACCTAGGCTCCAAGATGCTGTTGAGTTTCTTATTCCTTTGTCTAAAGGAGCTTCTGCTAGTAGTGTGATTTCCCGTCTTCTTTTTGCTGCTACATGTTACTCTATTTGGAGTGAGCGTAATTCGAGGCTATTTAAGAAGAGGCTTAAATCATATACTCAGGTGTTCGATGACATTGTTACCATTGTTCGGTTGAAGATCCTTTCGTTTCGGTTTACTAAGAGTACGGTGCAGATTAGAAGGATTTTGGACACATGGAGGCTACCTGGATCGGTGATCATTGCTGGCGCTTCAGTTTCTTGATGGGTCGGTCGTTATTGCTTGTTTTGTACATGAGGGGAGTGCCAGGAATGGGTTGTACTCTTTTTCCCTACTCCAAGGTTTTCCCTCTGGGTTTTTTCTTGGAAAGGGTTTTTAAGGAGGCAAACTTCCTGGGTCGCCTTGCTCCCTTCGTGTTTACGGGTGGAAGCGGGATGTTCGCTGGTTACAAGTTTATTCTTGTTTATGCCTAGTTAGTTGACTTGTAATTTAGCTAGGTTTGTGTGTGTTTATGGCCTGTCATAAACACTAGTTTATCAAGCTTTTGCTTGAGGTTAATGTGGCACTCTGCCACATTCCATTTGTACTTAACATTATTTTTTGGTTATATATTTACCGGGGTATACCCTTTTACCCAAAAAAAAGAAGTTGTGATAAATAGTAGTAACAATCACCGAAGTTCTCATAGGAGTAGTAATAGATATAGGTGGATTTAGCAACGAACTAGGCAAACCAACACGTTGAGCAAAAGAAGAAGAAATAACAGAATGTGTAGAACCCGTATCAAATAAAACATAAGCCTTGCAACCACATAAGGTAAGAATCCCAGAAACAGTACCTGAAGATGTGGCTGCTTGATGTACAGTCATTGCATAGACCCGACCAGTAGCACCCGGATTATTGCCACCACCATTACGATTCGTATTCTGCTTAGAAGTGCACTCCTTGGCCATATGACCCACTTGACCACATGCAAAACATTGCCCCGTCTTAAGATAACAAGGTTTACCCGGATGGTTACGCCCGCATTTAGCACATGAAGGAATTGGGATTTTGTTTGGGTTTCTTGTGTCAGTTCTACCAGAAAAACTTCCCTGATCCTGAGGTCTTGGTCCGTAATTGTTTCCATTGGCTTGATATGATCTCTGACCCTGCCACTGTCCCTGACCATTCCCGTAGCCCCTGTTCTGAGTTGGCCTTTGACCTTGCCACTGCCCCTGATGACCACCACGAGACCTATCATCAAAATTACGATTATTCCCTGAATGAGACTTACCATTACGATCAGAAGCCCCAACATGATCTTCCCTACCCCTCTTCCTATTAGACTCTGACCTAAAGGCAACAAAGTCAGCGTGCTCCATTTCCAAATTTTTCGCCGCATTTACTACATCTGAAACTTTCTCAAACTTAATGTTGACGAGGTCCCTCCTATACTTCAAATCAATCGCCCACTTAAACTTCCTAGCTTGTTCTTCAACATCCCCAGCCTTAGTGCCCACAATACCAGCTAATCGAATGAATCGCTCCATAAAATTTGTCATAGACTCACCAGGCTTTTGTCTAATGTTTGAATACTCACGAATATATGCCTCTCGATCAACATAAGAGAAATAGTGCTGGTAAAATACTTCGAGAAAATCACGCCATGCAAGAGCTTCAACAAAACCTTCCCCTTCCGCTTCTTTCAAAGTTTTCCACCATCGCTGTACATCCGCCTCTAACTTGTATACTGCCAAACGAACTTGCTGGTTTTCAGTACACTCCAAAACCTCAAATATCTTTTCCAAATGAGCGATCCAGTTCTCAGCATCTATCGGAGTAGGTGCCCCACTGAATGAATTTGGTTTCTGTTTTTGGAACTTCTCTAGTAATAGTTGCATCGGTTGCTGATTGTTGTTAGTACCATTACCGGTATTATTGTTATTATTAATATTATTCTCACCACCATTATGATAAGCTTTAAGAGCCTCAGCCAACGCCTGGGGTAAACGCTGAGCAACGGTGGTGGCAACTGCCTGATTTACTGTGTTCAACATAGCCGGATCGAGAAGACCAGCATTCCCGTTGTTGTTTGAGACGTTAGAGCGACTAGAGATTTTTCTCTTAGGAGGCATCTATAAGAGGGGTGATTCAGAAAAATATATAAGGAGGGCAATTGGAATAAGGATCAAGGAGGTACGGTAATGTACAAAACGAAGGAAAGAGAATCCTATCCCATTATTTACCCAAAACTCACAGGTCAAACCTAAGGGTTTCCTACAGAATCAAACCTAGCTCTGATACCATTAGTTGTAACACCCCCGTCCCGACATAAGAACGAGAGGTCACAAATAATGACAAAGCAACTAAACCCGAAGGACCAAACTCATAATAGGTTCATAAAAAAAACAAAGTTCAACCATAACTAAAATATGATTTTACAAGGTTAAAGCACCAACATTATTTTTGTACAAGGTCCAAAGTCAAAAGCTAAAGTAACTGAAAATAAAGTCTCCAAGTACATAATCTCTAAGGTCCAGCTAGCCCTCGTCACACATCCCCATTAACCCTGAGTACTTGCCGCAGAAGAAAAGAAAAATGCGGCTGAGCTAATTGCTCAGTGCGCGGATGTAGATAACAAATAACAGTACACGATATATGTAGATAAAGAGAGAAATGCAAAGATAATCAAAATAATTTCCCCATCATAGCAACACTTCAACACTAGAGTAACCCAAATAAACCTAAGGCTGAAGGAAAATGTTTGGGATATTTATACCGAGTATCTTACATCATATCATATTAAGTGCACTACCACGTGCTAAAATCATATCGTATCAAAAATCATAGGATACACTGGTCGCGACTCCAGTGCATCAAAATCGACGGAAGGTGTGTATGGCACTACACTACTCAACCGCATGATCGTATCAGATCATAAACATATCATATCATATCAAGCCTAGGATGCATCCATACGCTTCCCCAAGTAATCAAATCAAAATCATAATACTCTCGCCATAAGGCTCCCACGCGAGCAAATAAAATCATATCACAATCATAAGGGGAAACGTCGTGGACTGATCACACCGCCACAGATAGTGTCACGCCATTGGTGCCTCAATGACACGGCCATGGTACCTCCATGGCTAGTTGCTCGGTATTCCTAACTCCTGTCTACATATCAAGGGTTCTATGGTAGCACAGTGAACATATAAACCAACCAAACAAACACCAGAGCTTATGTTCACCATGCATATGAGTCCTAAGGGAAAAGAATCAAGAAACGCTCGTATAAAAGTGACATTACATCATTTTCATAAAATCATAGTTTTTCCAAAAGATCATCAAGTCATATTCCAACATTCACCGTTCATCATTATTATAGAATGCACTTATCGAACAAAGGGGATCTAGCATAGTATGTAAAAAGGATTATCATATTATCACAAGGAATTCAACGGGAGTATATGAAGCGACGACACAAGAGAACGAGCATGAAAAATACAAACATATCAACGATTCAAGAGAACCCGAAAAGAACATCCGTACCTTAAGTAGTGTAACACGCACTAAAAGCTCGACCTACTGCTTCTTCAAATATCTACAAAAACGGGGAAACTAATAAATAACTAATCGATAACTCTTGGATCGCTTCCTCTTATTAACAATCTATACGAATGATCCTAGGCATTATAATGACCCGAAATATATTATAATGTACTTTTCTATAATGTTGGCTTAATTAACATATTTTCGTTTTATTGCTTATACGTAAATATGTACTATGTTCAGTTATTTTGTTACTATAAAGAAACAAACTTGTGGCGTACTTATATAATATTACAATAGGAAATGAACTAATACCAACTGATCTTGAATTTATATTTATAAAATGACTCGGTCAAACTTGTAAACTACAAGCTTAATAATACGTCATATACTTAAATTTCATATTAGTATAGCATAATAAACTACTCTTTCATCCCATTCACTAGTAACCAGTATATATATTTTAAATGTTCTCTTATATTATAACCAAGTAGATTATGTTTGTAGAGATTTAAATACTTAGAGGGCCTTTATAGAAAATCATAAGACCAATAATGAGGGAGACGCAAAAGTACAACGTCTTCTCTGTTATCCTTTTAGTATGCGTATATTTTCTCATATGGTAAAATACAGAAGCAGTTTGTTTAGAGTAACCTTGTCCATCTTGTTCACAAAAATCGATTTCGTAAACATCATATAACTGTATAAAGTACACGACCATGTTGATTCTTACTCATTTGCATACATGGTTTTATGGTCCTATAGTCTTATCCTAAGACAAATACTACTTGTATATATATAACATACGACCTGTATCGAAACTATAGATTTAGGTTTACCTCTAAACGACACGAGGACAGAATGAGATCGAGACTGAACGAGTACAAACACCGACACAGTACAATCCCTATGACCAAACGAAACTTAACCCGAAAGCGAAATCGAGCTTCCAACGAACGAACCAGGACTTTTTTACCCGAACACGAATTGATCAAACAACCTAAGCAGCCCAAACGCATGACCAAAAGTAGTTTAGATAAACTTGAGAGAGTATGTGAATACGTGGAGTGAGTATGAATACGTGGAGTGAGTATGGATATTTGTACAACCGTATAGAGAAAAGTGATAAGGACTACGTTCGTTGACCAACTAAAACTTTGACCAAATCTATTATCTTTCTACTTCGAGACTAAGTTTCAAATTTATTTATTTATTTATTTATTTATTTATTTTAAGCTAATGTTAAGTTTAATGCAAGTATATAACTATTTTTTTCTTTTGTCGGGTACTATTAATAATTTCGAGATAAATACTTTAGAAACATTAATTCTAACATATATATTTTATTTTATTTTAAACTTTCGGGTCATTATAGTTAACCTGGAAATTCTGATGTATCTCAGCCAAGGAAGGCGGTTAGGTTTCTGCAAAACCCTAGCCTAAATCTGATGTTAACGAGAATGTTCATGCTACTACTGCATCTCATGCGACTGTATTGGATAACAACATGACTGGTTTGGATGTGGAGGAAGTTGCATGTTCTACTCACGCTACGGGGGGCATGTACCATTGTAGCGTGGGGCATGTACCATTGCTTGCTTACTCTGAAGACGGTTTGAGCTTGATAGCTACACAGGTTGGTAAGCCAATTATGTTAGATGCTTTTACAAGCTCAATGTGTGTTGATTCATGGGGTCGTATTAGTTTTGCTCGTGCTCTTATGGAGTTATCATCGGATGCTGATTTAAAGAGTGATGTATGCAAAGTTTTTGGGCATGATCGTATTAATTGCCCGAAATGTGTTAAGGAGGTGTTTCGTAATGAAGTTAATGATGGTTTCCAAACGGTTACTAACAAGAAGAAGGGTAAGAATTCTGGTCAAACTAATCCGGGTAAGGGAGGTTTTACTAAGCCTGTTGTGGTCAAACTAATCCGGGTAAGGGAGGTTTTACTAAGCCTGTTGTGGGTAAGAATTTTCAGTATCGTCCCAAAGCTCCTCCTCCTGAACCTAAGAAAGTGGATGTGAATAAGAAGAAGGCTGTTGATGTGGCTAGTACAAGTGGAACAAAGATTCCTACATCTAATCAGTTTGATGCCCTTAATATGGATGATACCAACGATTTGGGTATTCCCACTAAGGAATTGAGTAAAGATGTGGATGCTGGTAGTTCAATGGATGACAAGGTAAATGAGTCTCTTGAGACTGGTAGTACTTTGTATGAGTCGCATGTGAGTAAGCTGAAGGAGAAGGAAATTGGAACACCTACGCCTAGTACCTCTTCGTCTACTAAGAGAGTTAACCCTTTCTCTAAGGTTGGAGAGATTGTTGACTCTGATAGCGATGAGGAGGTTGTTAACACCTTTGATGAGTCTGCAAATTTATTTGACAAGCCTTTAGATTTTTTTCTCATCGACAGGTGGGGGACATGATCTTGAAGACTATTATGATTATGATGACTATGCGGATCATATTGATGACCTTCCAGGGAATTTGGATGCCTTTTATGACATGTATGATATCAAGCTACAAGGTCTTCGGAAGAAGTAATTTTGTCGATATTAGGAGTTTTTATGTCTTTATAAATAGTGAGTTATTTTCTTTTCTAGAAAATAGGAAGTTCCTTGTTATGTAAGTTTTTCGCCTATGTAAAGGGCTGAGATATGGGATTCACCCATATCCTTTGTAGTTAAACGTTTTTTGGTTAATCTACTTACCAGGGTGCAGGATTACTCCCCTTTACCCAAAAAAGAGTACATCTACTTCTTATGATGTCCCGTCTCATAATGTGGTTACTGCTGGAACAAGTTCTCCTATGTCTGAATTCCCATCATTATCTGAGGCTGCTGGAACAAGTACTCAAAATTTAGTTGCAAACTTGCCTCAAGGTGATGGTATTAGTGTTGCTCCAATGGCTGGAAGGTTTAACTTCTCTAATTGCAAGACGACTAGTGCACAGGATACATGATCATAAACCAGTGAATTAGGATAAACGAATGCAATATGGTGTTTGTGACAAATGGTAATTTTCACATTGTTAATTAATATTTAATGAGTATTAATTATTTTAAAGCTGAGCATTTTTATGCGTGTTTACATGTTTCTGAGTATTTATTATTTTTGAGCTGAGCATTTCTATGCACATTTGCATGTTTCTGAGTATTTATGAGCATTTTTGGGAGCTGTCCCGCATACTGTAGCTTACAGTCACTGCAAAAAAAGTTTATTTTTGTTAGTAAACATAAATTATTCCATTTCTGATAGTTATTGACAAGTCTCGTAATTAACTGAGAGCTTTCTCACATTTTTCTGAGAAGCAACCGCACGCGCGTACCGACAGCACAGTGATGGTAGCAGTCAAATAAATATATTTTTGAGTCATTAATAATATTTTATTACATTTCTGACAGAAACGTGGCTAAAAAACTTTATTTTACGTAATCGTGTCCAAAAACGTCAAACCGGGACTTTGCGGTAACTATTTAAGCTCAAACCGACACACGATACACCAACGAGGAGTAAAAATTAAATATTACCGTCCCCTAGTCACACAAATCTGGCCATAAGGTGGTATCTACACCACTACATGCCAATTCTCTAGGATTGTGGCGACCTGCCCTTTTTTTTCTCTCATTCTAATCGTTCAATTCTCCTTGATCTGATTCTTATACCTTATAACACTCTTGTTTTTTGGATTACAATCATTGGATTGTACCCTTAAACAGTTATTTATTTGGTTGCAGATTCGATCAGTTAGGGTTTGCGTTTTTTCTGTTTTAGGGTTTGCCGCCATTATTACTTCATTGTTATTGTTCTATCATTGCGCTATCTATTCCTCTCAGTATTCAATCATGGAGGTCGATTAGAGATTTAAAGCTTACGGCTGAACCCTAATTTTTAGGGGTTTATTTTTCGTCATATCTGATCGTTGTTTGCTGCGGCTGTTTGTTGGAGGTAAGGGTTTCGTTTTGCTTTATTGTTTTTGTTTGTCTTATTACTGCTGTGATTATGGATGGTGTATCTAATGTTGGGTTTAATAAGGACAAATTGGAGAAAGATGCTACTCGTAAGGTTCACTCAAGTGTTCTTGGTAAGGCACAAATTCTGAAATCATTATTACGGAAGGCTCACCGCAATGTTGCTACTGATGTGGTTGGTCCCAAAGCCAAGGTGACTATATCAGCAGGTATGTTAAATTCTCAGGTTTCCACAGCTGCTGGTTCATGTAATGAAATGTCGAATGTTAATAAACTTGCTGCTGAGACCACAATTAATACTCCTGTTGTTGAATCGAGTACTGGTACTAATAACCCTTCTGTTGAGTCGAATACTGATGCTTATTATTCAAACTCTTATAAGCCTACTGTTGAGATTGCTACTGGTGATAATATGTATTTAGTCGCTTATGATGAGGGTAAGGCTCCTTTGGCTAATGAAATTAATAGGGCTGGTCCTAATAATTTGCATATGGATGGACCTGTTGTTGAAACGACAGCTAAACTAGCTACTGATGTTAATGAGAGGGCTGGTTCTTATGTCGATTTGGGTAAGAATTATACGGCTAATGCGTCTAATAGGGCTGGAAATTTAAAATACTCCTATGCGTCTAAGGTGAAACAGTTCCTCATGCTGATTTGGCGATACCATTAGCTTCGGTTGAGGAGGTTATTAATAGATTTGCTAATACCCTATATGGGTATTTCATTGGTAAACGACTCGCCTTTCCTATTGTTGAATCGCATGTTAAGAATACTTGGGCAAAATATGGTCTTGAACGTGTTATGCTAAAGAACGGATTTTTCTTCTTCCAATTTTCTTCTAAAAACGGGTTGGAACAGGTTCTTGCTAATGGTCCTTGGTTAATACGTATGGTTCCTATTATTCTTAATACATGGACCCCAAACACTAAACTAATCAAGGATGAAATTACTAGTGCTCCTGTTTGGGTGAAATTGCATAATATTCCTATTGCCGCATACACGGAAGTGGGCTTGAGTCTGATTGCAACTATGATTGGTCGTCCTATTATGCTTGACTCGTTTTCAAGCACTATGTGTCTCAAATCATGGGGACAAGCTGATTATGCTAGAGCTTTAATTGAGATCTCATCTACCTCGCCTATTAGAGACTCGTTGGTTGTGGCTGTCCCTTTTCTTGACGGGTCAGGCCACTCAATGGAGAAGATTGATATTGAATATGAATGGCAGCCCCCTCGGTGTTCGACATGCAAAATATTTGGGCACCATGATGTACAATGCCCGAAGCAACCCAAAGCAGCCATTCCTAAGTCTAATATTTCCAATGATGGATTTGAGGAGGTCAAAACAAAGAAAGGTAAGGCTAAACAAAAGGATAATTCTGGTTCACGACATATTGGAGGGATACGGCTCAACAAACCGAAACCAAACTACTATTATCGTCCCATTAACAAGCCATCCAATAATAATGAGGCATCCACTTCGCAGACCAAGGATAAATTAGATTCGCCAGTGAAATGTGATGATATGTCTCAAAAGGACCCAATTGGTGGCGAGGATGTCAATTTGGAACCTAAAACAACAGGTACTTACTTTTCTGATGATATTAATTTGGTCTCGCTAAAAAATTCTTTTGATGTGTTAACAGGTCAAGATAATATTATGGAATTGGTCACTGATAATAATTTTACCAATAATATTACTAATAATATTGGAAACTATACGGGTGATTCGGATGATGAGGAAGTTGAAAACATTATGGATGAATCAGCCAATTTCATGGAAAAGAAAAATGACCATTTGGAAAAGGAGGGGGCAAGCACTCCCTATGTTGATATTCCTTATGTATATTGTGGCCTTTTGGAATATTCGGGGAATGAACCTTGCCCCTAAACAAAATGAGGTTCGCCAAGTTATTAATGAAAATAATCTCTCAGTTTGTGCGATTTTGAAGTCTCATGTAGCTCATTCCCGATTGGAGTTACTTTGTTCTAAGGTTTTTCGTGATTGGAATTGGATTTCTAATAGTTCATACTGTTCCAAAGGTTCTCGTATCATTTTGGGCTGGAATCCGGATGTTGTTGCTGTTGATATTATAGTTCAAGATGATCAAGTCATGCATACTCGTATTTGGTTCAAGGCGGACAAGAAAGAACTTTTTTGTTCTTTTATTTATGCTCACAACCGTTACACCCATCATCGAGCCCTTTTGTACAATCTTAAAATGCATAGAGCTTATGTTAATGGGAGACCGTGGTGCTTACTTGGTGACTTTAATGTTGCTCTTAATCTTGTTGATAAATCGGTTGGTTCTTCTACTATTGATATTGCTATGCGGGAGTTCAAGGAATGTGTGGAGGAAATTGATATGGTTGATGTCAATCGTTCTAGCCTTCAATTTACGTGGAATCAAAAGCCGCATGGCGAGGATGGTATTCTCAAGAAAATTGATAGAATTATGTCTAATGTTGAATTCGTTGAAAGTTTTATTGGTGCTCATGCTATCTTCCAACCGTACCGAATTTCGGATCACTCTCCTGCTGTCCTAAAGATTCCTATGATATCTAGGTATAAACCTAAGCCGTTTAAATTTTCTAACATTCTGGTGCATAATTCTAATTTTAAGGCGCGGGTTGAAGAATGCTGGAACACGCCCATTAGTGGTTTCTTTATGTTTAAAGTGGTCAAAAAGTTAAAACTGTTAAAGAAACCCTTGCGTAAATTGTTATTTCTTGAAGGCAACATTCATGAAAATGTTAAACGGTTAAGACATGAGCTTGATACGGTTCAGCGTGCTCTTGATTTGGACCCTACCAATATGGATATTCATGAGGAAGAAGCTGCGTATCTTAAAGCTTTTAATGATGCCCTTATTATGGAAGAGCGTTTCTTGAAGCAAAAAGCTAAAATTGAATGGTTACGGGTTGGAGATTATTACCTAATAATGCTTTCTTTCATAAAGTGGTAAAAGGTCGTAAGGCTAGAAGTCGTATCGAGGTTGTTTCTAATACTGATGGTTCTCTTTTAGATAGCGATCAGGTCCCTTTGGCATTTGTTAAGCATTACACATCCTTTCTTGGCCAACATGGCATGACAGGTTATTTTCAATCTAATGATCTTTTTATTAATAAACTTTCGTCTAATGTGGCTAATGATATGGTTCGTGATGTTACGGCCCAAGAGATTAAGAGTGCTATCTTTTCTATGGGAAATGATAAATCCCCGGGTCCTGATGGGTATACGGCTGCGTTCTTTAAGGAAGCTTGGGATATTGTTGGTGATGATGTGATTAAAGCAGTTCAAGAGTTTTTCATTAATGGAACTCTCCTTAAAGAGTTAAATCATACTATTATTGCTTTGATCCCTAAGGTGGCTTCTCCTTCTCGTATTAATGACTATCGGCCTATCTCTTGCTGTAATGTGCTTTTTAAGTGCATTAGCAAGATCATCTCTGATCGTATGAAGGATTCTTTAACTTTATTGGTTAGCCCTAATCAGTCGGCGTTTGTTTCGGGTCGCAGGATTTCGGATAATATATTACTTACTCAGGAGCTTATGCACAATTATCACTTGGATCGTGGTCCCTCTAGATGTGACTTTAAAGTTGATATTCAGAAAGCGTATGACACGGTTGACTGGGCTTTTTTGAAAGATGTGCTCATTGGTTTTGGGTTTCATCCCTGAATGATTGTGTGGATTATGGAATGTGTCACTACGACATCCTTCTCGATTAATATTATGTGTGTTTTGCATGGTTTGTTTAAGGGTAAACGGGGCCTTCGTCAAGGTGACCCCATGTCACCCTATTTATTTACCCTTATCATGGAGGTTCTTACTCTTATGCTTCACCGTCGGGTTCGAGATTCTGGGTCTTTCACTTTTCATCACAATTGTGCTAATTTAAATATTATTAAGTTATGTTTTGCTGATGATTTGTTTCTTTTTGCTCATGGGGTTGTGGACTCTGCTCGTGTCATAATGGACGCCTTAGATGAATTTAAGCATGGTTCTGGGCTTGTTCCTAGTTTACCTAAAAGCACGGCTTACTTCTGTAATGTCATTAATCATGTTAAGCTTGCTATTCTTCAGATTCTCCCGTTTGAAGAAGGTAACCTTCCGGTTAAATATTTGGGTGTTCCTTTGATTACTACTAGACTTATTTACCGTGATTGTCAAGAGCTGGTTGAGAAAGTCCATAATAGGATTAAAGCTTGGAAGAATAAATCCCTTTCATTTGCGGGTAGATTGCAGCTTATTCAATCAGTTCTTGCTTCTATGCACATTTATTGGGCGTCTATTTTTATTCTTCCTTCTCGCATTATGATGGATATTGAGCAATTGATGCGGGGCTTCTTGTGGTGTCATGGTGAGATGCAAAAGGGAAAATCTAAAGTTGCTTGGGAAGTTGTCTGTCTTCCCAAATCTGAAGGTGGTCTTGGCTTGCGAAGGCTTGAGCACTTTAATACGGCTCTCATTACGTCTCATATTTGGAGTATTCTTACGCTTAAGGAATCCCTTTGGGTTAAGTGGATTCATGTCTACAAATTGAGAGGTCGTAATTTTTGGGATATTCCGATTCGTGGTAACATGTCGTGGGGATGGCGGAAGATCCTTCAGATTCGTCCTTTGATTAGACAATTTATATGGTATAAAGTTGGATCTGGTGACATGGCCTCGGCTTGGTTTGATCGATGGTGTTCTTTAAGTCCTATTTCGCAGATTGTTACTAATCGTGATATTTATAGGGCTGGTTTTCATGTTTCGGCTACGGTCAAGGAGGTTATTATTAATGGGAATTGGGCTTGGCCTTCTGAATGGTTTGTAAAATACCCTACATTGTTCTCTATTGCGATTCCTCCCCTTATTCCCAATTCTTTGGATCGTCTAGTTTGGAGATTATCTGATGGTACGGATATAGATTTTTCTATTGCTACGGTGTGGGATTGTATTAGACCCAGAGGTGTTGAGATATCCTGATTTCATGTTGTGTGGTTCTCTCACTGTATTCCTCGGCATGCGTTTCATTTGTGGCTGGTCATTTCTCGTAAATTGAAGACCCAAGATATGCTGAGGCAATGGGATGTTAGTAGCAATACTAACTTAAACCGGCTTCAGTGTCCCTTATGTGATTTGCAGCCTGATTCCCATGACCACCTTTTCTATGAATGTGTTTTTTCTTTGCAGGTTTGGTCTCATATGAAGGGTTTTACTGGCTTAGCTAATGTGTCGGATTCTCTTAATGATATTGTGGATTTTGGTATTCCTATGTCCAAGAAGAAATCGGCTAGAAGTGTTATTGCCAAATTGGTCTTTGCGGCTTCTTCTTATTTCATATGGCAGGAGAGGAATAACAGGCTTTTCAAGAATCAGAGGAGGTCTAAAGACCAAGTTGTTGATGTTATCAAGTCTACTGTTCATCTCAAGCTTCTTACATGCCAATTTAAAAAGATGACTCAAGTGGATGCTTTTTTTCATCTTTGGAAGTTGCCTAACTCTCTCATCCGGATTTCTTAACTCTGGAGTGCTACTCGCATATTTTTTTATTGGAGGATTGGGGCTCGTTAAAGTATTTGGGTTCTAGCTCGGCCTGTTGGGATGTGGATGGATCGATTCGGGAGTGCCAATTGCGATCTGTTCTCTTTTTTCCTTCGCCAGGGTTTTTCCCGCTGGGCTTTTTTCTTGGGAAGGTTTTTTTAAGGAAGCAGTCTCAATTGGGTCCTTTTTCTCCCGATTCGCTCAGGATGTTTTGGTTTGGAGACTCTTGCTCGTTGAAGTGGTTCTTTCCTATTGGTTTTCTTGTTATTGTATTTATTTTCCTTAGTTTGTTTGCCGCTTTATGGCTTGTCACGAGTGTGCTTGGTGTTGTGGATGTTCAAGCTTTGTCTTGAGGTTAATGTGACGCAGTCTGTCACATTCCATTGTACTATATTGTAATTTTTTGTGGTTATATATTTTACCAGGGTGATTTACCCTTTACCCAAAAAAAAAATCTTCCACTAACTCAAATATAATCTTATATATATTCTTACATTTCCTTAAAAGCTACTAACCTCATCCAACTTATCCATTAAGCCACAACAACATTTCCTAGATCATTTTTGATCTCTAAAACCCACGGCATACACTAATCACCAAGATCCCATAATTTTCTTTGAAGTTCAATCAATATAGAGTGTATATTCAAGCTTTACGGGTTATTTGGAACGTGGTTTGGGTAAATTTGGTAAAGTTTCGGGTTGTTCTTGGTCTCCTACCCCACGTTAACACTAAACCATTGTAAGGTTTTCAAAAACTCATCTCTTCTATATTTTTATATGTACATATGGTTTAAATCTTGCGTAAATGTGTTGTCATGTTGTGAATCTTGTTTAAATGTGGTTGATACGCAAATAAATTTGAGATTTGAAAACTACATTTGTTCTTGGAAATTTTTGGTTCGACATACATACATGACACATATAAGTTTGTGTAGTTACACTTGTGTGATATTTTATTTTAATCATATTAAACACTAACAAGCACTACAAAAAATAAAAATAAATAATATATGCTTGTTTCTTGAATGTTTCGATGTATAAATAATTTTGGTAAGTTAATATACATTTTGGACCCAAGTAAACACAAGGAAAACTAAAATTTACCAAAACTAAGTGTTGGCTCAATCATGGAAGTGATTATTTACTTGTTGGTGCTTAGTAATAAACATATGTGACATAGTTTGAAATGGATTTGGTTTGCTTTTGTTGTGTGTCGACTCACTGTTCGCCTAACAGTGGGTACATATTGGCTTTGTTTTATATTTTATTTTTCCTTATATTGCAATCTCCAAAATTAATTGTATGTTGGGTTGTTTTGGTTTGGATCGAAAATGAATGGGATTGGGTGATATTTGTGAGCCGAAAGAGTGCTGGGCCAGCAGCCCAATCGTGAGCCCAACCGACCAACATAAGGGTGCATTCGGTTGACAGAGGGTGCGTATGGTTTTGCTAATTGTAAAAGGGCAAAATACTGGTTGACTAAATTGACTTTTGGTTTTGTTTATTAATTTACTACAAAAGTTAGGGGAGTAAATAATCTTGGGTTCAAATTTTGACTTGGCGTCTATTAGTTTACTAATTTTTTTTTATTTATTATTATTATTATTATTATTTTGGGTAAAGGGGAGTAATCCTGCACCCTGGTAAAATGTATTACACCAAAAAACGTTTAAGTACAAATGATTTGGGTGAAGTCCCATATTTCAGCCCGTTACATAGGCACTTACATGCAAAGAACAACTAACCAAACCACTATATAAGAATGACAGTCCATTCTTATAACTTACATAAAACATAAACAAAGGAACTACCAACAATGATTAAATTACATAGGACAATACAATACTACTCAGGTAATCACTTAAGTCTTCTAAATCATTATGGCGTTCCACATATACTTCCACGAAGAATCACATATAATATGGCAAGAAAGAACACCCGAGGATAGTCCGCAACCCCATATCATATGAATCCAACGACTTACCATAATCTGAATCCCGTAGCAAGGAAAAAAACCCTAATATTCTCTCTCCCCTAGGGGCGATTTTCAGCCACCCCTCTACCTCTACTGTTCCGGCCAAAACAGCCAACAAGCCGCCTCTCTATCATTCTTCCTTGAATGATATGCAATCGGTTTGATGGTTTGTTAATTTCTGGGTAGAGGCGTGTTATGATTATCATGGGTTTCTTCATGAAATCGTCCCTTACATATGTTCGAAACCCTAAACTGTACATCAATATTATCGTTTCACTCTAGGGTTTTGAATGGCGGTTTATTTGAAGATAGATTCAGGGATATCATGGCAGTTTTTAACCGCTCATGTTATTATTGGATCTGATCTGGTGTTTGTCGATCTACACTTTAATGATTAACGAAACCCTAATTTTAGGGTCTCTTATATATTCATCGTTGATGCAAGTGAACCCGATTAGGGTTTGTTTTGTGACTGTTTGTGTTATATGGACATGGGTTTGGAGAGTTGTAAGTCAAGTTTTGGGGAATCTTGTTCAAAAACCCTTACCTTACAGATCTGTACGCTTCTCGTGGTATCATTATAAGATCTGCTGGTATCGTGGTTGAAGTTAGGGTTTTGAAACTCTATTGTTTTTTCTGCTCCGGTTGGTTTGCTATGTGGATCTGTAATCGGGGTGGATGTATGTCGTGAATGGGAAGTTAGGGTTTATAACCCTATTCACTGGATCGTTTAAGTGTTTTTCCAGAACTGATTCATGGTTCTTGGTTTATCATTCGATCCTAGTGGGAAGTTAGGGTTTTTGGGAACCCTATATTGTCGTGCTGCTACTGGGTCCTTTTCCTGCTATTCAAACCTGATGGTGTCTTTATGCTGCTGGGGTTTAAGGTGAGGATTGGCTGTGGTTGCTGGTTGTTAGGGTAGGCATACCCTATTTTCGTCATCACCATGAATCCTAATTCTGCTGGTTTCGACTTGATTAAGATTGGATGCGTGATGTGTTGTTTATTGGAAGTTAGGATTTTCTTAAATCCTATTATCTGCTTATGCGATCTAAGTGCATTGTGTTACATGAATATTTGGGCAATATACTTAATATTGCAGTTGCAATGGATCGTATTCTTGTTGCTGCAACTTGTTGCTAGGTTGCGGCTTGGTTGTTCACGGTTGGATTTTGGTTCTCCTTGCCGATCGTGTGATGTAGCCTTGGAAGTTGGTGTTGAACTCGTTGTACATGCAATGAAGACCATTGTTAATCGAGTGCTCTCTATGGAAGTGGTTCATATGGACCTGGTTGTTTTTTACATTTTAATTGTAATTGAAATGTAATTTGTTTAGTTGCTGCTTTTAGCAGCTTTGTTTGTCCTGCGTTTAGCAGTAGTTTTGCTTAGTTACATTTGTAGAGTCAAATCGCCTATGTAACGGGCTGAGGGCATGGGAATCACCCATGCCATTTGTACTTCAATATTTTTTTGGTTAATCTATTTACCAGGGTGCAGGATTACTCCCCTTTACCCAAAAAAAAAAACGACTTACCATAATCTACGAAGGTTTTTGAACAAGAATACCCCCAAACTTGACTTCCATCAAAACATAAGGGTTAAACAACCCCTAACCACCACTCGCGACATCACCAAACATGCAAGATAAAGATATGAGCAGCAGGTGATACGAGGACCATCAATAAGTGATCATGCATTTGTAGAGATAGCGAAGAAACCAAAACCAAGTAAATGGTTAACATCCAGCAACACATCATCCTTCCTGATACAAACACAACTTACATTGCAACAAGCCAAAAAATAGGGAATAACCGAACCCTAACTTACACAATATCGCTCCAAATAGAACAGATCCTGACCAATGATAATGAACAGCAGCAACAACACAGAATTAGGACCTGTTTGGTGACGAAAATAGGGGTAAACAACCCTAACTTACAACTATGAACAACAGCAGCTCCCATGATCACATGAAGGGGTATAAGAAAGGATTGCAGCAGCTTCACCAACCCCAACAGCGATCAATAATGAACCCATACCTTCAACAACCAACCATAAACGTGGACTAGGGTTATAACAAACCCTAACTTAGTGCGAACAACCAAACATCCCATGAACAGATCTTGCCCAAGCGCAGCACAAGCAATATGACCTGTTATGAGACAAGAATAGGGTTCAACAAAACCCTAACTTCCAGCACAAACCTGAATTAGCAGTTATGAACTAGGGTTGAACAACCCTAATTTCCAGCAATGACGATCAAACCAAGCAGAACAGGTGTGTGGCAGAACAAAAAACGATTATAGGGTTAACGAACCCTAACGTCCATTAATACGATCACAGGATTAATGAAATAAACGATAACATACAGATCCGTGAAAGTAGACCTAGGGTTTTTGAATAAGAATACCCTAAAACTTAACTTACATCTCTCTAACCCCACGTACCGAATACTTACATCAAATGAAGACCAGCAGATGTAGAACATTCAAACAGCAAAAAACCCTAAAACGGGTTACCTTGCAGCCAATAAGCATGTATATCATCACCAGGAATAAGAAACACAACCATAAAAAAATAGGGTTGCGTTGTGCATTAATAACCAATCGACCACCAATAAGCCACCAGATCGTAACAAATAAGAATCAATTGAATTAGGATCAGATTTGTCTAAACCCTAAAAAATGATAAATAATAAAGTATAGTTAGGGTTTGGGTAGTACGCAGCACACCACCTCTAAGAAACACAACCCCATAACCGATTGCATACAAATAAAACGAATCATAGATCGTTTATAAGTAGAGTGGCGATTCATGGGGCTGATTTGGCCGGATTTAGAAGGAGAGGTGGTGGCCGGATATCACCATAGAGAGAGAGAGAGAGAGAGAGAGAGAGAGAGAAGAGAGAAGAGAGAGATTTTTAGGTTTGAGTTTACTAAATTATATCTTACTTTGAGACCCGACGACATTTAATCTATAACCTTTGACCACATCTACTTGATACTTGATTTCTTTCCGTACCTTGTCTTTCAGACACTGGCGAAACGAATACTATTTCGTCATGTGTACTTTATACTTATATATATACTTATTCACTTCCAAGAGCCAATACTTACAAACACTTACAAAACTATTTAAACTTAAATGCCGCCACACAAGCAACAGTAACACAAATACTTTAAAACTTATAAACTTTTCAAATGAGTCAACACGTATAAAACACGAATCGTACACTGAGACTTGCCATACTGATCTAGGTCGCGTGTCGGAGCCGATTGCACTGTACTAATTGTTTTGCTAGCAGATTGCTACTATTTAAGGTAAGTTTATAGCCCCATATTTTCATACGATTTTGTTTTATAAGCTTGGGGTGAGAAACATGCAAAACCCTTTTCATGGACTAGAATTGAATTTTGTTTTTATACACACTAGTATACAGAAACCTAAGTTTTGCTGAATCCCATTTTGTGCCCACTATCATCTACCGTTAATTCCTTGCTAGGAAGCCGTTTGATATAAATAGATCTGTTGGGGATGACACCCCCGTTCGGTTGGCTCGGCATAGCCAAGGCGAACGTATACCAATCGAATAATAGGCCGAGTGTCTGGGGATTAACACTCGCGGGTACCCTTTTTATGCTAATGCCAGTTGGGCACATGGCAATGTCATAGATCGGTTAGATGAGGCTTAGTGTTTGCATAGCTGAGTAGTGTGTATTTGCTGAATTGTTTGTTGATTATTGCTATTGGTCCATATGTGCTATTTACTTTAAACCTATAAACTCACCAGCGTTAGCTGACTTTTAGCATGTTTTTCTCAGGAAACTGAGGTGCGTTAGCCGAGTGCAGAGCATGGCGATGGTCGTAACAAATGATGGAAATGTTTTTAATAATGCGTTAACTCTGGAATTTGGACCTTTTGTTTAAATGGGCTACATTTTCATTTGACATGGATTTTATGTGACGCAACTTGACTTGATTTATGCAATGTATTTTAAAATGGATTTTTAATCCGTTCCCTATATCTTGTGTCGTGATTATTGATCCAGTAGCACCCAAAGTGTATGCTTCCGCGAATACTATGATTTTGGGGGTGTTACAGATTGGTATTCAGAGCCTAGGTTATAGAGAACGTGGTTTATAAAAACCTTAAACTATAACCGATTTATGAAAAACTTTCCATCATGACCGCCGGATGCCTGCCAGTTTAGCTTGCTATGATTTTGAGCATTATTTACTTTATTTGATTAAGTGTTATGATATGCTATTTGAGTATTTTACTAAGCATATATGATATAAGTATTTTCTATATACTTACACGTGTCGCACCATATTTGTCACGGACTATGTCTCTCCCTTCCGATGCACGTACCTCATTATGTGCACACTTCCTCGTATCTGCTGCTGGACACACTTCTCCGTTGCGACGACCAGTTCCATTTGCGGATGACCCGTTGATGGAGGTTGTCAGAGCCGCTGTTCGGCCACCCATTTCATCTCACCATACTTACCCCACTCCAAACTCCTAAGCACCCAATGAGCACGTTTTAGTTTGGATTTCAGGGCTATTGGCTTAGGTAGAGGTCAGAGCAGGATACAGGGCATGTTGAGACGAGCCAGAGGTGTTGACCGTACTCAGTGGCAGAGGATTGTGACTGCAGAGTACACTATTGGAGCAGTGATGAGAGAGAACCAGGAGCTTAGAGATCGTGTAGGCTAGTTGGAGACCACTATTGGAGAGTTGACTTTAGCATTTGATCAGTTACGCCTAGCTAGTGACCGAGCTTAGATTTGTAGTAGTGGATAATGTATCCATTAGGACGACTAGTATTTCTGTAGTACTCTAGAACTAATTATTAACCAAGCTTGTAATTTTGTGAACCTCTAACTTTCGATATATATAACAAGCTTAGTTTTCCCTATACGATTATTCGTTTTTCCTCTGTGGTTGACTTTATTCTTGTATTTTGTTTCATGATCCGTATATTCATAAGATTCTTTCCTCCCATAAACAAATTCTCATTTATCGCCATCTTTTGTGATGCAGATAAATGGCACCTAAACGAAAGTCAACCAGAGTCACACGAGGACAAACCGCCAACACACCTATTCCGCACAGGGTCAAACTGCTGAGAATGTTGCACCAACCAGGGCCGCAGCTACTGCCCCAATGGTGAATCAAGCAACACTGGATCAGCTTGTTGCTGATCGTGTGGCCGCCGCTCTCGCAGCCGCAAACAATTCGACCACCAACACCGGAACATCTAGGCCAGTGACCAACAGTCGTGGTTGTACTTACTCTGAATTCCGAAAAATCATGGTTGGAGGATTTGGAGGAACAGAGGGAGCCGTTGGTTTGACTAGATGGATTGAGAAGCTAGAAATTGTGTTTCGCATCAGTGGTTGTAACGATGACGACAGGGTCAAGTATGCATCTTTCACTTTCATGGATGCAGCACTGACCTGGTGGAACAACTACATGAAATCTGCTAACATGGATGTTGCTTATGCCATGCCGTGGGAAGACTTTAAGGAACTAGTGATTAGGAAATATTGCCCACGAAATGAGATCAAGAAGTTGGAAATAAAGTTTTGGAATTTGAAGGTGCAAAACAACAACATAGCTGCTTACAACCAGAGATTTCAGGAGCCAGCTTTGCTATGTCCCGAAATGGTTCGGACTGAGGCCAGATTGATTGAGAGGTATATCGGGGGTTTACCGAAGTCTATAAGAGGTGACGTGACTACCTCGAGAGCTGCAGATCTCCACGAGACCATGGAGATAGCAAACAAGCTGATGGATCAGGAACTGGAGGACATTCCAGAAAAGAGTGTTGACCACAAAAGGAAGTGGGAAGATCACTCCAAGGGTAGTAACAACAGCTCTCAGAATAAAAAGCAGAGTGTAGGCAAGGCTTATGCAGTTGGTTCAGGTGACAAGAAGGGTTATGACAAGAACACGCCTTTTTGTAACCGCTGCAAGCTACATCACAAGGGACAGTGCACAGTGAAGTGTAACAATTGCCAGAGGATAGGGCACTTGGCAAGAAACTATAGCCTAGCCACCGCTCAAGCAGCACCACCTCACAACCGTAAGGCGGAAGTCACTTGCTTTGGGTGTGGTGAAAAGGGTCATTACCGGAATGAGTGCAACAAACCCCGAAACCAAGGAAATGGTGGTGGGCCAGGCAACCAAGTGGCAGCAGTCAACAATGGGAACCAGGGCAATGAAGGAAGAGCCCGTGGAAGAGTTTATGCTGTGGGCAGAAGGGAAGCCCAGGACGACCCGAACGTGGTGACGGGTACGTTTCTCTTAAATAATCGTTATGCTTCAGTACTTTTCGATACGGGAGCAAATAGAAGTTTTGTGTCGACCGCTTTTAGTCCTTTACTCGATATAGCCCCGACCACCTTAGATAATGCCTTTGACGTAGAACTAGCAAACAGAAACCTAGAAAGAGTAGGTACCATTATAAGGGGTTGCACTCTGAACTTATTAAACCGTCCATTCAACATTGACCTAATGCCAGTAGAATTGGGTAGTTTTGACATCATCATAGGGATGAATTGGCTATCAAAATATCATGCCGTCATCGTCTGTGATGAGAAGATCGTCAGAGTACCCTATGGGAACAAAGTTCTGATCATTGAAGGCGATCGGAGCGATCGTGCACGTTCATCAAGATTGAGCATCATCTCGTGTACGAAGGTGCAGAAGTACATTGAGAAAGGATGCCACCTCTTTTTAGCTCATGTTACTGAAAAGAAGGAAAAGGAACCTGGAGAGAAAAGGTTGGAAGATGTGCCAATCGTAAAGGACTTTCCAGAAGTCTTTCCAGAAGACCTACCTGGACTCCCGCCGGCCAGACAAGTCGAATTTCAAATCGATTTAGTGCCAGGAGCCGCGCCCGTAGCGCGAGCACCCTATCGGTTAGCACCTATGGAGTTACAGGAGTTGTCTGATCAGTTAGCTGAACTGTCTGGAAAAGGTTTTATTAGACTGAGTTCTTCACCTTGGGGAGCTCCTGTCTTGTTTGTTAAGAAGAAGGATGGATCCTTCAGGATGTGTATTGACTATCGGGAGCTGAACAAGTTAACCATTAAGAATAGATACCCACTCCCGAGGATCGACGATTTATTTGATCAGTTGCAAGGTTCATCGGTTTATTCTAAGATAGACTTGAGATCGGGTTATCACCAGCTCCGAGTCCGGGAAGAGGATATCCCGAAGACCGCATTCCGAACCCGATATGGCCATTACGAATTCCAAGTTATGCCATTCGGCTTGACAAATGCACCAGCGGTATTCATGGATCTCATGAATCGTGTGTGTAAGCCGTATTTGGATAAATTCGTGATAGTATTCATTGATGATATCCTGATATATTCCAAGAATGAGCAAGAGCATGAGGAACATCTCAAACTAATTCTGGAATTATTGAAAAAGGAGGAGTTATATGCTAAGTTTTCAAAGTGCGAATTTTGGATATCGACTGTGCAGTTTCTTGGTCACGTGATAGATAAGCAAGGGATTCACGTAGATCCTGCTAAGATTGAGGCAATTAAGGATTGGGCAACGCCCACAACGCCGACTGAAATACGACAATTTTTAGGACTTGCCGGTTATTACCGAAGGTTTATAGAAGGCTTTTCTAAGATAGCTAAGCCGTTGACGAAACTGACATAAAAGAATGTGAAATACGACTGGGGAGATAAGGAGGAAGAAGATTTTCAACTCCTTAAGGAAAGGTTGTGTAGTGCACCTATGTTGACTTTACCCGAGGGTAGTGAAGATTTTGTTGTGTACTGTGACGCATCACACAAGGGTTTGGGAGCTGTGCTGATACAGAGAGAGAAGGTGATAACATACGCTTCTCGATAGCTGAAAACCCATGAGAAAAACTACACAACACATGACCTAGAGTTAGGATCAGTCGTGTTTGCTCTTAGAATTTGGAGGCACTATCTTTATGGCACTAAGTGCGTGGTGTATACCGACCACAAAAGTCTACAGCACATCTTGAACCAAAAGGAGTTGAACAGAGGCAGCGCCGATGGTTAGAATTTCTTAGCAACTACAATTGTGAGATCCGTTACCACCTAGGCAAGGCAAATGTGGTTGCCGATGCCCTCAGCAGAAAGGAGCGGATCAAACCCCTCAGAGTTAGATCGTTAGGGATGGCGATCAGTTCGCCGCTTCCAGCGAAAATTCTTGAGGCTCAGGGTGAGGCACTCAAGGATGAAAACCGACCATGTGAGAAAATTTACGAAATGCCGAGAGTGAGAATGGCTTCGTAAAAAGATCCGATGGAGTTGGATCCCGCTACGAGGAGGAATTCGTGATTTGATTATGCACGAATCCCACAAACCTAAGTATATCTTGTCAAATCTAAGTACATCTTGTTACTGGGCTTAAACTTGTGGTTTAACTTAATCTCATGACAGTTCTTGTTTGATGAGTTGTGGGGTTAAGTTAGATTTCAGTTGAGGCTCAACTTAAACTATCGAAAATGTACTTAGATTTGAAGAAGTTGTATTGGTGGCCGAACATGAAGGCCGATATAGCTGAGTACGTCAGTAAGTGTATAACGTGCTCGAAGGTCAAGGCTGAACACCAGAGACCATCCGGTCTGCTTGTTCAACCTGAGATCCCAGAATGGAAATGGGAGCGTATCACTATGGATTTTATCACCAAGTTGCCTAAGACGTCGAGCGGTTATGACACGATTTCGGTAATCGTTGACCGTTTCACTAAATCAGCACATTTCCTTCCTATAAAGGAGAATGACAGCATGGATAAACTCGCGCGACTGTATGTGAAGGAAATTGTTGCAAGGCATGGTGTGCCTGTTCCTATTATCTCTGATCGAGACAGCAGATTCACGTCAAATTTTTGGAGGTCGCTTCAGGACGCATTGGGAACCGACCTTGACATGATTACAACTTATCATCTTCAGACTGATGGTCAGAGTGAAAGGACCATTCAGATGTTAGAGGACATGCTGAGAGCCTGTGTGATTGACTTTGGGAACGGCTGGGATAGGCATTTGCCTTTAGCCGAGTTTTCCTACAACAACAGCTATCACACCAGCATTAAGGCTGCACCGTATGAGGCACTTTATGGTCATAAGTGCAGATCGCCAATTTGTTGGGCTGAGGTCGGAGAAAGCCAAGTTACCGGACCAGACCTAGTCCACGAGACTACTGAAAAGATCGTGCAGATCAAGAGCCGAATGCAAGCGACTCGTGACCGTCAAAAGAGTTATGACGACAAGAGGCGAAGACCCCTTGAGTTCCAAGTGGGTGACAAAGTGATTTTAAAGGTCTCGCCATGGAAAGGCGTGATAAGATTTGGCAAGTGTGGTAAGATGAACCCTCGCTATATTGGACCTTTCGAAATTCTTACCAGGATCGGGCTGGTAGCCTACCGACTCGAACTGCCATCAGAGCTCAGCGCTGTGCATGATGTCTTTCATGTCAACAACTTGAAAAAGTACTTATCTGATGAGTTGTGAGATTAAATTGGAGTCGACAACCTAAAGGTCTAAACTTTCTTCCTAACTTGATCTAGTGACAGTTCTTGTTTGATGAGTTGCGAAAATCAAGCTAAGAGTCAAGTTATTACCCAAGCCGATTCAGTTTAATCTAATGACAGTTCTTGTTTGATAAGCTTCAGCTTGACGAGAAATTGAATTCTTTTTTTTGGGTAAAGGGGAGTAATCCTGCACCCTGGTAAATATAACACCAAAAATGTTTAAGTACAAAGGATATGGGTGAAGTCCCATATCTCAGCCCGTTACATGGGCACTAACAGGAATGACAAACCATTCCTATAACTTACAAACAGTAAACTACCAATAACCACAATATAAGAGTGACAAACCACTCTTATAACTAATAATAGGACATTAAATTACAACGACTATAAAAGATAATAAATAAAATACTATTCAAGTAGAAAACACTTGAATCTTCACAAGTCGTCATAGAAGTCCAAACATTCCACGAAGCAGCCACATCCATGGTAAGAATAACCACAAACAACACCATCCTCACCAAGGGACTACAACGTACCACCACTATGACTTTAAATCCATACCGCATCTACTAGAAGTTCCTTGAACGCTCTAGCTAAGAATGTAACACAATGTATAACTAAATTCATAGACGAATAATAGGGTAATGATCCCTAACTTACAAATCTTGATCCGCCTAGTAAATCCAACAGTAGCAGATAACTACTACGCCAAATTTCCAAGCACAAACATCCCCATGGCTAGTATGACATACCACATAAACGAGACTGATGACCACCTCCACAATGGTCGAAGGCCAGCAGCAGCACTCATCAACAGTAAAGAACCATCATACGATTAGCCACACATGCCACATAGGGTTCTTGTAATATGATAGCAGTATTACGAACCCTAACTTACCATCAGACGAACAAGATCACATGAGGTAAAGGAACTAACAGCAGCAGCCCAGAAAACCCCATCAGCAACCTTAACTTCCAATATTCTCGTATAGTATCCCAAACAATAATGAACCGAACAGAATACCACCAGGTCTGGTATACTAAACACGAGTAGATAATGAACATACAGCCAAATAGGGATATTAACCCTAACTTCCAAAAGGTTTTACGAACCCTAACCGCCAGTGAACAAGCCAGATAAAGTTATAAAACCCCAATACCAGTATCCGATCACAGAACAGAGAAATAGCAGATGAAAACAGGTCTGTGATGGTTAAGGTTTTGAACAAGATCCTTAAAAACTTGACTTACATCTCTCTCCTAAACCCATGTACAAAAACATACCTCGATCAGAACATTCAGGCACCAAAAAACCCTAAAAGGGTTAACTTGCATCAATCGAATAAACCAAAAAACCCTAAAAGGGTTATTAATCGTTAAGTACAACACCAAATCACCAGATCGTATTAAGTAAGAATCGATTAATAAAACCGACTTGAGTGATGGAATATAATACGATCTCCAAAGAACAGTATTGCCAAAACCCTAAGAAGACAAATGCACTCCCGTCCAATAAGAGCAACGATTAAAGTATAGTTAGGGTTTGGGACAATCTTCAGCCGCCACCACTTGAATAAAAAACTCAATTACAAAACGTATTGCATACCCAAAAGAGGATAGAGAGGACATTTTATGATTGGTATAGAGGGTAGAGAGGGTGGCGGCCGGAAAAAACAAGACGATTTTTACAAACCCTAGATCGATAACACTCAAATCCTACAAAAAATTGTGATTAGAGCAATGAGTTGAATAGATTAATGAATAACACAAGTGTTAATCAATTAAACATACAAGATCAATGCAAAAACCACAATATTCTGGTCGAATTTGAGAGTAAGGATGGAGGTTGGTAGGGAAGAAAATTCGCCTAGAGAGAGAAAATATTAGGGTTTCCCACGAGAAACTGAATTCCATCTAGGAGCCGATTGAAAAACATACCTCGATCAGAACATTCAGGCACCAAAAAACCCTAAAAGGGTTAACTTGCATCAATCGAATAAACCAAAAAACCCTAAAAGGGTTATTAATCGTTAAGTACAACACCAAATCACCAGATCGTATTAAGTAAGAATCGATTAATAAAACCGACTTGAGTGATGGAATATAATACGATCTCCAAAGAACAGTCTTGCCAAAACCCTAAGAAGACAAATGCACTCCCGTCCAATAAGAGCAACAATTAAAGTATAGTTAGGGTTTGGGACAATCTTCAGCCGCCACCACTTGAATAAAAAACTCAATCACAAAACGTATTGCATACCCAAAAGAGGATAGAGAGGACGTTTTATGATTGGTATAGAGGGTGGCGGCCGGAAAAAACAAGACAATTTTTACAAACCCTAGATCGATAACACTCAAATCCTACAAAAAATTGTGATTAGAGCAATGAGTTGAATAGATTAATGAATAACACAAGTGTTAATCAATTAAACATACAAGATCAATGCAAAAACCACAATATTCTGGTCGAATTTGAGAGTAAGGATGGAGGTTGGTAGGGAAGAAAAATCGCCTAGAGAGAGAAAATATTAGGGTTTCCCACGAGAAACTGAATTCCATCTAGGAGCCGATTGAAAAACATACCTCGATCAGAACATTCAGGCACCAAAAAACCCTAAAAGGGTTAACTTGCATCAATCGAATAAACCAAAAAACCCTAAAAGGGTTATTAATCGTTAAGTACAACACCAAATCACCAGATCGTATTAAGTAAGAATCGATTAATAAAACCGACTTGAGTGATGGAATATAATACGATCTCCAAAGAACAGTATTGCCAAAACCCTAAGAAGACAAATGCACTCCCGTCCAATAAGAGCAACGATTAAAGTATAGTTAGGGTTTGGGACAATCTTCAGCCGCCACCACTTGAATAAAAAACTCAATCACAAAACGTATTGCATACCCAAAAGAGGATAGAGAGGACGTTTTATGATTGGTATAGAGGGTAGAGAGAGTGGCAGCTGGAAAAAACAAGACGATTTTTACAAACCCTAGATCGATAACACTCAAATCCTACAAAAAATTGTGATTAGAGCAATGAGTTGAATAGATTAATGAATAACACAAGTGTTAATCAATTAAACATACAAGATCAATGCAAAAACCACAATATTCTGGTCGAATATTAGAGTAAGGATGGAGGTTGGTAGCGAAGAAAAATCGCCTAGAGAGAGAAAATATTAGGGTTTCCCACGAGAAACTGAATTCCATCGAGGAGCCGATTGAAATCATGGACCGGGAAGTGAGACGGCTAAAGCAGAGTCGTATCCAATTGTGAAGGTCCGTTGGAACTCTCGCAGAGGACCCGAGTATACATGGGAGCGAGAGGATGAAATCAAACGAAAATATCCTCATCTCTTTTCCAACCCAACGAGTAAAAAAAATTGAAATCCGGGACGGATTTCCCGATTAGATGGGGAGACTGTGATAAATGGTAATTTTCACGCTATTAATTAATATTTAATGAGTATTAATTATTTTAAAGTTGAGTATTTCTATGTGCGTTTACATGTTTCTGAGTATTTATTATCTTTAAGTTAAGCATTTCTATGCGCATTTGCATATTTCTGGATATTTTTGAGCATTTTTGGGAGCTGTCCCGCATACTGTAGCTTACAGTCACTGCAGAAAAAGTTTATTTTTTTCAGTAAACATAAATTATTCCATTTTTGATAGTTACTGACAAGTCTCGTAATTAACTGAGAGCTTTCTCACATTTTTCTGAAAAGCAACCGCACGCGCGTACCGATAGCACAGTACACATGGTAGCAGTCAAATAAATATATTTCTGAGTCAGTAATAATATTTTATTACATTTCTGATAGAAACGTGGATAAAAAAACTTTATTTTACGTAATCGTGTTCAAAAACGTCGAACCGGGACTTTACGGTAACTATTTAAGCTCAAACCGACACACGATACACCAACGAGGAGTAAAAATTAAATATTACCCTCCCCTAGTCACATAAATCCGGCCATAAGGTGGTATCTACACCACTACATGCCAAAATCTTCCACTAACTCAAATATAATCTTATATATATTCTTACATTTCCTTAAAAGCTACTAACCTCATCCAACTTATCCATTAAGCCACAACAACATTTCCTAGATCATTTTTGATCTCTAAAACCCACGGCATACACTAATCACCAAGATCCCATAATTTTCTTTGAAGTTCAATCAATATAGAGTGTATATTCAAGCTTTACGGGTTATTTAGAACGTGGTTTGGGTAAATTTGTGAAGTTTCGGGTTGTTCTTGGTCTCCTACCCACGTTAACACTAAACCATTGTAAGGTTTTCAAAAACTCATCTCTTATATATTTTTATATGTACATATGGATTAAATCTTGCGTAAATGTGTTGTCATGTTGTGAATCTTGTTTAAATGTTGTTGATACGTAAATAAATTTGAGATTTGGAAACTACATTTGTTCTTGGAAATTTTTGGTTCGACATACATACATGACACATATAAGTTTGTGTAGTTTTGATATTAAGAAAAACCCTAAACGATTTCTCTCTGGCGATAATAACGAATCCCTAAAGCGAATACGATTTTCAATTCGATCACATCCCTTTTAAGTTTCTGTATCTCCTTCGTAGGTCGGTGAACATTAATTGGTGTGTATCATTCTTTTTTTATTCGATTTGTATACTGTCCTACAAATTTAACGTGGGTCGGTGGGATTCGTTTATTTATTCGATTGTTGTGTTCCTGCATGTGATATTATTTGCTAAAAACAACTATCGTGGGTCGGTTCCGTTATTTTATTATTAATTCGGTTAGTATTACATTTCGTTATTTTATTATTAATCCGGTTAGTATTACATGCATCTACGTATTCCATGCTATCTAACATGGGACCAGGTTAGTTTTTACGCGCTTTAAAGTTTAAACCCTAATCCTGCGATTACGGTTTTCTGTCGTTATTGGTTTTGCTTTATTGCTGGGAACTGAGTGTGGCTATTGGTGTTCTGATTTTGGAAGTGGGTTATTGAGATGGAAAAGGGGTTTTTGACTAGTAAGATTGCGAGTAAGGGTACTAATGAATCTAGTTCAAACGATGCGAACAAGGGTACTAATGACCTGGCTAGTTTGGACCTTGCTGAATTGGCTGCTCGTATGAGTAGGCTTAAGGGACAAGAGGGTAATTTGGGTGTGCAACAAGTACGTAAGGCTACTAGGACCTTGAACAACCCCGAGTTGGATTCTGGTAGCTCTAACGCTGTTGGTGGTTCCACTTCTAACCCTAATGATGACTCTGCTGGTGTCGAGGCTTTGGGTGCTACTACTTGTTCAATAACTGAACTTGAATCTGAATTGGAACTGAGTGGTGAACCTGAATTGGTGAGGCGTTCTAGTCAATCTGAATTGGATTCGTGTATTGAACATGGATTGGTGGGTGACTCTTGTAAAACTCCTAATGAGCAAGTAGAGCCGGTTCTACTTGCAAACGTCAATGCTAATGGTATTGATAAGGTTGTTGTGGATGTTTGCAATGATTTTGCCAGTGCTATGAATAAGGTTCAAACGAAGAATGCTGAAAGTGCATTAAAACAACCATCAACTTCATATGCTAGAGCTACTTTTAATGAGCCTATGAAACATTTGTCTAATTTTCGTAGGTTGGAATGTAGCAACAAAAGGAATGGTGTGGATCTTACTGTCCCTATGAAAGTGGTTGAAGAGGTTAACACTAGATATGAAAATACCCTCTATGGGTATTTCCTTGGTAAACGCGTTGCGTTTCTGGTTGTTGACTATTATGTGCGCAATGTGTGGGCTAAATTTGGTATACAAAAGGTTATGATGAATGCGAAGGGGTTCTTTTTCTTTAAGTTTAACTCAAGGAAAGGTGTTGATGATGTCCTTGAAAATGGGCCTTGGCTGATTAGAAACGTACCTATTATTCTTAAGCCATGGACTTTGAATTCTAATCTGCTTAAGGAGGATTTGACTAACATCCCGGTGTGGGTTAAATTTCATGATGTCCCTTTAGCCATGTTTTCTGATGACGGTCTTAGTCTCCTTGCTACATTGCTTGGTACGCCGAGAATGTTAGATACTTATACTAGCCAAATGTGTAAGGAATCTTGGGGCCGCAGTAGCTTTGCGAGGTGCTTGATTGAAGTTAAGGCGGATGTTGCACTTAGAGACAGCCTAACAGTTGAAGTACCCCTACTAGATGGGTCAGGTTTTACTATTCATCAGATAAGGGTGGAGTATGAGTGGAAACCACCTCGATGTGATACTTGTAAGATTTTTGGTCATACACTTGTGGATTGTCCAAGATCTGTCTTACCCCCTGTTCAGAATACTTCGAATATTAAGGATGGCCCCCAAACTGTTAACAACATCAAGAAGGGTAAGCAAAGTGGTTCAGGTGTTACAGGACAAGGAGGTTTCTCAAAACCTGTTGTAGGTAAGAAGTTTCAATACCAACCTAAAAAGACACCGCCTGAACCTAAGAAAGTCGATGTGACTCCAAAAAAGGCTACTAGTGTGGCAAGTACTAGTGGAACAAAGGTTGCTACATCTAATCGGTTTGATGCCCTTAATATGGATGATATTGATGACTTGGGTCTTCCTACTAAGGAGGCGCAAAAGGATGTGGCTGCTGGAAGTAAAATGGAAGAGAAGGTGAATGAGTCTTTAAAGACTAGTAATACATCACAGGATCCGCCTGTGAATGAACTTCAAGAAACAAAGGTTGGTACGTCCAGCCATAACACTTCTGATTCTCCAAACCCTTCTTCTTTGAAGAGAACTAACCCTTTCTCTAAGGTTGGAGAGATTGTCGATTCGGATAGTGACGAGGAGGTTGTTAACATCTTTGATGAGTCGGCTAACTTATTTGGAGGTGGTAATGACCATGAATATGACTATGATGACTATGCACATCAAATTGATGATCTCCCAGGGAAGTTGGATGCCTTCTATGACACGTATGGTATTAAGCTTCAAGGTCTTCGCAAGAAGTAACTGTCTTGTTAGTAGTCTTATATTACTTTTTGTGTTGGTGCATCTTTTGTTGCTAGAGTTGTAAGTGCTTTTGGCATGTCTTAAGCACTAGTTCTAGGGTGTTTATCAAGCTTTTTAACTTGAGGTTAATATGGCACATCAGCCATATTTCATTTGTACTTAAATGTTTTTTGGTTAATATATTTACCAGGGTGCAGGATTACTCCCCTTTACAAAAAAAAAAAAAAAAAAAGTTTGTGTAGTTGCACTTGTGTGGTATTTTATTTTAATCATATTAAACACTAACAAGCACTACAAAAAAATAAATAATATATGCTTGTTTCTTGAATGTTTCGATGTATAAATAATTTTGGTAAGTTAATATGCACTTGTGTGGTATTTTATTTTAATCATATTAAACACTAACAAGCACTACAAAAAAATAAATAATATATGCTTGTTTCTTGAATGTTTCGATGTATAAATAATTTTGGTAAGTTAATATACATTTTGGACCCAAGTAAACACAAGGAAAACTAAAATTTACCAAAACTAAGTGTTGGCTCAATCATGGAAGTGATTATTTACTTGTTGGTGCTTAGTAATAAACATATGTGACATAGTTTGAAATGGATTTGGTTTGCTTTTGTTGTGTGTCGACTCACTGTTCGCCTCACAGTGGGTACATATTGGCTTTGTTTTATATTTTATTTTTCCTTATATTGCAATCTCCAAAATTAATTGTATGTTGGGTTGTTTTGGTTTGGATCGAAAGTGAATGGGATTGGGTGATGTTTGTGAGCCGAAAGAGTGCTGGGCCAGCAGCCCAATCGTGAGCCCAACCGACCAACATAAGGGTGCATTCGGTTGACAGAGGGTGCGTATGGTTTTGCTAATTGTAAAAGGGCAAAATGCTGGTTGACTAAATTGACTTTTGGTTTTGTTTATTAATTATACTAAATAACATTTATTGGGGTTCTTAGGAATAGTGCCCCTTTTGCTACAGTACTGCTACAGTACTGTAGTGTAGCTACAGTACCTTTTTTTTTTTTTTTTTTTTTTTTTTTTTTTTAGTTAAAAAAATTCGCAAAAAATACCCCTGAAGTCGACAACTCTTTGCAAAATTAGTCCTTTTCCAAAAAATATGTCTCAAAATTAGCAAAAAATACCCCGAAAGTTGACAGCTCTTTGCAAAAGTAGTCATTTTGTTTGAAAATTGGCAAAAAATACCCCTGAAGTTCGCGTCTCTTTGCAAAAGAAGTCCTTTGTCAAAAAATCCATTTCGCATCAAAATACGACAAAACACGTATAGCACAAAAATTATAAGCAACACACCCGCAGCAACGCGCGGGCTGCCCAACTCGTTTACTACAAAAGTTAGGGGAGTAAATAATCTTGGGTTCAAATTTTGACTTGGCGTCTATTAGTTTACTAAATTATATCTTACTTTGAGACCCGACGACATTTAATCTATAACCTTTGACCACATCCACTTGATACTTGATTTCTTTCCGTACCTTGTCTTTCGGACACTGGCGAAACGAATACTATTTCGTCATGTGTACTTTATACTTATATATATACTTATTCACTTCCAAGAGCCAATACTTACAAACACTTACAAAACTATTTAAACTTAAATGCCGCAACACAAGCAACAGTAAAACAAATACTTTAAAACTTATAAACTTTTCAAATGAGTCAATACGTTTAAAACACGAATCGTACACTGAGACTTACCATACTGTTCTAGGTCGCATGTCGGAGCGGTTGCACTGTACTAATTGTTTTTGCTAGCAGATTGCTACTATTTAAGGTGAGTTTATAGCCTCATATTTTCATACGATTTTGTTTTATAAGCTTGGGGTGAGAAACATACAAAACCGTTTTCATGGACCAGAATTGAATTTTGTTTTTATACACACTAGTATGCAGAAACCTAAGTTTTGCTGAATCCCATTTTGTGCCCACTATCATCTACCGTTAATTCCTTGCTAGGAAGCCGTTTGATATAAATAGATCTATTGGGGATGACACCCCCGTTCGGTTGGCTCGGCATAGCCAAGGCGAACGTATACCAATCGAATAATAGGCCGAGTGTCTGGGGATTAACACTCGCGGGCACCCTTTTTATGCTAATGCCAGTTGGGCACGTGGCAATGTCATAGATCGGTTAGATGAGGCTTAGTGTTTGCATAGCTGAGTAGTGTGTATTTGCTGAATTGTTTGTTGATTATTGCTATTGGTCCATATGTGCTAATGCGTTAACTCTGGAATTTGGACCTTTTGTTTAAATGGGCTACATTTTCATTTGACATGGATTTTATGTGACGCAACATGACTTGATTTATGCAATGTATTTTAAAACGGATTTTTAATCCGTTCCCTATATCTTGTGTTGTGATTATTGATCCAGTAGCACCCAAAGTGAATGCTTCCGCGAATATTATGATTTTGGGGGTGTTACAGTGTTGGACCCATGTTTCTCTGGTGAATAATGGCGATCAGCTTCTAAACCAATAAACCCTCAATTCCAATCGATTCCCTACCATTAATCTTGTTCTAATCCTTGTAACGATTGTGTTTTTGCTTGATTAACATTGTTTAATTAGCGTTAACATTATTTTTATCAGGATCTAGACTTGTTTTTAATTAGGGTTTTGTTTTTTTAGTGGTTTTTAGTCGATCGCATATTTAGGATTTTAGGTTTTCGCTACTTCTGATTCTTTTATTCTCCATTCGATTATCATTATGAAAGTAGGTTAGTAGTTTTGGGGGCTTTATATCTATGCCTTAACTTAGTTGGGGCAATCGTTGGTAGAAGATTGACATGGTTCTTCTTGTTTTTTCCTGTTGCGATCGTTTTCAAGTTTCAGGGTTTTCTTAGTTTCTTTTTTAAGTTGTTATGGAGAAAGTGGGTAAGGTTGATGTTAATGTGGACAAATTGCGTGCTAGAATGCAACACTTAAAGAGTCGTTAACCTGGAAATTCTGATGTATCTCAGCCAAGGAAGGCGGTTAGGTTTCTGCAAAACCCTAGCCTAGAATCTGATGTTAACGAGATTGTTCATGCTGCTACTGCATCTCATGCGACTGTATTGGATAAACATGACTGGTTTGGATGTGGAGGAAGTTGCATGGTCTACTCACGCTACGGGGGGCATGAGTACGTCTACTTCTTATGCTGTCCCGTCTCCTAACGTGGTTACTGCTGGAACAAGTTCTCCTATGTCTGAATTCCCATCATTATCTGAGGTTGCTGGAACAAGTACTCAAAATTTGGATGCAAACCTGCCTTAAGTTGATGGTATTAGTGTTGCTCCAATGGCTGGAAGGTTTAACTTCTCTAATAGCAAGACGACTAGTGCACATGATACATGTGACGTTCCTATAGTGCAATCTGTTGAAGTAAACAAACAGCCCACTTCTTATGTTGGGGTAACTAATGGTGTGCAATCAGCTCCTCCTAAAGGTAAATCAAATTTTCGTTCCCTTAAGGTTGATAACGTGTCAGGAGTGGACGTTTCTATTCCTCGTAAAGTTGTTGAAACGATTAGCACTAAATTTGAGAACACTCTTTATGGGTATTTCATTGGTAAGCGTATTGCATTCCTGATGGTTGAATACTATGTTTGGAATAATTGGGCTAAATATGGTCTTAAACGTATTATGATGAATGCAAAAGGCTTCTTTTTCTTTAAGTTTGATTCACAGGTTGGTGTAGATGTTGTTCTTGAGGGTGGTCCATGGATGATTAAAAACAGCCCTATCATTCTTAAGAAGTGGAACATGAGTACTAGCTTAACGAAAGAGGAGTTAACCCGGATTCCGGTGTGGGTTAAACTTCATGATGTCCCTTTGCAGGTATTTTCTGAGGATGGTATAAGTATCATTGCTACACATATTGGTAAGCCTATTATGCTAGATTCTTATACTAGCTCGATGTGCATTGATTCTTGGGGTAGGAGTAGTTTTGCTCGTTGTTTAATTAAGATTGATTCTAATGTTGCCCTTAAGGAGTCAATTACTGTTGGTGTTCCTCTTATTGATAGTCTTGGTTTTACTACTGAAACCATTCGAGTTGAATATGAATGGAAGCCACCAAGGTGTGATGTGTGTTTGATCTTTGGCCATTCTGTTGAAACTTGTTCTAAAAAGTTGTTACTACTTTGGTTGTAGAGAAATCTAATGATGGTTTTCAACAAGTGGGTAACAAAAAAGGTAAGAATAAAAGGATTGCTAAGCACTCTAAAGCAGGTAGTGTGTTTAATGGTATTCCAGTTGCTAAGAACCTCCAATATAGGCCGAAAGCTGTTGCTACTACTTCTAATAGCATTCCTTCTCAGGGAGAAGCTAGTACTAGTTCTGGGAAACCTACTGTTACGGTTGATGCTTCTTCTTCAGGTGTTAACTCTAATCCCATTGAGAATAGCCAACCTACCCGTAATGTTACTAATACTAGTAGTTACCCTACACCTAAGGTTAAGTCTCCAAACTTGGCTGCTAATATCTCTACATCTAACCCCTTTGACTCCTTAGCGTGTGATGATGATGGTGGTAAAGATGGTCCAAATTTGGTCGATGAAGAGGAGGTGGTTAACATATTTGATGAATCGGGTAATTTGTTTGATAAATCGAGGGCAAGCACTTCCGTTTTTAATGTTCCTGATGTTTAGTATCGCCTTGTGGAATATAAGGGGATTGAACCGCTCTCCTAAGCAAAAAGAGGTTCGACAGGTTGTTAATGAGAATAATCTTAGTGTGTGTGCGGTATTGGAATCTCATGTTGATGCTTCTGTGGTTTATGACACGTGTAGTAAAGTGTGTCGTCGGTGGAAATGGACTTCTAATGGGAATCTTTGTTCTAAGGGTTCTCGGATCATTCTTGGCTGGAATGATGATATTGTTGACGTTATGATTATGTCTCTTACTAACCAAGTTATGCATGTACAGGTCAATGTCCGTGCTGAAAACAAATCCCTCTTTTGTTCTTTTGTGTATGCAGATAACTACTATGTGAATCGTCGAGCTCTTTGGAGTAATCTTGTTAGTCATGATGCTTTTATGCGTAGTAAACCTTGTGGGTTTTGTTGGGTGATTTTAATGCTGCTCTTAACTTGGAAGATCATTCATGTGGTGGTTATGTTCCTGACATTGCTATGCGTGAATTTAAAGATTGTGTCCAGAGTATGGAGGTTGCGGATGTTAATTGCACAGGGCTTCATTTTACATGGAATCAAAAACCAAAAGGCTCTAATGGCACTTTGAAGAAAATTGATAGGATTATGGAAAATCAGCTGTTTCTTGATACTTTCCCGGGTTCTTTTGCTATTTTCCAACCTTATCGTATTTCTGATCACTCTCCATGTGTTCTTCATATTCCTCAGGTAGCCAAGCTTAAACCTAAACCGTTTAAATTCCCTAATTTTCTGGTTCATAAGGAGGGTTTCCATGAGACGGTTAATACGGGATGGAATACTAGTGTGGATGGTTGTCCTATGTACCGTGTTGTCAAACGCCTAAAGGGGCTGAAGTCCCCTCTTCATAAGCTTCTTCATAATCAAGGTAACCTACATGACAGGGTGGATAGGTTACGGAAGGAGTTAGATGAGGTTCAAAAGGCTATTGATAAGGATCCTTTCAATTTAGCTCTTCGGGATGAGCATGCCCATTACCTCCTTGCTTTTAAGGAGGCTACATTAGATGAAGAACGGTTCTTGAAACAAAAGTCTAAAGTTCAATGGCTGCACGCATGCGACTCTAACACTGCTTATTTTCATAAAATTGTTTAAAGTAAATGTGTCCGTAATCGAATCGAATTGGATCGAGACTCAGCTAATATTTTGTATGAAGGTAATGCGGTTGCAGGTGCATTTGTGACTCACTATGAGCAGTTTCTTGGTATCGAAGGTAATTGTAGTCCCCTTGAGGATTATGATATATTTTCTAGTGTTCTTGATAACCATAAGGCTAATTTTATGGTGCGTGACGTTACGGATAATGAGATTAAGGATGCTTTATTTTCGATGGGGGATGATAAAGCCCCTGGCCTGGATGGATACACAACAGATTTCTTTAAGAAAGCTTGGGATGTTGTAGGTATGGATGTTACGTGTGCTATTCGTGATTTTTTTTTTTTATTTCTGGTAAGCTTCTTAAGGAAATCAATCATACCATTATATCCTTGGTCCCTAAAGTGTCTACCCCATCAAAGATTAATGATTATCGCCCTATTTCTTGCTGCAATGTCCTTTATAAATGCATAAGTAAAATTATTGCTAATCGCATTAAAGAGGGCCTTGGTGATTTGGTTAGTATAAATCAATCGGCGTTTGTTCCTGGGCGTCGTATTTCTGATAATATATTGCTTACCCAAGAGCTTATGCGGAATTATCATAGAGGGAGAGGTCCCCCTAGATGTGCTTTTAAAGTAGATATTCAAAAGGCGTATGATACGGTTGATTGGGCTTTTCTTAAGTCAATTCTGATTGGTTTTGGGTTCCATCATAAAATGGTCGAATGGATAATGTTGTGTGTCACTTCCACATCGTATTCTATATGTGTTAATGGGGATCTTCATGGTTGGTTCAAAGGTAAGCGAGGTCTAAGGCAAGGTGACCCGTTATCTCCTTACTTGTTTACGTTGGTTATGGAGGTTTTAACCCTTATTTTGCAAAAAAAGGTTTCTAACTCGGCGGATTTTCAGTTCCATCATTTGTGTGAGCAGCAGAGAATTATTAACCTTTGTTTTGCAGATGATCTTTTCTTGTTCTGTAGAGGTCACCCATCTTCTGTTGATGTTATTATGCAAGCCTTGGAGGATTTCAAGAATGTGTCGGGACTTGTCCCGAGTATCCCTAAAAGCACGACGGTCTTCTGTAATGTTCTTATGGCCTTGAAAGCTACTATTCTTCATTCTATGCCATTTGTAGAAGGCTCTCTTCTAGTTAGGTATCTTGGTGTCCCTCTTATATCGTCCAGATTGCTTTATCGAGATTGTAAGGTGCTTGTGGAAAAATTGGAAGGTCGTGTGAATGATTGGCGTAACAAATTTTTATCTCTTGCGGGTAGGCTCCAATTGGTTCGATCTGTTTTATCTTCCATGCATATTTATTGGGCTTCTGTCTTTATCCTTCCGGCTCGTATTATTCATGAGTTGGAGCAACTCATGAGAGGGTTCTTATGGTGTCAAGGAGAAATGAAGAGGGGTAAGGCCAAAGTTGCTTGGGAGTCAGTTTGTAAACCTAAACAGGAAGGTGATCTTGGTATTCATAGATTGGCTGATTTTAATGTTGCTCTTATGGCTATGCATATTTGGAGTATTGTAACCCGTAAAGATTCTTTATGGGTTAAGTGGATTCATTCATACAAACTCAGAGGAATAAGTTTTTGGGATGTTCCTTGTTTGGGTGATGTTAGTTGGGGTTGGCGTAAACTTCTTGCTATTAGACCTAAGGTGCGCCCATTCATATGGCATAAGATTTATAATGGTAAGAATACATCCATGTGGTTTGATAAGTGGTGTGACTTAAGTCCCCTTCGTGACATGCTTACTACAAGGGACATTGTTCGGGCTAGTCTAAGCTTATCTGATTCGGTTTTCTAGGTTCCCAAACCTAGCTAATCTTTCGGTCCCTACACTTATTGATGATACTGCTGATGGTTTAGTTTGGCGTGATTTGGATGGCAATTTCAGGCCTTTCTCGGTTGCATGTGCATGGGATTCTTTTCGATTAAGGGATGATGTTGTCGATTGGTATATTATTCCGTGGTTCCCTCATTGTATTCCACGGTATGCGGCAAGAGGATGTTGGCCCTAATGTCGACTTGAGCCTTCTTAGATGCTCTCTTTGTGATGCGGTTCCCGACTCTCACTCTCACTTGTTTTTTGAGTGTCAGTTTTCTTTGCAGGTTTGGTTGCAGGTTCGGGGTTTATCTGGTATGGATGCTGTTCCGCCTTCATTGGATGATGCTATCGCGTTCCTCAAGCCAAGAGGTGTTCGGTTATTAGCATTATATCTCGGTTATTACTTGTAGCTACTACATACTATTTATGGATGGAACGCAATTCAAGACTTTTCAAGTTGAAGAAGTCTACTGTTGCTCAAGTGGTCCAAGTAATCGTCTTTACCGTTCAGTTGAAGCTGGTTACCTTCAAATTTAAGAAGATAACCGCGCAGTCTCGTCTACTATTAGATCAATGGAAGATTCCAAGTGCTTGTTTTATTCACGAGGGGAGTGCCAGGTAAGGGTTGTACTCTTTTTCCCTACTCCAAGGTTTTCCCTCTGGGTTTTTTCTTGGAAAGGGTTTTTAAGAAGGCAAGCTTCCTGGGTCGCCTTGCTCCCTTCGTGCTTATGGGTGGAAGCGGGATGTTCGCTGGCTACAAGTTTATTCTTGTTATTTTACCTAGTTAGGTGATATGTAATGTAGCTAGGTTTGTTGTGTTTATGGCCTGTCATAAACACTAGTTTATCAAGCTTTTTGCTTTAGGTTAATGTGGTACCTCTGCCACATTACATTTGTACTTAACATTATTTTTTGGATATATACTTACAGGGGTAAATCTCTTTACCCAAAAAAAAAGATAAACGAATGCACAAAAACCGCAGAAACGATTAATGGATTAAATGGGAGATAAAAAACCCTCAGCCGCCATCTCTTTTATATAAAAACGCAACCCAATACAATGTATTGCATACCCAAGAACGAAGAGGAATCGTTAGAGGGTAGAGAGGACGTGTATTGGTGGTTTTATGGCCGGAAATTGAAGGGAGAATGGCGGCCAGAAATCTCCCTAAGAGAGAGAGACTTTTTTGGGTAAAAGATCAAAAGACCCAGAGACAATTGCCCTTATAAAGTTAGCCATTAGGTACAACGGATCTCATCATGTAAGTGACAAGTGCTCTTATCAAGTGTGCAAGCATTTAGGGACAACGGCTCTCATCATGTAAAGGGCAATTGCTCTCATCAAGTGAGCAAGCGTTTAGGGACAACTTCTCACATCAAGTAACGAACAATTACTCTCGTCAAGTGAGCCTTTAGGGACAACAACTCTCATCATGTAAGAGACAATTTCCATCATAAAGTTAGCCTTTAGGGACAACAGACCTCATCATGTAAGTGGCAATTGCTCTTATCAAGTGTGCAAGCATTTAGGGACAACGGCTCTCATCATGTAAAGTGCAATTGCTCTAATCAAATGAACAAGCGTTTAGGGACAACGGCACACATCAAGTAACGAACAATTACTCTCGTCAAGTGAGCCTTTAGGGACAACAACTCTCATCATGTAAGGGACAATTGCCCTCATAAAGTTAGCATTCAGGGACAACGGATCTCATCATGTAAGTTACAATTGCTCTTATCAAGTGTGGAGGCATTTACACACAACGGCTCTCATCATATAAAGTGCAATTACTCTCATCAAGTGAGAAAGCATTTAGAGACAATGGCTCACATCAAGTAACGAACAATTACTCTCGTCAAGTGAGCCTTTTGGGACAACAATTCACATTATGCAAGAGATAATTGCCCTTATAAAGTTAGCCATTAAGGACAACGGATCTCATCATGTAAGTGACAACTGCTCTTATCAAGTGTGTAAGAATTTTGGGACAATGGCTCCCATCATGTAAACGGCAATTGCTCTCATCAAGTGAGCAACCGTTTAGGGACAACGGCTCACATCAAGTAGCGAACAATTACTCATGTCAAGTGAGCCTTTATGGACAACAACTCTCATCATGTAAGACACAATTGCCCTAATAAAGTTAGCCTTAGGGACAACGGATCTCTTTTTTGGGTAAAAGGGAGTAATCTTCCACCCTTGGGACAACAGATCCTTTTGATGAGAGCAATTTCCCGTTACATGATGAGAGCCATTGTCCCTAAATGCTTGCACACTTGATAAGAGTTGTTGATGAGGTCCGTTGTCCCTAAAGGCTATCTTTATGAGGGCAATTGTCTCTTACATGATGAGAGTTGTTGTCCCTAAAGGCTCACTTGACGAGGGTAATTGTTCGTTACTTGATGTGAGCAGTTGTCCCTAAACGCTTGCTCACTTGATAAGGGCACCTATCACTTACATGATGAGATCCGTTGTACCTAATGGATAACTTTATGAGGGCAATGGAGAAAACCGATACCTAAACATCCCTAACTTTTTGTGATCATTTTTTATGATCTGATCAATCGTTCCATTGTGATTCCTTGCTATTCCTTAATTAGTTTAGCATTAGATCGTTTATGGTCCTGATTGGTTAGGTTTTAAGATCGATCGTATTGTTAGGGTTTCTTTTTCTATTCGCTTTTTAGGGTTTCTTAAAGTCGGTTCTGTGTATATTAATTGCAATCATTATTAATCATGGAACTGATTTTATTTAGACATCATTACTTCATCATGGTTTGAGTGATGATTGTTATGTGGTGATCAGTTCGTTAGCATATTAGACCTGGTTGAGGTTTATGTCTCATAGGTTTGCTTAATGAGCTTGGCGGATTCTGTAAGTTAGGGTCTAACGACCCTATTTTTTTCGTCTATGATTGATATAAATACAATGGGTTACATTCTTAGCTAGAGTTTTTCTCCGTTAAAACTTGTAGGAGATGAGGTATTGGATCAATTCGTAGTATTGGTTTGGTTCTTTTAGATCAATGGAAGTTCGATCTAGTTGTTTGGTGTGGATTGGTGATGCTCTAGTACTACTATGGACGAAGCTGCATCGTTGAAGGTTATGGGACATCTACGACGACTTTTGAGAATCAAGTGCTTTTTCTAATTTGTAATTTTATAGTCGTTGCAGTTTTTATGTTCATTTATTAGTTATAAGAGTGGTGTGTCACTCTTATATATTGGTTATTTGTTAGTGTCCTAAGGGACTTTGTGTTTATTCATGTAAGTGCCTATGTAACGGGCTGAGATATGGGATTTCACCATATCCTTTGTACTTAAACGTTTTTTGGTTAATCTACTTACCAGGGTGCAGGATTACTCCCCTTTACCCAAAAAAAAGTCGAGTGGTGTTGCCTTTATGTCACAGGAGGCTGGTTTAAATGATGAACCTTCTTCAGCCCATGTTGATAAGGTCGTTTTGGATGCCTGTAAGGATTTTGAAAATGTTATGAATGATGTCCAAAATAAGAATGCGGAGAGTGCTATGAACCAATCTATGAAACACGTATCTAATTTTCGTAGGCTGGAATGTAGCAAGAAAACTAATGGTGTGGATCTTTCTGTTCCTATGAAAGTGGTTGAAGAGGTGAGCACTAGGTTTGAAAATACTCTCGATGGTTATTTTCTTGGTAAACGCATTGCCTTTCCTGTTGTTGATTATTATGTTCGCAATGTGTGGGCTAAGCATGGGATACAGAGGGTTATGATGAATGCAAAGGGGTTCTTTTTCTTTAAGTTTAATTCGAAGAAAGGTGTTGATGATGTGCTTGAAAATGGTCTGTGGTTGATTAGAAATGTTCCTATTATTTTTAAGCCATGGACTTTGAACACCAACTTACTTAAAGAGGATTTGACCAACATTCCGGTGTGGGTTAAATTCCATGATGTTCCTCTTGCTATGTTTTCTGATGATGGTCTTAGTCTTCTTGCTACTTTGATTGGTACTCCGAGAATGCTTGATGCTTATACGAGTCAAATGTGCAAGGAATCATGGGGCCGCAGTAGTTTTGCTAGATGCTTGATTGACGTTAAGGCGGATGTGGTTCTTAGGGACAACATTACTGTTGAAATACCCTTACTTGATGGGTCGGGTTCGACTATTGAGATGATACGGGTTGAATACGAGTGGAAGCCACCTCGATGTGATACATGTAAGATCTTTGGTCATACTCTTGTTGATTGTTCTAAATCTATTCCACCCCCTGTTCAGCCTACTAAGAGTGGAAATGATGGTTTTCAAACTGCCAACAAGAAGAAGGGTAAACAAGGTGGTCCAGTTGCTCCGGGTCAAGGAGGTTTCACTAAACCTGTTGTGGGTAAGAAATTTCAATACCAACCCAAAAAGGCTCCTCCTGAACCTAAGAAAGTGGATGTCACTAAGAAGAAGGCTGCTGATGTGGCGAGTACGAGTGGAACAAAGGTTGTTACATCCAATCAGTTTGATGCCCTTAATATGGATGATATTGATGACTTGGGTATTCCTACTCAAGAAGTGGTTAAGGATGTGGCTGATGGGAGTACATTGGAAGCAAAGGTGAATGAATCACAAGATCCGCTTGTGAGTGTTGTTAAAGAGAAGGTGCAGGGTGCGTCTGACAAGCCTGGTCCTTCTAGTTCTCCATCTATCTCTACCACTAAAAGAGTAAACCCTTTCTCTAAGGTGGGAGATATTGTTGATTCTGATAGTGATGAGGAGGTCGTTAACACTTTTGATGAGTCCGTCAACTTATTTGGAGGTGGTAATGACCTTGAATATGACTATGATGACTATGCGGACCAAATTGATGATCTTCCAGGGAACTTGAATGCCTTCTACGACATGTATGATATCAAGCTCCAAGGTCTCGGCAAGAAGTAATTTGTCTTCATAGTAGTTTTATTGTTTCTAAAGTTGTAAGTGCTTATGGCATGTCATACTGGTAACGCTTCTAAGGAAGTTAATGTGTCTACATCTAATCCGTATGCTGCATTGGTGATGGATGATGAAGATGGTGAAGACCAAGTGAAAGTGGTGTTTGATGAATCGGCTAATCTATTTGCTAATATGGGGGCAAGTTCATCTCGCACGTTTTCTGCTGGCTAACTGTTTTTTTTGTTCTATTTCTAGATGCATTTTTTTTCTAGTTTTGTTAGTACTTTTGGCATGTCTTAAGCACTAGAGTTAGGTGGTTATCAAGCTTTTTAGCTTGAGGTTAATATGGTACTTCAGCCATATTCCATTTGTACTTAAACATTTTTGGTTAATCTATTTACCAGGGTGCAGGATTACTCCCCTTTACCCAAAAAAATAATAATAATAACTAGCCTCTAGTGTGCTAACGAATGGAAGGAAACTGAACTAAATTCCCAATAAACCTTGTTCTATTGCTAACTGAATTTGTATCAGGCTCAAGACCTATGCTTCTTTCAATTACTAGAAATAATGATAAGTTAAACCTCCTGGTGCAATAATGGACTTGTTTGTGACTGGCATAAAAACCAAACCAGCAGGTAACTGATGGGTTAAAAACATGACCAGCAGGAAAGCCAAGTCCTATTATATCCTCAATATTGTCAGGTGGAAGTTATTTCCATATCACTGAAATCAATCTCCTTAAAATCATGTTTGATTTGAAATTCAACAAGCAGTGCTTCCCACGATCTACACCCAGGACGAACATTCTTTCCGAGCATTTCTGTCAGCAAGTTAAGCGCTTTTGAAACTAATCCTTTCTGGCACAACTTGCACAGAATGTCATCAAATGTTGCAGATTGAGGTAGTAACCTTTTTTCCACCATCTCTTCCAAAAGGTCTAAGGCTTTCGAGATATAATCTGTATCAATCATCCTATATATCATTGTCTCATATGTCCTACTATTCAGCATAACCCCTTTCTGTCTCACTTGTGCTAAAAAATCGTTTGCCAGACCAATTTCACCACTCTCATAAATAGCACTCAATATCGTATTATAAGTAACCGTATTCGGTTTGCACCCAATTTCCTCCATACACGAAAACATCATAATCCCATTGACAAATTTCTTCTGTTTACACAAACCATTCACATACACATTATAAGTATTTATATCAGGAATTAAACCACACAAAAGCATTTCATCAAATAGTTGTTCCGCAAATTCATACTCCTCTATGCTAATAAGCCCATCCAAAACCACAGCATAACATACAACATCAGGCATAAATCCGTCACGCTTCATCTCAGTCAACGACTCCAACGCGTCCATACCTTTCCCACATCTGACCAAAAACCGAATCACATTCACATAATCCATCCTGTCAAAACAAAACCCCAACTTCCTCATTTCCCCAACCAACCCCATAACCTCGTCACACTCCACATCTCTCAACCTACACAACGTCAACAACACCAACGAAAAACACGGCCGATCAATCTCAATACCATACTTAAACATATTACACAACAAACCAACTGCACTTTTCGCTTTCCTAAACCTACAAAGCCCTTTAATCAACACAAGAAAACTCGACTCATCAATACGAATATTCATCAACCTACTCTTAACCAAAACCTGTGGCACTATGACAAGTCCCTCTTTTCGCTTACACAGAACCGACACCAAACAATTTAACAATCCCACACTAGCCACACACCTAAACTTGTCCACCTTGAAAAAAACATCAATAGCTTTTTGAAACTCATTTTTTCTCGCCATAAAACTCGATTAAATCGTAAAAAATTGACTCGGGCGTTTCAAAGTTTTCATTTTTCTCAATGTAGTTTAAAAGGGTGTCAATGAAATGACACTGTGAAGTGTTTTTCATAAGGGTTTTGATGACAAAATGATAAGCATTTGGAGATGGGTCAGAGTTGTATAGATTAAATGAGTTTATTAAAATGGTTAAAGGGTTTTGAATAATTTATGAATTGAGAAGTTGGTGTTTAAGGTTTTGCATAGCGTGTTGTTGGGTTAGTTTTTGGTACCAGCGTTGTTTGTAAATTGGGTGTGGCCATTTTCTTCTTTTTCTTAGGTAATAGTTGTGGTATTTGTTTCCTGAAGATGATGAGAATGATCTCATGGATTTGGGGGTTTGGGTTTTGATGTGATCAACTAGTAGTGATTTTAACATCAGGTTCAACAAGTGTTGACAGGGTTTCGGACCTAAACAAGGTTTCAGCTGTTAACCACACTTGACGTCTGTCTTTCAGTGCAAACGGCAGTGTAAACCACGCCAAATTTTACAGTATAACATTTTCGTAAACCAAACCTCAAAAAGATCCTCATCGATAACATTTTATAACATACCATCAAAAGAGACGCTACATTCACAACAAAATTATACTCATATAATCATCTTGCATCATAATCTCTTTTTTTCCTTACCATACACATTTACTAGTACTTGCCAAATCATTGCGTGAATATAATTTTTTAAACTTTTTGTGGATGTAGTAGTGCTCCAAAAAAAAAAATAACAATACACTGACAAAAAATAAATAAATAAAAAAATAAAAAATCAGACACACAAACCATGGGACATATAACGTGTGTATAAGTCACACACTGGTGCGATATGACGCCGTTATAGGTACCAAAATGCCCTATAACTTACCTTTTTACGTATGAGGTGTGAAACATGATTAAGATTGGGTTTAGATGGTTGTGTTGTTTGATTTCCCGTGTAGAATAGTAAGGACCCAAAGATGCGATTAAGAATTACGAGCTTGTGTAAGACTCAAACAAACCATTGTGTGTATGTTTAACTGTGTGAACAGTGTGAGATAATGTAAGAGAGTTGGATCCCTTTTTGTGTGTAAGATGCATTCTATTTATAGAGAGGCATTTAGGGTTTAAGGATAAACCCCATGTGGATGATCAACGGCTGTAGACAGCCCAGGTGTTGATCATCAAACGAGTAGACAAGCAAGACAGGTGGTAACTCCTCCTTGGCTCGTAACAGGTCGTGCACGTCTCTGCAATTCTTGCTCGTGTTTCTCGCATTGTCATATGTCAAATAGTACATCTTAACCATTAGTGACCACTGGAAGACAATTGTCTCTTGCATGTATGTTGCACGGCCTGAGCTTTCCTAGGCCAGGGACGGCCTAAAGGTGTAGCTAGGCTTATCAAGTATTGATAATGGGCCTTTGTTAAGTATTGATAATTTGCTTGACTTTGGCGTATAATTAGTATGCTTTGGCCATTAATATTGATACGCTATCAAGCCCTTTAGTCTAGTATTATAGCATCATCTAGTGGTATGATGCTGAACTAATATTAGTGAAAATAACTTTGCCAAGTTAATAGGTGAGTTCCCCCAGCCTATACGCTTCCAGGCAGCAACATGCTAGGCTTAGGATGTGACAAATGGTAATTTTTGCGTTGATAATTAATAATAAATGAGTATTAATTATTTTTAAGCTGAGCATTTCTATGCGCGTTTGCATGTTTCTAAGTATTTTTGAGCATTTTTGGGAGCTGACCTGCATACTGTAGCTTACAGTCACTGCAGAAAAAGTTTATTTTGTCAGTAAGCATAAATTATTCTATTTCTCATAGTTACTGACAAGTTTCGTAATTAACTGATAGCTTTCTCACATTTTACTGAAAAGCAACCGCACACGCGTACCGAAAGCACAGTACATATGGTAGCAGTCAAATAAATATATTTTCTAGTCAGTAATAATATTTTATTACATTTCTGACAAAAACATGGATAAAAACTTTATTTTACGTATACGTGTCCAAAAACGTCAAACCGGGACTTTACGGTAACGTTTTAGCTCAAACCGACACACGATACAAAAACGAGGAGTAAAAATAAATTTCCCCCTCCTCTTTCTTGTCCATATCCGGCCCCTAGATGATACTTCCCCATTAGATGCCAAAATTACACCACTAACTCATTATAATCTTATATATATTAGCCATTTACCCTAAATGATACTCACAACAAACCAACTTATCCATTTTAACCTCATCCAACTTCCTAGATCATTTTTCCATCAAAATACACGGCACAACCATAATTCTCAAGATCCATAAATTTTCTTTGAAGTTCAAGTAAATTAGGGTGTATATTCAAGAGTTTCGGGTTAATTTGAACGTGGTTTGGGTAAATTTGGTGAAGTTTGGGTTGTTCTTGGTTCTTCCTACCCCTCGTTAAAACTAAAGCATTGTAAGGAATCATCTAATGATGTTACAAATTGTTAAATGTGTATGTTTTGTTAAAATGAAAAAGCTAGGGCTTGTTATTTAATATATGGTGCTCGACATTTTTGAGGTCTATGTACAAATTAGAGTATTTCTTGCTTGTGTGGTAAATCTTGTTGTATATGGTACTAGTTTGATGATACAAATGTGATTAATGTTAATTACGCGAGATTAAGGCAATATATACATTTACATGGCTATATATATGGATCGGCCATAAATAAATTACAAAACTATTGGGGTTTTGAAAAACATAAAATTTTGGCTCAAGTGGTGAAATGGTGGAATTAATGCTTAAAAGTTTATTTGGAATAGCTTATTGAATAAGCCGTAACTAATTGAGTTTAGCTTATAAAAATATGAAAATGGGTCGTATGGTGTTATATGGGTCGAACCTATTTAATTTTGGTCATGTTTGACTTTTTGACTTAATGGCTTAATTATAAGAGCTTAATTGATATAATTAAAATTCGTTACGTAATTGATATTACTAATTATCAATAATAGGCTAAATATGTACATTGGGCTATAATAGTGGTGCGTGGACTGTTGGGCCGAGCCCAACAAGAAATTGGCCACATTTGACTTTTTGACCAAACGGAGTAACGAACGTGTTAATTTGATTTTTTAGAAACGTAACGATATATATAATTTAACTAAAAAGGGCCTTGGACTAAAATTAATAATTTTGGGCTTATGGGTTTTCGGTGACAGTTGGGCCAAGCCCAACCCAACTCGTCACAGTTGACTTTTGTAGCAAACTGCAAAATTTCCTATAATTAACAACGGTTAATTATATATTAAACTCCGTCATTATTTTTAATCATCATTTTTGCGGGGAAATTTGAAATTTTTCTTATTATCTTATTTGGTTGTGATTACGATATCACAAAATTCACCAAATGACGGAACGAGTTCAACGATAATTACAAAAGTTAATTATCCTTAATTAACTCCTAAACGGGCCAGAAATTCATCAGCCCAATCAAATCCTATCGTGTACTGTTCACAGCCCAACTTTAATTCTATGATTTTATGTGAAATTCGACTAGAATCCCTCTCTAAAAAGCCTCTCGTTTGCTCCCTTTCTAAACGCGACATAGTAATATTTTTATACCATCTCTATATGTATGTCGAATCTCAGCTTGGGATATCAAGTCTTGATGTGATTTTGAGAGCCAAAGTGTTCGGCCAAAAATTCAACAAACCCGATAAATACTAAAAATTCAAAACTTAACCATATCGACTCGAACTTGTTTCTACGCTTTCATAATAATTATTCTAGCATAGTTTCATGTTAAATAGACATGTTTTAACAACAAAAATCAAGTGTTATACGATTTTTACAAATTGTATACATGTTTTTATAGTTAGTCGACATCAAATATATTCACCAAACCAAATACAACCTTCCTACCCTCTCACAAACCATTCTTAAAGTCCTAACATGTCAGAAATATAACTTAGAAGCCCTTCATTCCCTGCCAATACACTATAGTAACTAGTATAGATTGTCTCTTGAATTATTGGAGCTAACGTGTTCTAAAACGTCTCTTATATCTACTTCTAGCTTCACCACCTTTCTTCACTCAATAAATACTATCCTAACAACTCACTTACACTCTCAAAACAATCCTTGAAAGTCCAGAAATAATTCATTCGTGCGTTTAGAAGCTATCGAGAAAACGGGTTAAATATATAAGCGTGTACGTGGGTTGTAAGCAAATGTGGGTATCATCCTTGTGTTTCTATTCCTCTCACTCAGTCTCTACCATTCTTAGAAGCGTTGTAAGTCATCTCAAACCAAGTTCCAATTCGCCTCGTACGTTTATGTTTACCCATGCATCATTTTTATTCTACTCGAATGTATATATTGTTTTGCACATTTATTTATGTATGCATATCACGTAGCACACAAAAAGTGGTGAGCCTCTATCTTGGAAGGCCTAGGAGTCACCATGCACACCTCATTCACTTTTATTTTCATGTTACATGCATCATTCGAATTTATTTCTAAACCATGTTCCTCGTTAAAATCTGTTAAACACTTAGTATATATTCTAAGTCTTTTACTCCATATTACGCGTTCCATATCGTCCTAAAAACGACCTTATATTTGGAAATGGACTTAACGAACATATGATATTTTTACACGAACTAGTAGACCACCTAGCTAGCTAACACTTTCGTATATACATCTTGTAAAAATACTCACATCTAGTCACTCTAAATCGACCCAAGTAAAACGACAGAAACTACACTAAAACTATTAACTAAATAGCGAGATGGGTTATTAGCCCATTAAGCTAATTTCAAACGCTAGAGATAAGCTAGCTTATCTAGGCTTTTGGGTATGAAAATAGAACATGAAAAAATGATATTTTTGATGAGCTCAACTCGTCTCACGTTGTACGGATTTAAAAACGTTATTGGGCCTATTTAGTGGCTCGTTAAAGGCCCATAAGACGAAAAATAAGCTATAGGTCATATAAGCAGTTAAAATAAGCGTAGTTAGACTTGAATAGGCCTCGGAAAATTTAATATAAATTTTCCCCATAATTTTTGCACTATTGGACTAAAAATGTAACGCAAATTCACTTAGAGGGACTAAAACTGTCAACCGAGTAAAACATGGACTGAAAATGTAAAAACAGAATCCTTAGGGTATAAAATGATATATTATCATATTCCAAGCTCAGAATGCTATATTGGACAAGTAGTGGACTCTAAATATAAATTGTATTCGATAAAGGACTAACGGTGCAACGCTAACGCCGTTAGGGTAAAAATTGTAAAAACTGGAAAAGGACAAGGACCAACATATTATATTTGACATTCTTATTTTATTTTCCATTTTTCGATTTCCTTTCACTTCATTTGCATTTTTGTATATTTTATTTAGTTATTTATAACTTTACGTTAATTATATATATAACGAGATTTTTAAACGATTTAACTATACGTTTCGAGGAAATGATATTTTGGAATATATAATATAAAAACAAGATAATATTTTATGTAATATTATTTTTTTACTTGAAGCATTTTAAGCATATCACATTCTCACTCTAACGATCAAATCGTTATTCGTTCTCGTTATCAATTCCACCGTTCGTATTTGGTCAGATTCTTAGACTTTCCTTATATTCAGGTCACGTATTGAAGACGTTTCCGTAATCGTTCCCATAATCTTACTTGACTTCGTAATTCCACCTTGTCAGATACGCTCAAGGTGAGTCATAGCCCCGTTTTTACTCGTTTATCAACTTTATAAACTCTTTGGGGGAGATACATGTTAAATTACATAATTTTATTCGTATAAGTACGTTGAAAACTATCATGATTTATTTGGAAATATAACTCATATTTATATGATGTGAATTACTCTTTGGGAGAATTGTATGCTAGTTGTAGCATGATATTGGTTTTTAAGATACACATTCAAGTAACATCGTGAATGTACAGATCATTGTTATATGTCATATCAAAACTTCAATGGGAATACTTGCTAGGAAAGAGCATAAGTACTTTAAGTTACATCATTACCTTGATATTGCCTAAGTTCCCCTATTGCCAGAAAGTCTCTTTATCATGAGCCATTAATCACTTGTTGTGAACGCGAATATAGTGGACAGCTTCGAAACCTGTTGAGGCTTGACATCCTATCCCACTAATTACTGGACGGAATGCCTTTATGGCTAGTCGTAATTAGTCGCGATGCACTATATTTGAGCAAAATAGGAATGGCAATTACCTATTACTTTAGGGCATTATTTTCCATCATTGACTTGATGTGACGAGCCGTTTTACAGTACTTTGTTAACGTTTGCGTGTCATGAGACTTGGGGCAATATCCATAAGAGATTAGGTGTCATCACATATATCTAGATACAGATGTATTAGAATTTCATCAGACCTTGAATTATAGATCTCTGGCATAACATCATTGGTTCCATCTCATGATTAGGATTATGATCCAATACTTGAACTTAACTGAATACATATATGATTTACTTGTGGTTATACTCAACATCACTCATTACTTGTTTCATCGCTATTAGCATTTATTATGGTTATTATTTCTCTTTTGAAATCATTGAATTGAACTATTTATCAGTACTTGAAACTTATTTTGAATATCACTTCACCTCTGAAATTACTAAAAACTGACTGTTTACTCATACTTGAATTTATTTCAAATATTACGATATACTCTTGAATTCATTGAAATAAATGGTTTTCCATTAAACTATATGAACTTACCAACCTTTGTGTTGACGCTTTAAGCATGTTTATCTCAAGTAATTAACGGAGCAGGACAAGACACGGAGTGGGCATTATATACTCTGATAAATTAAATGGTGTAAAAATCAAATATGTCATTCTTTCCAAATTATTAAACCCTTACATGGGATTAACAAATCAGATATTTCACCTTTATATCAAAAATATTATTTGAATGACAAATAACTTTCAAAACGCCTCTTTCGAGCCGTTTTCTATAATTATGACTTCGATCCTCACCGTAACACCCTAATTAGTCTTCCGCTGTTATCTCATAAATTAGGGGGTGTGACAACTTTTTTTTGACCAAATGTGGTAACGAATGTGTTAAAATTATTTTTAGCAAATTAACGATATATATATCGTAAATTAAAAAGGCTAAATGGTTTGGACTAAAAATTAAACTATTGGACTTATTTAATAACTTTCGGCCCAATAAGTATGTCGTGTGACAAAAATGAGTTTTGAAATATTTTTCAACCCACTATGAATATTTTTGCTTAACGATACAATATATATATAATTAAAACTAGATTGGACTTGTTTTGAGACGTGGTAGTCTCCTAAAGGGTGTAAAATGGAATTTTGGCCAAATCCTTATAAATATTTACTTTTGTTGACTTTTGAAGGCATATTGACTAAATATTGAATTTGTATCAAAATCTATTATTAATAATTAAAAGTGACGATAACGATAGTTATATCGATAAAAATACTTACGAAGACCAATATATATATTACGAACAAATTTTGCAAATCTAGTTAACAACGCGAATTATTTGAGAAATTGCAACACATGAGAAAATGGAAACGTTTGAATAAACGAATGGGTCATGCAAAAATTTTCTAAAATTCCAACACTTAGAGTATTTTTGATAAAAATACTTAACTTGTTAAATTTTCTAAATACTTAACAATTATTCCAAATTTCTTATAATTATATTATAAATAATAAACAATATTTATAATATAATATTTCTCCACTAACACTATTATTTTATTAATTTCTCAAAACCTATTTAATTAATTATAACCCTAATTATATATATATTACTTATGAAATTTAGCGATGAATACTCGCACGGATGTTCCGTCACCCGTATTTCCACCGTACACTTTCACCATGAGCCACCACCAAGAGTTTCATACGTTAAATTGTAACACTCCCAATTTCGGGATACGCAGCAGAATTCAAGCAGGGTGTTACTCGACAGTATAAATATCAGAGTTTACAAAATGAGGTCCCAGTAGTTTTACAACTTATTAAATAAGTTTCGAATGATAATTAGCCTTTTATCAGTATCCGTGCCATCCTCACTCATTATTGACCTGAGATAAACATGCTAAAAGCGTCAACACAAAGGTTGGTGAGTTCATAGAGTTTATAATTAAAACAGTTGATTTCGATAGTCAAAAGTTGAGTAAATCCATAACGTTTGTAAGCAAATCAGTTTAACACAAGTTTCCAGTTTAAGAAGATAATTGCAACAAATACAATTATGGGTAAGTAGTAATTATTGCTCTAAGCTCATGACAAGCAAGACGTTAACATGATGGACATCATAGTAATGAACTATTGATGTAAATTACTACATAATTAAATGTAGTAATTATGCCCTCGAGTAGGAGTTTGCTAGACTCTTTATTAAACGTTTTCAAATATAAGGTGCATTTGGTCACGTTACTGTAACACAAAGGGGTTGTCAACCCAATAGATCTATTCACTATATTCGCGCTCACCCGAAAGTGATTAATGGCTCATGATAGAGGGACTTTTAATAGCAACAGTTAACTTAGGCAATAATAATCAAGATAACATATAGAAAGTTTATTTGTGTTCAGCATGTAATAAGTTTCAATAATATTTTATCAATCGAGTAAGATTTGTAAATAAAACGAGCATGTATCTCCCCCAAAGAGTTCAAAATAAGAAAAGAGGGGCTATGAAACTCACCTGAGCAGTCTGGATGGTAAACAAATCAAATATAGTTGATAAAATGCTCCGACTCGCAACAATGAAAGGGAAAAGAGATGTTGCACGTTGGAAATGGGCAGAACAAGAAATACGCCAAAAACCAAAACCCGTATACAAAAATTAACCCTTCGACTTGAATATTTTGAACCCGATTGATTTAAGGTTTTCTGGCTTGCTAGGACTCAGCAAATTGAGTTTAGAACATGTAATATGAGTTGAATGTGATTGAGAGTGAGTGAGGATTAACCATGCATGCCATTCGATTTTATATAAGAACCGAAATGAATTCTTTTGCGTTGTTTAAGAGTGAGTGTGTTCGTATGAAATGGAAAAGGAGCAAGGCTTTATAGAAAGCTAGTATAGTTATTACATGATCTTAAAATGAAACACGTAAATGCCATATGGAAAGATTGCATGTAGTTATGAATATTAATCTTATGGCATTTTGTTTATACACGTTCATATGTATACTAGATGTTAGTTTGTTATGGCAATTACATAGTACACGTATATATTGCATGTTATGGTTACAAAATTATACACGTTTATATTTCATGTTATGGTAAATTATGTATACTTTGCATGAGAAATGGTTACGTGGCACAATTTATATTCACTTGTTAATAGTTTAAGGTGTAGTTTGATCCCGGTAATTACTAACGTTAAGTCCTTATGTCACGAAACTTAAGATCGGGTAACGTAAAAATATAATATTTATAAAAATGTCAAAGTTTATCAATATACTCCAACTAATTATATTAGACGTGTGGTAAGTTTAACGAAGAGCGTATACGTTAATAAAATCTAATAGGTTTGAGTATTCGTACTACGTAAAAAGTATAATGTAAAATAAAAATAAATAAAAGTAACAAAGTGGCAATAGTTCATATAAAATATGACGATTGATGAATTTGAGTATTTTGAACATATAGACTCATCCTAATCTTGAGTTGGTCGTGAGTAAAATTCACATGATTAAACTTTTGTGATCGTTACTAAAAGTAATATAATTTAATAAAATGTAATAATAATTGGCATTAAATATTTACAAATAGACCTGAAATATACGATGTGCACTCCTTGTTTGGTTACTTGGTCGCGAGATGAAATAAATATATTTTTAAAATTAATGCATTAAAGACTTGTAAAATAAGCTTTAAATATTGTACTTTAGAGTTGTAAAATTAAATAAAACAAAGTTAAGGTTTTGTGCTTTAAAGACTTGTACTCTAGGTATAAAATGTTGTACTTTAGCATTTATAAGTTAGTTGTGTAAAATCATATTTATATTAAATCAGGGTTTCATGAAAACTTTAATAAATAGCAAACGTTTAGTTTAAATGTTTAATAATCGTAGTTTAACGAATTAAATATAAAGTATTTTTATTAGGAATGTGTGTTACGTCAAATTAGTTTGTGGTTGTGATCAGATAAACTGGTAACGTTTAATCTTTTAAAAAAAAATTTAGTCGTAGAAATTGGATAAGTATTAGATTAATATAGTGGAAATTTACCGGTGGTTACAGTCTCACCCCCTTAACAGAATCTCGTCCCGGGATTCAATATGTGTTAGGTGTTTAAGTGATGAGAACAAAAGGTTGTTTCATTTGTGAAAACTTTATAAGTTAGAATTTATTGTTTTACATGTGAAAACATTGTTCCGTAGGTCATATAATCTTAAGAAAAATTTATTTTGAATGAAAATTGTTATTCTATAAGTATGTATTATGAGTTTATAAAATGCGTGCAACAAGGAAATTTTGAAGTAACGAATTTTAACAATGAAGGTTTCGGAAGAGAACTTGATGAAAGTAGAGAAAGTTTTTGAAATTTAAGCTTCCATGGTACGATGAACAGTAGAAATCAACGGTCAGGAATAGTAATTCCCAACGGCTAGTTTCCAATGGCTAGTTTTCTACCTATATATACTCCATTTTAATTTCCATTTTTCCACCAAACATACATCTCTTATTCACTACCTCCAAAATGCCGCACTAATTACTATACTAGCAATTGTGTATGTTGTTTTTGAGGTTATCTATTTGGCGTACGTTCCTGAGGAAGATTACGTATTCATGGTTTGCGTTCTAGCGGCTATTATGCCATTCCTGATCCTAGCTATTGGAGTAGACATGCTATGGGGAAAATAGTCTCGAGTTAGGGTCGCTAAAATGACTTCTTGTTGTGTTTCTATGTAATCCTTAATAAAACTCGTTTGTCTTTAAGATTTAGTCTTGCTATCGAGTTAATAATTCGTTATGCTAATTGTATTGCTATGTATTAATGTTCGTGAATTCTAATAAGATTTATGTTATTTGTGTTTTTCATATATCTTGTGAATTTTTGTGATCCTCGAGTTCATACTCATGTCGTTTCAGATACAATAAGCCCACTCGTTTATAATTCATTATTTACATAGAGAGGCGTCCCAAACAATGTAAATAAAGGAGTATAAACTTATGGTTCGGTGATTCATAATTCCTTTATTTAAATAAAAAGGCGTCCCAATTTATTCAAATAAAGACATTGTAAATCATCCTACTTAAGAATTTCTGACTCAACATTCGTACTTAACCGATGAGTTTCAACTATTTTAGTGAGGGTACGGAAGGAGTATTTACACTCATCTGTTGAAATAAGGAAAATTGACATAGTATTTAAAATAGTTTGGTGAGTATATATTTAACGTATATAGAATAAGAATTGTGCAAATCACAATGTCTTAGGAAGGTTTCGTAAATTACAAAATGTAGAAGCAGGTACATGCTCGAGGAAATGTGATTTAAGCCATGATGCCTTAGAATAGGCATATGTAGTTATGTTTATTTGTATAAAGTGATCGAAAGTATGTCGAATGTGAATATATCAGTATACTAAAGTATTTATGTAGCAAAAATTACCTAGAAGTCACATAATCGTCTGGAGGATGGAAGGCACGGAGAGCGAAAGGCTATAAAATATTTTTGTGAAAAAGCAGTTATAGTTTAGGTCTCAATTAGACCCGTTTCTCTATAACTATAGCTCTGATACCAATCTGTAACACCCCCAATTTCGGGATACGCAGCGGAATTCAAGCTAGGTGTTACTCGACAGTACAACAGTTATAGTAATAGAAAACAATCTCTAATGGAGTCGTTTTAAAATATTTATCATTCGAATTTTATAAATATCAGAGTTTACAAAATGAGGTCCCAGTAGTTTTACAGCTTATTAAATAAGTTTCGAATGATATCTTTTATCAGTATCCGTGCCTTTCCGTGCCATCCTCGCTCATTATGGACCTGAGATAAACATGCTAAAAGTGTCAACACAAAGGTTGGTGAGTTCATAGAGTTTATAAGTAAAACAGTTGATTTCAGTAGTCAAAAGTTGAGTAAATCCATAATGTTTGTAAGCAAATCAGTTTAACACAAGTTTCCAGTTTAAGAAGATAATTGCAACGAATACAATTATGGGTAAGTAGTAATTATTGCTCTAAGCTCATGACACGCAAAACGTTAACACGATGGACATCATAGTAATGAACTATTGATGTAAATTACTACATAATTAAATGTAGTAATTATGCCCTCGAGTAGGAGTTTGCTAGACTCTTTATTAAACGTTTTCAAATATAAGGTGCATTTGGTCACGTTACTGTAACACAAAGGGGTTGTCAACCCAATAGATCTATTCACTATATTCGCGCTCACCCGTAAGTGATTAATGGCTCATGATAGAGGGACTTTTAATAGCAACAGTTAACTTTTTTTTTGGGTAAAGGGGAGTAATCCTGCACCCTGGTAAATAGATTAACCAAAAAATGTTTAAGTACAAAGAATATGGGTGAAATCCCATATCTCAGCCCGTTACATAGGCACTTACATGAATAAACACAAAGTCCCTTAGGACACTAACAAAAAACCACTATATAAGAGTGACACACCACTCTTATAACTACTATATGAACATAAAGACTACAACGACTATAAAATTACAAATAAGATAAAGCACTTGATACTCAAAAGTCGTCATAGATGTCCATAACCTTCAACGATGCAGTTTCATCCATGGCAGTACTAGAGCAGCACCAATCCACACCAAACAACTACATCGAACTTCCATTGATCCAAAAGGACCAAACCAATACTACGACTTGATCCAATACCACATCTGCTACAAGTTTTAACGGAGTAAAACTCTAGCTAAGAATGGAACCCATTGTATCATGATCAATCATAGACGAAAAATAGGGTTTAAAAACCCTAACTTACATGAATGACTAACATGGTCAAATACGGGATAGGACAAAAATAAACACAGTAGCTCCAATATCCAAATAAAGAACCATGAATGCCATACTTACACCAATGGTAGGAGACAAAAGCAGCAGCAAGCACATCTGTTTTATCTCCTAATTCCGATTCACGATAATAGGATTCAAAGAACCCTAACTTCCAGCAAAGACCCGTATTACCAGTAACGAAAAAAGTTGGACAGCCCTATCCGAGCAGAACCATCACATAAAACCATAACCAACACCACCAGTACTGATAATACAGATCAATGAACACCCATAGCAGTTCCACCCAGCATCATACAAACCATATTAACAGCATACCACCAAGTCAGAAAGGTCTGGTACTATGCATCACTCATGGCCCCATGCATGAGCAGAAAATAGGGTTTGTCAACCCTAACTTCCCATACGACTCATATAACAGACCAATGAACACCAGTAGGTCTGGAATAATGAATCATCGATCACCAATAGGGATAAAAACCCTAACTTCCAGTAGAAAAAACGTGACCCAATAATGAAGATCACGAACTTAGGGTTTTAGAACGGGAACCCTACAAACCACGACTTACATCTCTCTCTTAATAGATCCCATGTACAAAGACTTACATCTGAACAGAACATCAAATATAACCAGCAAAACCCTATAGCGGGTTTACTTGCAGGATCAAATTGAATCAAACCCTAAAAATAGGATTTGAGATCGTTAAGCATGATAACAGACCAGATCGTATTTTATATGATGGATCGATTTAGTGAAATAAACCGACAAAAGTAATACACATACGATCAACCAACCAGACACAAAAACCTTAAAACGGGTTACCTTCACCATGAAAAGAAACACGACCCTAAAAAATTAGGGTTATGTTGTGCGTTAATAACCAGCCGCCCACCAATAAACACCAGATCGTAACAAATAAGAAGATTAAGATCAGATATGTCAAAACCCTAAAAAACGATAAACAATAAATTATAGTTAGAGTTTGGGGATTACGCAGCAAACCACCGCTAAAAAACACAATCCCATAACCGATTGCATACAAATAAAACGAATTAGAGATCGTTTATAAGTAGAGAGGCGGTTATGGGGCTGTTTTGGCCGGATTTAGGATGAGAGGTGGTGGCCGGATTTCACCATATAGAGAGAGAACTTTTTAGGGATATAGAGAGAGAGAACTTAGGCAATAATAATCAAGATAACAAATAGAAAGTTTACTTGTGTTCAGCATGTAATAAGTTTCAATAATATTTCATCAATCGAGTAAGATTTGTAAATAAAACGAGCATGTATCTCCCCCAAAGAGTTCAAAATAAGAAAAGAGGGGCTATGAAACTCACCTGAGCAGTCTGGATGGTAAACAAATCAAATATAGTTGATAAAATGCTCCGACTCGCAACAATGAAGGGGAAAAGAGATGTTGCACGTTGGAAATGGGCAGAACAAGAAATACGCCAAAAACCAAAACTCGTATACAAAAATTAACACTTCGACTTGAATATTTTGACCCCGATTGATTTAAGGTTTTCTGGCTTGCTAGGACTCAGCAAATTGAGTTTAGAACATGTAATATGAGTTGAATGTGATTGAGAGTGAGTGAGGATTAACCATGCATGCCATTCGGTTTTATATAAGAACCGAAATGAATTCTTTTGTGTTGTTTAAGAGTGAGTGTGTTCGTATGAAATGGAAAAGGAGCAAGGCTTTATAGAAAGCTAGTATAGTTATTACATGATCTTAAAATGGAACACGTAAATGCCATATGGAAAGATTGCATGTAGTTATGAATATTAATCTTATGGCATTTTGTTTATACACGTTCATATGTATACTAGATGTTAGTTTGTTATGGCAATTACATAGTACACGTATATATTGCATGTTATGGTTACAAAATTATACACGTTTATATTGCATGTTATGGTAAATTATGTATACTTTGCATGAGAAATGGTTACGTGGCACAATTTATATTCACTTGTTAATAGTTTAAGGTGTAGTTTGATCCCGGTAATTACTAATGTTAAGTCTTTATGTCACGAAACTTAAGATCGGGTAACGTAAAAATATAATATTTATAAAAATGTCAAAGTTTATCAATATACTCCAACTAATTATATTAGACGTGTGATAAGTTTAACGGAGAGCGTATACGTTAATAAAATCTAATAGGTTTGAGTATTCGTACTACGTAAAAAGTATAATGTAAAATAAAAATAAATAAAAGTAACAAAGTGGCAATAGTTCATATAAAATATGACGATTGATGAATTTGAGTATTTTGAACATATAGACTCATCCTAATCTTGAGTTGGTCGTGAGTAAAATTCACATGATTAAACTTTTGTGATCGTTACTAAAAGTAATATAATTTAATAAAATGTAATAATAATAATTGGCATTAAATATTTACAAATAGACCTGAAATATACGAGGTGCACTCCTTGTTTGGTTACTTGGTCGCGAGATGAAATAAATATATTTTTAAAATTAATGCATTAAAGACTTGTAAAATAAGCTTTAAATATTGTACTTTAGAGTTGTAAAATTAAATAAAACAAAGTTAAGGTTTTGTGCTTTAAAGAATTGTACTCTAGGTATAAAATGTTGTACTTTAGCATTTATAAGTTAGTTGTGTAAAATCATATTTATATTAAATCAGGGTTTCATGAAAACTTTAATAAATAGCAAACGTTTAGTTTAAATGTTTAATAATCGTAGTTTAACGAATTAACGTAAAGTGGTAAATAAAAGTTGAAGAATGTTTACTTGAAATAAATATAAAGTATTTTTATTAGGAATGTGAGTTACGTCAAATTAGTTTGTGGTTGTGATCAGATAAACTGGTAACGTTTAGTCTTTTTAAAAAAAATTTAGTCGTAGAAATTGGATAAGTATTAGATTAATATAGTGGAAATTTACCGGTGGTTATATAAATCATTTTGAAATATACTTTACCACACAGCAAGCAAGAAATACACGAGCACTGGTCACACGTAAACTTTTCAAATAAAGTAAAGACATATAAGACACAAATATTTCGCTATGACTTACCATACTGGTTTCTCCACTTGCAGAGCTTGAGGAACCTACTGAGATGGAGCAGATATGGATTCAGCTGGCGAATCAGGCCAGTCTACTTGATGTGCACTCAGACCAGATCGAGAGTTTGGAGCAGTTTGACCGTATTTTGAGTGTGGAGAGGAGGATTGGGACTGTTGATAGGGCTGCTTGTGTGTTATTTCAGGAGATGTACTCTGATCGGAGGGTGATGATTGGATTGAGAGCTTGATTGGATGCTTTGGAGAGGTTGCATGGTAGAGAACTTAGGAACTTGGATTTTAGGGCTATTGGCTTAGGCAGAGGCCAGAGCAGGATGCAGGGAATGTTGAGAAGAGCTAGAGGTGTTGATCGTACTCAGTGGCAGAGGATTATGACCGCGGAGTACACTATTGGAGCAGTGATGAGAGAGAATCAGGAGTTGAGAGATCGTATTGGCCAGTTGGAGACTACCATTGGAGGGATGATTTTGGCATTTGAGCAGTTACGCCTAGATAGTGACCGAGCCTAGAGTAGTGTAGTTGATGATGTATCCGTTAGGTTGACTAGTATTTCTTTAGTATTCCAGCACTAACTTTTAACCATGCTTGTAATTTTGTAAACCTTTATCCTTTCGATATATATAACAAGCTTGGTTTTCTATCCGATTATTCATTTTTCCTCTGTGGTTGACTTTATTCTTGCATTCTGTTTGCACTATCCATATATTCATATGATTCTTTCCTTCCTTAAACAAGATCTCATTTATCGCCATCTTTTTGTGATGCAGATAAATGGCACCCAAACGAAAGTCAACCAGAGTCACAAGAGGACAAACCGCCAACACACCCACCCCAACAAGGACAGTAAGGGGAAGGACTGCTGAGAATGCCGCCCCGACAAGAGCCGCACAGTGGTGAATCGCAACTCTGGATCAGCTTGTTGCTGATCGTGTGGCCGCCGCTCTCGCAGCCGCAAACAATTCGACAACCAACACCGGAACGTCTAGGCCAGTGACCAACAGTCGTGGTTGTACTTACTCTGAATTCCGAAAGATCATGGTTGGAGGATTCGGAGGAACAGAGGGAGCCGTTGGCCTGACTAGATGGATTGAGAAGCTAGAAACCGTGTTTCGCATCAGTGGTTGTAACGATGATGACAGGGTCAAGTATGCATCTTTCACTTTCATGGATGCCGCTTTGACCTGGTGGAACAACTACATGAAATCTGCTAACATGGATGTTGCTTATGCCATGTCGTGGGAAGACTTTAAGGAATTAGTGCTTAGGAAATATTGCCTACGAAATGAGGTCAAGAAGTTGGAGATAGAATTTTGGAATTTGAAGGTGCAGAATAACAATATGGCTGCTTGCAATCAGAGATTTCAGGAGCTGGCTTTGCTATGTCCTGAAATGGTTCAGACTGAGACAAGGTTGATTGAGAGGTATGTCGGTGGTTTACCGAAGTCCATAAGAGGTGATGTGACTACCTCGAGAGCTGCAGATCTTCATGAAACCATGGAGACAACAAACAAATTGATGGACCAGGAACTAGAGGATGTTCCAGAGAAGAGTGCTGACCACAAAAGGAAGTGGGACGACCACTCGAAGGGTAGTAACAGCAACTCTCAGAACAAAAGGCAGAATGTAGCTAAAGCTTACGCAGCTGGTTCAGGTGATAAGAGGGGGTATGACAGGAACACATCTCTTTGTAATCGTTGTAAGCTACATCACAAGGGACAGTGCACAGTGAAATGTAACAACTGCCAGAGAGTAGGACACTTGGCAAGGAACTGTAGGGCAAGACCCCTAGCCACCGCTCAAGCAGCACTACCCCACAACCGTAGGGCGGAAGTCACCTACTTTGGGTGCGGTGAAAAGGGTCATTATCGGAATGAGTGCAAAAAGCCCCGAAACCAGGGAAATGGTGGTGGACCAGGCAACCAAGTAGTAGTGGAAAACAATGGAAACCAGGGCAATGGGGGAGGAGCCCGTGGAAGAGTTTATGCTGTGGGCAGAAGGGAAGCCCAGGATGACCCGAATGTGGTGACGGGTACGTTTCTTTTAAATAATCGTTATGCTTCAGTACTATTCGATACGGGAGCAGATAGAAGTTTTGTGTCGACTGCTTTTAGTTCTTTAATTGATATAGCCCCAACCACCTTAGATAATGTCTTCGACGTAGAACTAGCTAACGGGAACCTAGAAAGAGTAGGTACCATTATAAGGGGTTGCACTCTAAATTTATTGAACCGCCCATTCAACATTGACCTTATGCCAGTAGAGTTGGGTAGTTTTGACGTCATCATAGGGATGGATTGGCTATCGAAATATCATGCCGTCATCGTCTGTGATGAAAAGATCGTCAGAGTACCCTATGGGAACGAAGTTTTGATAATTGAAGGAGATCGGAGTGATCGTGCGCGTTCGTCAAGATTGAGCATCATCTCGTGTACGAAGGTGCAGAAGTACATTGAGAAAGGATGTCACCTCTTTCTAGCTCATGTTACTGAAAAGAAGGAAAAGGAGCCCGGAGAGAAACGATTGGGAGATGTGCCGATCGTAAGGGATTTTCCGGAAGTTTTTCCAGAAGACCTACCTGGACTCCCACCGGCCAGACAAATCGAATTTCAAATCGATTTGGTGCCAGGAGCCGCGCCTGTAGCGCGAGCACCCTATCGGTTAGCACCTACGGAGTTACAGGAGTTGTCTGATCAGTTAGCTGAACTGTCCGGAAAAGGTTTTATCAGACCGAGTTCTTCGCCGTGAGGAGCTCCGGTCTTGTTTGTTAAGAAGAAGGATGGATCCTTCAGGATGTCTATTGACTATCGAGAGCTGAATAAACTAACCATCAAGAATAGGTACCCACTCCCGAGAATTGACAATTTATTTGATCAGTTGCAAGGTTCATCGGTTTATTCGAAGATAGACCTGAGATCAGGTTATCACCAACTCCGAGTCCGGGAAGAGGATATCCCGAAGACCGCATTCCGAACCCGATATGGTCATTACGAATTCCAAGTTATGCCATTCGGCTTCACTAATGCACCAGCCGTATTCATGGATCTCATGAATCGAGTGTGTAAGCCGTATTTGGATAAATTTGTAATAGTATTCATTGATGATATCCTAATATATTCCAAGAATGAGAAAGAGCATGAGGAACATCTCAAGCTAATTCTGGAATTACTGAAAAAGGAGGAATTATAGGCAAAGTTTTCGAAGTGTGAATTCTGGATATCGACTGTGCAGTTTCTGGGTCACGTGATAGATAGTCAGGGCATACACGTGGATCCCGCCAAGATTGAGGCAATAAAGGATTGGGCAACGCCCACAACGCCTACTGAAATACGACAATTTTTAGGACTTTCCGGTTATTACCGAAGGTTTATTGAAGGTTTTTCTAAGATAGCTAAGCCGTTGACAAAACTGACACAAAAGAATGTGAAATACGACTGGAGAGATAAGGAGGAAGAAGCTTTTCAACTCCTTAAGGAAAGATTGTGTAGTGTACCTATTTTGGCCTTACCCGAGGGTAGTGAAGATTTCGTTGTGTATTGCGACGCATCAAACAAGGGTTTGGGAGCTGTGCTGATGCAGAGAGAGAAGGTGATAGCATACGCTTCTCGACAGCTGAAAACCCATGAGAAAACCTACACAACCCATGACCTAGAGTTAGGATCAGTCGTGTTTGCACTGAGAATTTGGAGGCACTATCTTTATGGTACTAAGTACGTGGTGTATACCGACCACAAGAGTCTACAGCATATCTTGAACCAGAAGGAGCTGAACATGAGACAGCGCCGATGGTTGGAATTGCTTAACGACTATGATTGTGAGATCCGTTACCACCCAGGCAAGGCAAATGTAGTTGCCGACGCCCTTAGCAGAAAAGAGCGGATCAAACCTCTCAGAGTCAGATCGTTAGGGATGACGATCAGTTCACCACTTCCAGCGAAAATTCTTGAGGCTCAGGGTGAGGCGCTCAAGGATGAAAACCAACCATGTGAGAAAATTTACGGAATGCCAGAGAGTGAGAATGGCTTCGTAAAAAGATCCGATGGAGTTTGTGCTATGGGGACAGGTGTTGGATCCCGCTATATGGAGGAATTCGTGATTTGATCATGCACGAATCCCACAAATCCAAGTACTCCATCCATCCAGGATCCGACAAGATGTATTTAGATCTGAAGAAGTTGTATTGGTGGCCAAACATGAAGGCCGATATAGCTGAGTACGTCAGTAAGTGTTTAACGTGCTCGAAGGTCAAGGCTGAACACCAGAGACCATCCAGTCTGCTTGTTCAACCTGAGATCCCAGAATGGAAATGGGAGCGTATCACTATGGATTTTATCACCAAGCTGCCTAAGACGTCGAGCGGTTATGACACGATTTGGGTAATCGTTGACCGTCTCACTAAATCAGCTCATTTACTTCCTATAAAAGAGAATGACAGCATGGACAAACTCGCGCGACTGTATATGAAAGAAATTGTCGCAAGGCATGGTGTGCCTGTTTCTATTATCTCTGATCGAGACAGTCGATTCACGTCTAACTTTTGGAGGTCGCTTCAGGACGCATTGGGAACCGACCTTGACATGAGTACAGCTTATCATCCTCAGACTGATGGTCAGAGTGAGAGGACCATTTAGACATTAGAGGACATGCTGAGAGCTTGTGTGATTGACTTCGGGAACGGCTGGGATAGGCATTTTCCTTTTGCCAAGTTTTCCTATAACAACAGCAATCACACCAGCATTAAGGCTGCACCGTATGAGGCACTTTATGGTCGTAAGTGCAAATCCCCAATTTGTTGGGCTGAGGTCGGAAAAAGTCAACTCACCGGACCAGACCTAGTCCACGAGACTACTGAGAAGATCGTGCAGATCAAGAACCGAATGCAAGCGGCTCGTGACAGTCAAAAGAGTTATGCTGACAAGAGGCGAAAACCCCTTGAGTTCCAAGTGGGTGACAAAGTGATGTTAAAGGTCTCGCCATGGAAAGGCATTATAAGATTCGGCAAGTGTGGTAAGCTGAACCCGCGTTATATTGGACCTCTCGAAATTCTTGCCAGGATCGGGCCGATAGCCTACCGACTCGAACTGCCATCTGAGCTCAGCGTTGTGCATGACGTTTTTCATGTCAGCAATTTGAAAAAGTGCTTATCGAATGATAGCGCCGTCATTCCTTTGGATGAGATTCAACTTGACGAGAAACTAAATTTCATCGAGGAGCCGATTGAGATCATGGACCGGGAAGTTAAACGGTTAAAGCAGAGTCGTATCCCAATTGTGAAGGTCCGTTGGAACTCTCGCAGAGGCCCCGTGTACACCTGGGAGCGAGAGAGGATGAAGTCAAGCGAAAATATCCTCATCTCTTTTCGAACCCAACGAGTAACGTAAATTGAAATCCGGGATGCCAAAATTACACCACTAACTCATTATAATCTTATATATATTAGCCATTTACCCTAAATGATACTCACAACAAACCAACTTATCCATTTTAACCTCATCCAACTTCCTAAATCATTTTTCCATCAAAATACGCGGCACAACCATAATTCTCAAGATCCATAAATTTTCTTTGAAGTTCAAGTAAATTAGGGTGTATATTCAAGAGTTTCGGGTTAATTTGAACGTGGTTTAGGTAAATTTGGTGAAGTTTCGGTTGTTCTTGGTTCTTCCTACCCCTCGTTAAAACTAAAGCATTGTAAGGAATCATCTAAACTTTTCTAATCTTGTTGATTTCATGTACATTTGATGTCTAATGATGTTACAAATTGTTAAATGTGTATGTTTTGTTAAAATGAAAAAGCTAGGGCTTGCTATTTAATATATGGTGCTCGACATTTTTGAGGTCTATGTACAAATTAGAGTATTTCTTGCTTGTGTGGTAAATCTTGTTATATATGGTACTAGTTTGATGATACAAATGTGATTAATGTTAATTACGCGAGATTAAGGTAATATATACATTTACATGGCTATATATATGGATCGGCCATAAATAAATTATAAAACTATTGGGGTTTTGAAAAACATAAAATTTTGGCTCAAGTGGTGAAATGGTGGAATTAATGCTTAAAAGTTTATTTGGAATAGCTTATTGAATAAGCCATAACTAATTGAGTTTAGCTTATAAAAATTTGAAAATGGGTTGTATGGTGTTATATGGGTCGAACCTATTTAATTTTGGTCATGTTTGACTTTTTGACTTAATGGCTTAATTATAAGAGCTTAATTGATATAATTAAAATTCGTTATGTAATTAATATTACTAATTATCAATAATAGGCTAAATATGTACATTGGGCTATAATAGTGGTGCGTGGACTGTTGGGCCGAGCCCAACAAGAAATTGGCCACATTTGACTTTTTGACCAAACGGAGTAACGAACGTGTTAATTTGATTTTTTAGAAACGTGACGATATATATAATTTAACTAAAAAAGGGCCTTGGACTAAAATTAATAATTTTGGGCTTATGGGCTTTCGGTGACAGTTGGGCCAAGCCCAACCCAACCGTCACAGTTGACTTTTTTCTGACCAAATGTGGTAACGAATGTGTTAAAATTATTTTTAGCAAACTAACGATATATATATCGTAAATTAAAAAGGCTAAATGATTTGGACTAAAAATTAAACTATTGGGCTTATTTAATAACTTTCGGCCCAATAAGTATGTCGTGTGACAAAAATGAGTTTTGAAATATTTTTCGACCCACTATGAATATTTTTGCTTAACGATACAATATATATAATTAAACTAGATTGGACTTGTTTTGAGACGCTTTTGGCCAAATCCTTATAAATATTGACTTTTGTTGACTTTTGAAGGCATATTGACTAAATATTTACTTTGTATCAAAATCTATTATTAATAATTAAAAGTGACGATAATGATAGTTATAATGATAAAAATACTTATGAAGACCAATATATATATATTACGAACAAATTTTGCAAATCTAGTTAACAACGCGAATTATTTGAGAAATTGCAACACATGAGAAAATGAAAACGTTTGAATAAACGAATGGGTCATGCCCAAAATTTCTAAAATTCCAACACGTAGAGTATTTTTGATAAAAATACTTAACTTGTTAAATTTTCTAAATACTTAACAATTATTCCAAATTTCTTATAATTATATTATAAATAATAAACAATATTTATAATATAATATTTCTCCACTAACACTATTATTTTATTAATTTCTCAAAACCTATTTAATTAATTATAACCCTAATTAATTAAATACATAATTATTAAACTCAACCTAATATATATATGAGTATATACACACACACACACACACACACACACACACACACACACACACACACACACACACACATATATATATATATATATATATATTACTTATGAAATTTAACGATGAATACTCGCACGGATGTTCCGTCACCCGTATTCCCACCGTACACTTTCACCATGAGCCACCACCAAGAGTTTCATACGATAAATCATTTTGAAATATACTTTACCACACAGCAAGCAAGAAATACACGAGCACTGGTCACACGTAAACTTTTCAAATAAAGTAAAGACATATAAGACACGAATATTTCGCTAAGACTTACCATACTGATTTAGGTTGCGTGTCGGAGCGGTTGCACTATTTTGTTGATTGATTAGCAGATTGCTGTTGTTTTAAGGTGAGTTTATAGCCCCATATTTTTATACGATTTGTTTTATAAGCTTGGGGTGAGAAACATGCAAAACTGTTTTCAAGGACCAAAAATGGATTTTGTTTTTAAACACACTTGTATGCAGAAACCTAAGTTTAGCTGAATCCCATTGCGCCCACTATCATCAACCGTCAATTCCTGTCTAGGAAACCGTGTGATATAAATAGATCTATTGGGGATGACACCCCCGTTCGGTTGGCTCGGCATAGTCAGAGCGAACGTATACCATATGCAAATAGTCGGAGTGTCCGGGGATTAACACTCGCGGCCACCCCATTTATTTGCTAATGCCAGTTTGGTATGCTGCTATGTCTAGTTCGGTTAGATGAGGCTTAGTGTTTGCATAGCAGGATAGTGTGTTATTGCTGAATTGTTTGCTGAATATTGCTATGGTCCATATGTGTTATTTACTTTAAACCTATGAACTCACCAGCGTTAGCTGACTTTTAGCATGTTTTTCTCAGGAAACTAAGGTGTATTTACTGAAGGCAGAGCATGGCGATGGTCATAATAATTAATGGAAATGTTTTTATTGTGTTAACTCTGAAATTTGGACCGCTTTGTTAAATGGGCTACATTTTTATTTGAAATAAATTTCATGTAAGACAACACGACTTTGAATATGTAATATATTTTAAAACGGATTTTCAATCCGTTCTCTATATCTTGTGTTGTGATTATTGATTTAGTAGCACCCAAAGTGTATGCTTCCGCAATATTATGATTTTGGGGGTGTTACATAGGATCATTGAAAAAAATGCAAAGTGTTCCTTAGCGACGTTTGAGTCGTGTGAGGATAAGGTAGCATTTAATGTTTGCGTGAGAAACGCAAATAAACTTTTTGAAATGATTTGAATTAAGTCAATCAATCGTTTTGGCGGCGTGTACGCCCGTCCTTTTGACTGTACGTGATGTCAGTGTAATGTCAATGTGATATCAGAAGTACGTGCGTCACGCATGGCGTAAATGATACGCGTGTTATGTGGACCTGTTGGCCGAATGGGCTGTTTCCAAGTGTATTCCACTAACCTTATTTTCTCTTGCCTATAAATATGGGTGGGAAGTTATGAAATAACTTCCTTACTTTTCTCAAATAAAAAAACTCTTCATTTTTCTTTGTTTTTTTGGCATTGTGTTTGTCCCAAATAATATCCATTTAATAAAACGCAAGTTAAAACAATTTAAATAACAACACACAATGTAACTTTTTAACGTATAACTCTTTATTGATATAAATCAAAGAATTACATAATGTTGTGCGGAAAACACTTAATTGAATGATAATGTATAACTCAGCTCTTTAAACATGCAAACTAGATTACTAAATTTTCAAGTGAACTTATGAGTCTCTGAGAGACTCCCTATAAGTTCAACTAAGAGTAAGGGGGTATTTACTAAATTAAGTGGTTACATATAAAGGTCTTAATTAGTTACTTATTGGAAAGAGTGTAGTTTTAATAAGTCTCCAAATTAAGAGATTGTAATGGTTTTGGGCCCACATTTATCTTACTAAGAAGGAATAAGGGAAAAAGTAAACACCCCCAAAATGTGCTTATAATAAATTCAACAATTAGAATAATAAGCGACCACATTTACTCTCGACCAACATTCCTTTATATACTAGGTACGAGGTAGTTGCTAGTGGGGTTAGGTAAGTGCATGTCACTTATTTTATGGAAGAAGTACAATAAAGTACATCTTTCATTTAATGCATCTATATTAGGAAGCGTTCTTTGCTTACATTTGTGAACAGTTCTACCAACTGTTCACTTCTTTTCAGTAACTCATATCTTGGTTGACTTTTCACCAAATACTTTTTCTTGCTTAAATATGTCTTTGAAAAGTCCCGCCTAAACTTTAGAAGAATAAGAGTTATGCTCTATTGGTTAGTCAGAGAGCTGAGAGGTTCATCAAGGTATTTCCAACACTTGACGAACCTTTACACTTCAGCATGAGTTTTTTCTACATGCTAGCTGACTTGCATCAGCTAGTGAGAGTATGTATTCAAGTAATCTTCCACTTCCTTGATGATTTCTATGACTTGAACTCTGTTGAGGTTGCTCACTGATTTCTTTATCAGCCAGTCTTCTTAATTTTCCCTCTGATTTTATTATCAAAGAGTCTTCTTTACTTAGACTAATTTATGTTTAAATCCTAGTCAGAGACCATTAGGCACTAAAAGCGCCTAACAATCTCCCCCCTGTTTGGATATAAATTATGCTAAGTCTAAATTATTGTAAGTGAGCAAAACAACTTCTTCTTACACATAATTGACAGAAACTGATCACTAACCTTAATTATGTAATCTCAAACCCTAATTCGGTTCTCTCTCTCTCTAGGGGTGATCAGCCGGCACCCATCCTTCACTATTCCAGCCAAAATAATCCCTAAATCGCCTCTCTACTTCTAAACAATCTTTGATTTGTTTCATTGGTATGCAATCGATTCTTAGGATTGTTTTCAATTGATGTGGTGGCGTGCTTTCCTGTATAACCCTAATTTAATCGGTTCCTATCCTGGTCGATTTTATTTAGGGTTTGGATTTGGCAGATCGTATTATACTTTCAAGATTAACTGATGTCGGTTTAATAAAATTATTATTAATTCGATCCATTCCACTAAATACGATCTGGTGTTTTGGTGAGGTGCTTCACGATTACAAATCCTTTTAGGGTTTGATTTAGTCGTTTGGACTGCATCAAGTTAACCCTTTTTGGGTTTAGTCGGTGCCTGCTTGTTCTTCAGAGGTCAGTTTCTGTACGTGGGATTTGGAGAGAGGTGTAAGTCAAGTTTGTAGGGATCTTGTTCAAAACCTTACCATTCATAGACCTGCAGTGATTTGTATATTCTTTGGTTTGTGATTGTCTTCTGGTTATTGGGGTTTTTTAACCCTAGTTGGCTCTTTATCTCATTCAGGCCTGGGAGGGATTGTTGACTGCTTATCATCTGGTCTAGTGGGTTTGTTATTGGAGGTTAGGGTTTGTAGAACCCTCGGTGTCGTTTATCTGGAAGTTAGGGTTCTTAACCCTATGTGGCCATGTACTCGTTATCTGTTCATGATCAGTATATCAGACCTGGTTAAATTATGTTCTGTTCATGTTTATTTGGTCTACTATATGAGCTAATTGGAAGTTAGGGTTTTGGAGAACCCTATTTATTGTTTGTTCACTTGAAGCATTGGTACATTGCTGCTACTGTTCGATGTGCCGTGCAGAGCGTGATGGTGGTGGTAGTAAGTTAGGGTTGTTAAAACCCTAGTCATCATCTAAGGTAGGGTCTTTTCGTTCTGATTTCAGCTTTTGCTGTAATTATTGCTGATAATCTGACTCGTACCATAGTTGTAAGTGTGGCAACAATTGATCGTTGTTAGGGTTTGGTATATGCTGGTATAATTCCTTATAACCCTTCATGTGATCATGGGAGCTGCGGATGAGTATGTTTATCGGATCAATCTGAGTGGTTGATACTATGATTGGTTCGTATTGTTCATTGACCTGGTGGTGGTGGTCTGTTCTAACACCTGGTCTTAATGTGGTAAGTCGTTTGGAGTCCTATGGTATGGGGTTGCGGCTTATTTGGTGGTCATTCCTACCATACTATATGTGACTTCTATCCGTGGAAGTTAAGGTGGAGTGCCATTATGATTTAGAAGGCTCAAGTGCTTGTACTTGAGTAGCATTGTTATGTCTTATGTACTTGTGGTCATTTTTGGTAGTTTATTTTGTTAAGTTATAGGTTATGTTAGTTATAAGAATGGCATTGCATTCTTATATCGTGGTCGCTGTAAGTGTCCTAAGGGACTGAGATGAGAGAACTTACCCTCGTCCTTTGTACTTTAATGTTTTTTTGGTTAATGTATTTTACCAGGGTGCAGGATTACTCCCCTTTACCAAAAAAAAAAAAAAAAAAAAAAAAAAAATTGACAAAAACTGAATAACAAAAGGAGAATTTTATTTAGAGAGTTACATTGATGATATCACAACACTTAAACTTCATGCTCTCTAATTTGTCTTTCAGCTTCCTCTTTATCAGATCTATCCTCTATCTCCCAATGCAGAACAACAGCAAATTGTCATGAAAATGGCGAGCCTATCTTTAAATCTTGTTTGAGTCTTATCAGCTGAGCTGTAGGAGCCTTGTTTGAGTCATATCAGTTGAGTTGTGGGAGCTATGCATGAGAACGAAAAATTTATGAAACCAAATGCAAGTGACTTATAATATATGCTAATGAGAGTGTTAAAGTACTTGGTTGACGTAGACTAAACTTAGTCTAGTGCCGATATACGTTCAAAGTTGTTTTCCGTTGTACGCGGGTTAACCTAACGGTTATACGTTAAAGCAAGAAATCACGTGTTCAAAGTAAAACGCTTTAAGTTTATGGTTAAGTATTTACTTGAAAAATGTGAGTTGTCAGAACATCCCTATGCCTACTCATATCAGTGTTATTCACCCTGATCGACCATTCAAAAAGTTTGTTGAAACAACTTTTTGGATCCGACCACTCTGATGATCAACACACAACAGAGCATTAATCCCTTTCAAGAAGTCTATCTCTAAGGGAAAGGGGTTGCCATTGATGAAAGCTCACTGAAGGCTTTAATTCCTTATATGGATCAAAGTGGATCAGCTCAACTTCCTCCTAAAGTGCCAACCTACACAGAAAAGGGAAAGCATATTTACCATTCTACGAAGGAAGTTCAGATGATGCTCCATGAAGAGAATATGTTGGCTGATAAGAAAGCAGTTAAGGAAGCTGATTCAAAAGCTCTGGACAATCTTAAGCTTTATCAAGTCGCTAAACAAAAGAAACTGCTTGAGAAGTATAATGCAAAGAAAAAAGCTAAGTTGGAAAAGATAAGGGATGAATATATGACGTGTGCTATGCTCAGAGCTAATCCTTATCAAATTACTGGAATATCCTTCAAGGTTGAGAACAACAAGCAAGCCACCATGACAATTTTAGGAAGAATGAAGTTAGGAACTTGTAGGTCTACACTAACTTCACCTTGGGCAAGCTTGGGTTCTTAATTAGAGTGGATTGAAATTCATGACTCAGCTAGGAACCAAAAGCTCAAAGACCCTCCTTAGCACCTTGCAAAATCTAGCTCAAATTTCAAGTGGTTAAGAGAAACAACTGCCAAGCTAAACATTTCTCCACCATTTGAGCAACTTAAAATGGACCTCCTTGCATTAAAGAAGAAGCAACCTAACTGTAGAGCCTTATGGAGATTAAATGACAACAAGAACCTTAATCCACCAGAGGTAGTTGTTGGAGAAGACAGAGTGGTTGTAAATGAGCCTAAATTTGGAATGTTCTTCCTTAGTCAATGAAATCAGCTATGATTTCAGAGAAAAATATGTTTGATCTTGCACCCACAACTCAGTTGATCAAACTCCATCAGGTTATAAAGCTAAACTCTCAGATAGCAAAGGAGTTCTCAGCTAGGATGCATTGGGCGGTTAAAGCTAGGGATGATAGTGAAGAGCCTAAAAGAAAAGTGAAGAACTTAGAGGATTAGGGCTTTTAATATATCTATGTAATCCTTAATAAAACTTCACCCTTTGCTTACCTGTCTCTGAAATATTAATAGTAAGAATAAGTTGTGTGCTCACTTACAATATTTTAACTTAGTATAGTTTATTTTCAAATAGAGGGATATTTTTGGGCCAATTCAGTGCTCAATAGTCTCTAACTAGAATTAAACATAAATTATACCAACTATAAAAAGATTAGCTGATAGTGAAATCAACGAGCAACCTCAGTGAAGTTTAAGTCAGAGACATCGTAAAGTACTCAAAGATTACTTGAAGACAAACTCTCTAGCTGATGTGGGTCGCCTAGTATTTAGAAGGACTTGAAGCTGAAGAACAAAGGTTCATTAGGAATCGATAATGACTTGATGAACCTATTAGCTCTCTGATTCATCCAACAAAGCTTAGCTCGAAATATCTCTTAGATATTTAGGAAGGGAGTTTTCAAGATTGTAAAAGAGCGGGATAAATTGCGTCCTTGATAAAGTCAAAGACAAGTACGAATTCGTGAAAAGGCAGTGAACAGTTGGCAGGAGTATTCACTAAAGTAAGGTTGCTGTGTTTCTAAGAATAAAAGCATTTAATAGAAGATGTACTTCTCCATGAATGCTTAACACATTTGAACAACCCTCACGTGACATCCTCGTACTTCCCTATATAAAGAAAATGTTGGCCAGAGTAAATGCTATATCTTCCATGTTTATTCTATCATTTAAAAGTATGTGGCCCAAAATATCTTATATTTGAATGATTTCTGTGGGCCCCATGTTTCGTCGCTAAAGGCCTTTGACCTTATTTGCCAAAAGTTTTAGGACGGGCCTACAATGACGACGACGTTGTCGTCGCCAAAATCTTTAACGACGACATTTTTAGCCTTTCGCGACGAATTTGTACGTCTCTAAAGGTCTCAAACGCTAGAGTGTCAGGCCCTGCGCGAAAGGACCGACACCAAGCCCAGTTGTGCATTGTTGTTTCAATAACAAACTAATGAACATAAATCTTAAGAATCTAAATAAAAAGATTTTTTCTTGATTCATTTCTAAAAGTGCTATGAAAATTTTCTAAAGATAGAAAATGAATCCCAATATTTTGAGAAAATTAGAGAGAATAAATAAATAAAAAAATGTTAATTTGAGAGCATTTTTCGCAGGGTATTAGAAGAACTACCCATAATTGAAAGCACCCATACATATGCATCGTACATGCAGCAATTTATATTGTTAATAGAAATTTTGCTAGTTGTAGAAAGGGATAGAGAGGATAACATATAGAAGATATAAAATTTGGCTGTAATTTTTTATCATTTAAAGTATACAATCAGGCTAGGTCATTGCGGGCCATAACAGCTTGCACGATGGTGGTTGTGGAAGCACAATACGTCAAGCCATATACCGTGGATCTTGTTGTTCAAAGGAAATCTGTGACCAATATAAATGGAAATTTCACCGTGGCCGATATTAATGGAAATCTGATGTTTAAGATCAAGGACACACGCTTTAGCTTTCATTATCGTCATATCTTGTATGATGCAACTGAGAAACCTGTTTTAACATTCAAGAAAAAGGTTTCTATTAGTTAATAATTAGATTCATATGAATGTTTTGACTGTAAAAATTCATCCTACTTTTTTTTTTTTCTTTTAATTTTTTATGTCTAAAATGCATGCTTAACCATGTTTTTGAAATTACTTCCGTAGTTTCGTGCAGATATCTTTACTCCATGATAATTGTATGGAATTGTTAACGTATTATTATTATTTATTTAATCTCCCTATCATTATTTGTCATAATCAGCTCCGATCAATCCATGGGAGATGGCTAGCTTTCAAGGGAGATAGCAAAAATCACAAAGATTTACTATTCAGTGTAAAGAAATCGTCAACACCTAAATACGAGACTGAGTTAGATGTTTTCCTAGTAGAAAATAAGGAAGAGACAACATCTGACTGCAAGGTTACATGTGATTGGGAGATGAAATCTTGCTCCGTTTATGGGCAAGACGGTTCTACTATTCTTGCCGAGGTAAAACATAACTTATCTTTATTATCTTGTATTCCTTATATATTGGTGTCTATAGACATGGATGTAATTAGTGTCTAAAAGTTATAAATTAGATGATACTAAGAATTATAGTATAGTTTTGGCATATGGGAATTTGACATTCTTCTAGATATATAGGCAAACATAATTAGTAACTTGATGATATTCATGTTTGTTGCACAATTACTAGTGTATTTGCATGTATTTGGTCGGTTAGCAAAAAATATGACCGGTTAGTTTAGCCTTAGGATAGTTTTTCTTTCCTTCTTTTAGTATTTTTTGACTTTCACTCCAAGTCTAGGTCGGTTTCCTATTCTTCTTGGAACCAGACTCCTCCCCCTCATCTCTATAAAAGGAGGTGACAGGGAGATGAACAATGTACTGTTCACTATTTTCATTAATCAATAAACGTAAACGTTGGGGTCATACGTGTGGGTTACTTCTTTCAGTCATGTATGTGTTGGTTTTCTTTACAAGATTTTGATTCTGTATAGTTTTCTTTCGGGTTTGTTGATCACACTTTCAACAAGTGGTATTAAGAGCTTGGTTCGAAGTTCTGGATGCTAGGTTCGATAGTTTGAAGATTCTTGTTGATTGGTTTGCGAAAGCAATGTGCAGCAAGGTCGGACAGAAAGGGGCTTGAAGCTTCGGGTTTTTGTCCAGGTTCTTGTGACAAGGAGAGGCTTTGAGGGGCTGCTTTGATTTTCATGTAAAAGAAAATAAAAAGCTATTTGGTTTTCAATTTAGAAGATCAAGACTTGCCATGTTTTGCAAGGGTTACATGGGTTCAAAGTAATTGGTTTCTTGAAAAGTTTTCTATCGTCAAGGGTTTCGTATTATCTAGAATTTTCAAGGTATTGTTTCTGAAGATTAGTTTAAAAAACAAGGACACAAGGTTTCTTGATATCGTGTTTTGATTTTGAAGGTATCGGGTTTTGTTGTTGCAAACGGGATTCACAATTAAAGGGTTCTTGAGTTCTTCGATTGTACAGGTTTGCGAGAAGGTGTAGAAGGTTCTAGGCTTGTTGGTTTTAATCGACAAAGTTTTTGTGGTGCTGTGGGGTTTTCGTCACGTTATAGATGAAAAAGAAGACGATGTCGGTTCTCGTTTTCGGTTTTGAGAAACAAGGTTATGTGTCAAAGTAGGTGTTTGAGTAACCTTATTTTCTTTTGGAAGGAATCCTCATATATAAGGACTAGCAGGATAACCGCGCGTTGCAGCGACTGGTAACTTGCAATCAAAATTTTTGACGAACAATATTATTTGATTATATGTTCTTCGTGATAATAAATGGTGGGAATTTCAAGGAATAACTTTATCACACACGATCTCATATAAAAATGGTACAGTACCGTGCATCACAATACAATGGTGATACAAAAACGGTAGCCAGTAGTATTACGCAATTGCGATGATTGGCGATGAAAGTTTCTTGCTAGTTAGCATAGGTCAAGATTTTTATAATCGATTAGTAGCTTGATTGGTTTGTACAATGTGGCATATTAATTGTATTTTTCGAATGAGATGGTATTTTAAGAATAACATTAATTATAGGTGTTCTATGGATGTGTAGGTGCATTAAATAATTGTAAACATAGATTTAGAGCTTGTAGTGCTTAAACTCTATTTTGGATATCTTAAAAAAAAAGGAGAGATGGTATAAAATGCATTATAGATGGTTTAGATTTAGATATTTAAACTAAAGTCAAAGTATAAGATATTTTTTCTCATAAGTATTTTGATTAGTTCAGTGTTGTGAGGACATCACAAGGATAATAATTAAAGGGATAAAAGAATGATGACGGGGTCCATGTTTGACATCGAGAAATTCGATGAGAAGAATGACTTCGGGTTATGGCAGGTAATGATGAAGGCTTTGCCGGATTAATGGGGACTAGTTGCAGCATTGGAGGAGTTACCTACAACCACAATAGTGGCGTATGATAACATCACTCAAAAAAGGCTTACAGTGCATTGATCTCGTGTTTGGGTAATCGGGACCTACGGGAGATCAATAAGGAGACGATTGCAGCGGGGATTTGGAAAAATTTAGAGACTTTATACATGACAAAGTATTTAGCTAATCATTTCTACTTGAAGAAGTTATACACCTTCGACATGTATCTGGGTAAGAGTCAATCTGAACCTATTGATGAGTTTCAAAAGCTGGTAGGTGACTTAGCAGCTATATATATTGCTATATCAGATGAGGATCAAGGATTATTATTACTCAAATCTTTACCATAAGTCTTACGGTAATTTCGTAGAGACTTTGCTATATCGTTGAGATACTTTGAAGCTAGAAGCCGAGCTCGTTACACTTAATTCATGGGAACTTCAGAAGATGACGATAGCAAAGGGTGATGGTGGTGAAGGGTTATTTGTGAGGGGGATGTCTGGTTTGAGAGATATGTCACAGGGAAAAAGCAGCACACTTAGGTGTTATATATGTTAGTCTGAGGAGCCTTTGAAGATGGATTGTCCCATGTATAATCATAAGAAATCTCAAGGTTTTGTTAGGAATGAAGATTAGGTATTCGGTTTTGGAGCTGAGGATATGATAGTGTTGATGTTATGATAGCTATGAGTGTTAAATAAGTGTTAGACTGGATCATGGATTCATGGGGTTCATACCATATAACATACAAGCGAGATTACTAGTTTTATTTTGAGGAGTATGAAAGTGGTAATGTACTGCTGGGTGATGGTAGGGAATGTCGTGTACGGGGGATGGGTAAGGTTCGAGTGAGGGATGGATCAAGTTTTTGTTAGACAACGTCAGGTATGTTCTGGAATTAAGGTGAAACTTGATATCGCTGGGCACTTTTCCAAAAAAGGATTTTACTATTAAGATGCCTCCGGGAAGGACAACGTAACAAAGGGTTCACTAGTGGTTTTATTAGGAACAAGGAAGGTTTACTGTGTATATACCTTGGACGGTTAGGCAATGATTGAGATGAAATTGAAGCAGTTAGGCAAATCTCATACTAGGAACACGATCAAGACATGGAATGTTCTTGAATATTGTAACCTGGGTCTACAAAACAATGTACGAAGAGTGGGGTCGTAAAACATTTAGGTGTTGTAGGGATACGACAGCAGAATGGGTTGGTTGTGAAGACGAATGTGACACTCTTGGCTAAGGTATGTTGCTTTCTGATTTAGTCTGGTCTCTCCAAGGATTTTTGGGTAGAGGATATAACTAGGTCTACATATTTGGTCAACATCATCAATGATTGGATTCGAGACGCCTATGAATAAGTTAGGGTTGTCGGGCTGGCTTGCTTGTATAAAACAAGTTACGCTTGAACTAAGAAAGGTCAAGTGCATATTCTTTGTTTACCATGAAGGTATGGTGGGGTTTCATCTTTGGAGGTTTGATGACGTTACTTCAAATGGAGTGTTTCACAGGAATATGGATTTGAATGAAAAGGGGGAATACAATGAAACTTTCAATAGTTCTGGTGTAGGTACGGGTTTAGTGCAGGTGTTGCAGGGAGTTGAGTTGAGGTGGAACCGTAAGAGGATCATGCATTTAAGGTTGAACCTCTGGGGAATATCAATTAGGATGTTGGTTCACATGTTGTACATCATTCAACACGTGATAGGGAACAACACTTAGCACGGGAACTATTCAGGTATAAAGAAGACAACAATGAGGCTGCTTTTATAGTTGTTGTAGTGGAGAAGATATATGCACATGAGTCATTAACTTTCAATGATATAGTTAATTGTGAGGTGATTTCCATGTGTAAGGCTGGATTGAAAGAATATATGGATGCTCAGTCAGTTGTATATGTGCTCAGAAATGGTTACCGAAAAAGCAGTGATGACAACGAAGACTATTACTGTGAGTATACACCAGGTATGTTTATACATCTATCTCTCTATATAGATGGTATGGTATTTTCTAACGAATGCAAGACTAAGATCTGGGTTACCAAGGATTTGCTAGATAAAGCAAACGAAATGTACTTGGTATGGAGATCGTCAGGGATCAAAATGGGAATACTCTGAGGGTGTTGTGGTCCAATGTTTACAGCGGGAGGTTGGTATAGACTTTGTTGAAGGGACACTCCATAATGTAGTTGGAGGGTAGTCTATCAGGGACTGTGATGTGTAAAAAAATGATAAGTGGTCGTATATATATGCGGTTGGAAGCCAGGAGTATCAGGTGGTCTGCACGAGAACTGACATAGCATTTGTAGATGTGGGTATGTTTGATGGGTTTGATCATGGATTATAGACAGACGCACTGTTTTTTGTAGATTTTGACTACCCCATGGGAAGATCGATCAATGTCATGCGTAGCTCAATCACAGGGTACAAGTTGATGATACAAGGACGTAAAGGAAGTTGGGAAGCTATGATGCTGCACATGATGGCTTTGTCTACTACTGGAGTAGGGTATATGACACTTACTGAAACAAAAAAAGGAGGCTATTTAGCTAAAGGGACTTTTGGCAGAGTCACAAGCTGAACTAAAGTTAGTGGCAGTTGTTGCTACTACCTTGATAAAGGCGGTCCCTGGTCTGAGGTTATAGTGCTCGGTGTTGGATAATATTAATCCTAAGGTAGAAATTGTTATAAAATAGTATGAAGGTTAGCTAAGTCTAGGGGTTATAAGTACTTTAGTGTCTTGCATGTATTTGATCGGTAAGCAAAGGATATAACCAGCTAGTTTAGCCATATGATAGTTTTTGTTTCCTTCTTTTAGTATTATTTCACTTGCACTCCAAGTCAAGGTCAGTTTCATATTCTTCTTGAAACCGGACTCTCCCACCTCATCTCTATAAAAGAGGCGAGGGGCAGAGGAGCAATGTACCGGTTTCTTTTCCATCGTTCTCAACATACAAATCGTTTGGGAAGAAAAATACGCGTGGTTTACTTTTCTGTTGTGTTGTGTTTTTATTCATTCGTATCGAGTTATTCTGCATTCATATACTCATGGCATCCAAGTTAATGGCGATAAATCAACAATGAAACTGAGTTAATTTGATGACATAATTTAAAGCATCTCCTATTATTTAACAATTTTGTAAGAAATTGTAAAGGCGTGAAGGGATTTAATTATTTGTAAGTGATAGGGATCTATTTTTCATGCTAATGTGATGAATTACACTAGAATTATGAGAAGCATCTCCTATTACTTAATCAATGTTTTCTTCATATATATATATATATATATATATATATATATATATATATATATATATATATATATATATATATATATATATATATATATATATATATATTGCAGGTCCATGATAAGCAAAATATAATGAACGTCGAGCATGGAGAGGACACTTTTGGCATAACAGTCTACCCAGAGGTGGATTATGTTTTCATAGTTGCCTTAGTGGTAATTCTTACCGAAATTAAAACTTACAATAGCAGTGGCAAAAAGAAGAAAAGGAAAATGAAAAAGAAAGATAAGAAAAAGAAAATGAATAACAGTGATGGTAGCGATGATGATGATGCAAAAATTAAGAAATATAACAAAGAAAAGGAGCAAACAGGGAATTTCGAAGGGAGTACTGAACAAGAAGAAGATGATGAAGAAGAAGAGGAAGACGAGGATGAAGATGATAATGATGATGTTGACGGTGAAGAAGACGAGGAAGAAGAAGAAGAAGAAGATGATGATGATGATTATTATGATGTGGAAGACAATGATTATGGTGATGAAAGTTACGACCAAGAACCAAAATTTGATAAGTACGATGATGATGATGACGACATTGTCATCCATGACAACAACGAAAGTAGTTCTAGTGAAGATGATAGTCCACCAGAAAAGTAAATATGTTACCCGATTTGTTTTGTTAGTATTATATTGTATGTAAATTATTTCCTGGGTTAACTGAGGGTCGAGTTTGTTTACAAAATTTTTATCAAGTGTCTACAACCCCACACACTACAAATATCTCTTTAGTACACACAAAAGATTATCTAGTAAACACTTGCGCATAAAATACTTTTGATCATCTTCGACCATAACCCACACTTATATTGTAAATGGTGCGTAACCAAAAGTAACTTTGACACCCAATTTTTGTTTTTCAAACACACGAGGACTGTTCTCTATAGGTGAAAGGCATTGCACCATATCATGAATTGTATTAAGCTGATTTGAACTAAGCAATGTCGTGAAACAATTACACTAATATATATTTATAATTATAATGGAACGGAACACTATTCTTTAGAAAATAATTCCGTTCCGTTATATAAGTTTCATAAATGCCTTTTTAGTTATCAAAAATTTCACATAACATATATATTGTCACCCCCCCCCCCCCGGATGGTGGAAATGTGAGGCGCGACGAAACCAATATATGAACATCGCAAAGATATAGAACAAATACCAAACATAATATTATAAAAGAAATCCCAACGGTTACATTGTTAATTCAAAAATACATGTCTGAAAAAGATAAAGACATCATTGTCTTAATACATAAGTTTGAAAGATAGAAATGTTTTAGTCCGACACTTGACTAAAATGAAATCCATTAATGCAATCACTTAGTTTCCACTTTCACTTGATTACCTGAAAAGCATGATAAAAACGGTCAACTATGAAATAGTTGGTGAGTCTCACAGAATTTTGTACACCGAAAAATAGTTCCATAAATCGTTTAAAAAATAATCCAATATCGTATCAAAATCGTTTGCCAAAAAGTCGTTTCAAAATCTGTCTCAAAACATCCTCAAGAAAACTCTCGTTATTGAGCAAAGTTATCAAAAGCCTAAAGCTAAGTAATAACTTGATTTAACTTAATATCATATCTCATCAAATGAGAACTGTCATGATATTAGGCTAAACGACTAATTATTACAGAGCTCTGCATTCCTGATAACTTGACTAAATTCTGAGATTCTCTTAACAATATATAAGTCAAGACATCCAACTCCGTGGATCTTTAAGAAAAATAGTCCAACTCATTTGCCAAAGTGTATATGTAACACATATACAAAAATAAGGTATGCAATAGTGCTTATGCTAGACCACTACTTAAACGTATTCAGCTGATCAATCTGCCTAGTGTAACAACACTAGCAGTAAGAAAGTTCCCGCAGAACTATAGCAAAATAAAATGCCGCTAGTATAAAAAAAATACTAGTTATAAATATTGCCCATCTAGATGTTATCGTCCAGTCAACCATTCGGGACCTAAATAACATTAAGCATAAGATCTAGTATTATGCACCCCAAGATGTGTGGAGTGAGGCGGTGGCTAACCCCTAATAGCGCTATCCATAAGTACTAACGTCTTAATCCTCGACATGGGGATATACTGAGCTAAAAGTAGTGTAAGACCAACTTAAGCATACAACAATATACATCACAAAATCATAGCTCATAATACAACAAGTCATAAGTTGAAGATCAAGTTCAAAAGTTCGAACAAGACATAAGTCCAAAATCAAGTCATAAGGTCAAGACAAGTCAAAAGAGTTCAAAATAAGTCAAAGGGTTCAAATCAAGTCATAAGAGTTCAAAATATATCATAAGGTTCAAAATCAAGCTCAATGGTTCAAAATATATCAAAAGGTTCAAAATAAGTCATAAGAGTTCAAAATATATAGAGTTTAAAATATATCATAAGATTCAAAATATGCCAAAGAGTTTAAATCAAGATTTTGAGTTCATTCTTTTGAGCAAATCATTAAACCACAATGAAAAATCAACTAACTAAAGTTTTTAAACAATATTATTACTCTAATAAGAGTGTTTTTCCATAAAAATCACATGTCTAAAAAGATTATAGAAAAGCTTGCCTAAATCACAAGAAAACTTCAAGAATACATCATTTTTAAAGATTTTTGGTGCAAGAAGCATACTAGGCTTATTGAACCTTGAGTTTTACCTTCAAAATAACTATTCAAAAAATGGTGATGGTGGTGTGGTGGCGCTAGATGTATAGCAGCAGCAACAACAAAAGGGAGGAGAGAAAAATTTGAAATATTTTAGCAAGAGTGAAAGAGATAAATGAGCTTGAGTGTGGTTTTGTAGAAGTGTAAGATTAGACATGTTTGATTGGCATTTCATTGGTGTTGGGGGGGGGTGGCCATAGCATTGAACAAGCTACCTTTTTTTTTTTTTTTTTTTTTTTTTTTTTTTTTTTGTAAATTTGTTATATGTTTGTATTTATGTGTAGTTATTAAAACGTAAAGCCTTAAAACGCGAAAAATGTAATACCAGGTAACGTAAAAGCCCAAAACTTATAAAAATGTTATAAGTTGTCAGAATAACTAATTTTAGTATTTTAAATGTGACATGAGCATATTGGGACGTTTAAAGAACGTTAAACTAAAAAAGTAGGTCGTAGACACGTTCGTTGACACATGTTCCTAATAAAATTGACGTAAACTATAAAATGACATGAAAAGTTTAAAACAAACTTGTCAACATAAAAATAGATCAAAAATGACAAAATGGTTATCGGTCACTAACCAGAAATTGACGATTGTCACGGTATCCCCTCATTAAGGGAATTCAGCCCCTGAATTCACTCGTTCAAATTAGAGACGTAGCGCTCGCAAAAATCTGCGGGTACTTACGCTTGATCTCATCTTCATGCTCCCAAGTAAACTTCGGTCCTCATCGTGAATTCCATCAGACCTTCACAATAGGAATCCGGTTCTGTTTCAGTCTCTTGATCTCACGGTCCATGATTTCGATTGGCTCTTCAACAAAATGTAAGCTCTTATCAATCGTGATCTCGTCTAGTGGCACATGAAGTTCCACGTTTACTAGGCATTTCTTTAGATTCGATAGATGAAACGTGTCGTAAATGCCACTCAGTTCTCGCGGTGGTATGCCATTGGACCAATACATTCAATGATCTCAAATGGTCCAACATATCTTGGTGAAAGTTTACTCCTCTTGCTGAAGCGTACAATGCCTTTCCAAGGTGATACCTTAAGTAGAAACTTATCGCCGATGTTGAATTGTAGAGGTTTGCGCCGATTGTCTACATATCTCTTTTGGCAATCTCTTGCCACTTTAAGCTTTTCTTTAATCTGGAAAATCTTGTCAGTCGTCTCTTAAACAATTTCTGGTCCAATCAACTTTGTCTTTCCATCTTCTGCCCATATAATAAGTGATCAACATTTCCTTCCGTATAGTGCTTGGAATGGAGCACATCTAATGCTAAAGTGGTAATTATTATTGTAGGAGAATTCTACCAAAGGGAGATGTACATCCCAGTTTCCTTTGAAATCAAGAGTACAAGCTCGCAACATATCTTCCAAAGTCTGAATAGTACGCTCACCCTGACCATCGGTCTGAGGGTGATAAGCAGTACTCATATCCAATTGTGTTCCCAAAGCATCTTGTAGTGTCTACCAAAATTGCGATGTGAACCGACTATCACAATCGGATATAATAGACATAGGCACTCTGTGCCTTGCAACAATCTTGTTCAAGTAAAGCCATGCTAGCTTATCCATCGTATATTTTTCGTGGATCGGTAAGAAACGCGCAGATTTGGTCAATCTGTCAACAACGACCCAAATTGTGTCGTATCCGCTACTGTTCCTTGGCAGTTTGGTCATAAAGTCCATAGTAATCCGTTCCCATTTCAACTCTGGCTGTTGGAGCAGTCCTAAGGGTTTCTGGTGTTCGGCTTTAACTTTAGAACAAGTCAGACATCTGCTAACATACATTGCAATGTCCTTCTTCATAACAGGCCACTAGTATAAGTCTCTCAAGTCATAGTACATCTTATCCGCTCCTGGATGTATAGAGTACTTTATCGTGTACGCTTTGTTCATGATCATGGTTCTCACGTTTCCTTACAACAGAACCCAAATTCGATCAACAAAGTAAAGTCCACCGTTATCTCTTCTTTCAATCTGTTTGTCCATTCCTCGCAGCATTTCTGCTGGAGTACTAAAGTCTTTAGAAGCTTCACTTTATGCTTCCAATATCTTAGACTTGATGCCTAATTGATCGTTATACTCATAGCTCGAACTCATCTCGGCTTAAGTCTTTCTTTTCTGCTCAATGCATCAGCTACTACGGTCGCTTTTCCAGGGTGGTAGCGAATTTCGAAGTCATAATCGCTGAAAAGTTCAATCCATCATCTCTGATGCTTATTCAACTCTTTCTGATCAAAGATGTACTGAAGACTCTTGTGATAAGTGTAGATAACACTCTTTGTCCCATACAAATAGTTTTCCCAAATCTTTAGAGCGAATACTACTGCGCCTAACTCTAAGTAATGAGTTGTATAGTTCTTCTCATGAATATTCAACTGACGGGATGCGTATGCAATTTATTTATTCTTTTGCGTCAACACGCATCCTAAGCGTTGGCGTCATAATAGACTATGAAGTCATCCAGTCTGTCAGGAAGTGATAAAATTGGTGCATCACACAACTTATCTGTCAGAATTTGAAAGGCGTCTTCTTGTTCATTGCCCCAATCAAACTTATTATCCTTCTGAGTCAGCAAGGTAAGAGGTTTGGTAATGTTAGAAAAGTTTTCAATAAATCGTCTGTAATACCTTGCCAATCCTAGAAATGAACGGATCTCCATCGGCATTCTCGGTGGTTTTCAGTTCTTCACAACTTCGATCTTGCTGGGGTCCACATGAATACCATCTTTGTTAATCACATGACTGAGGAAATGCACTTCTTTTAGCCAAAATTCACAATTAGAAAATTTAGCAAAAAGTTTCTCCTTCCTAAGTAACTCCAAAATTAGCTTTAGATGTGTTTCGTGTTCTTCTTTGGACTTAGAATAAATCAGGATATTGTCAATGAAAACAATAATACATTTATCTAGATACGGTTTGCACACGCGGTTCATTAAGTACAGGAAGACCGCAGGCGCATTCGTCAATCCGAATGGCATAACCGTAAACTCAAAATATCATTGTCTAGTCCTAAATGCGGTTTTAGTAATTTCAGCTTTGTGCACTCTCAATTGGTGATAACCGGAACGGGGATCAATCTTTGAGAAGTATCGGGCACCTTGAAACTGATCAAACAAATCATCGATCCTTGGGAGAGGATAACGATTTTTGATGGTCAATTTGTTCAACTCTCTATAGTCGATACACATACGGAACAAACCATCTATCTTCTTTACGAATAACATGGGTGCTCCCCAGGGGGAAGAACTCGGTGGAATGAATCCTTTTTCTTAGAGATCTTTAAGTTGGTTAGACAACTCTTGCATCTCTGTAGGTGCCAACCGGTTTGGTGATTTGGCAACATGAATAGCTCTAGGAATTAGATCTATCTGAAATTCGACTTCGCGAAGCGGGGGTAATCCTGATAGGTCTTCTGGAAATACTTCCAGAAAATCTCGAACTATCGGGATGTCTTTGATGTGCTGCTCTTCTGTCTTCATACTCTTCGGGGGTGCTTCGACTTTCCTTCAGGATGTTCTCCATGAATCTCTAATATCTCGCCGTTCGATAGTGGAATCCAGACTATCTTCTTATGACAAATGATTTCAGCCTTAAGTTTCGACAACCAGTCCATTCCCACAATTACGTCGAAACTACCATGGTCGAAAGGAATCATGTCGATGCTAAAGGTATGACTTTCTAATTCTAGTTTACATCCATATAGAATCTTAGTTGTTTATACCTTTAGGCCGTTAGCTATTTCAATTTCATAACTGGGACTTAGAATACCGGGTTTCATATTTATCAATGGCATGAACTCAGTAGATATGAAACTAAAGTCAACACCAGAATCAAATAGAACTGTAGCAAAATGATCGTTTAGAGAAAATGTACCAGTTACGATGTTCAGATCCCGCTGAGCCTCATTAGCGCCCATCACAAATGCTCTACCTCTAGCCTGGTTAGCATTGTTCCTCGGATTGCGGTTTCCCTCAATGGTCAACACCGGGTTCGGGCGGTTTCCTCTAGGGTTTTGGGCTCGGTTCAACCATGGGCAATTATTCTGAAAGTGATTCGGATTCCCACATTCAAAGCAGGCTCGCCCCTGTCCTATAGTATCAACCCTGAATGTGCAATTCCTAGCAAAGTGACCCATTTGGTTGCAGTTTCTACACATAAGACAATTACCAACAGCATGGTGGTAGTTGCACTTAGCACATTTCGGGTACGGACCGTTGTACTGTCTCTTCCCTTGCACTACACACGTGCTTGCCTAGGTGCTTGACACTGCCTCTGCCCCTAACTTTGTCCTGGGGCCGTTATAGCATAAGTCTGCCCAATTCTCTGCCTCTTGTCTCGATTGTCTCTGCTCTGACTTCCTGATCGATCTCTAGATCTCTTCTTATCCCCAGACTTATCATTCTTGAAAAAACCAGATTTGAGTGCATCGTTAGTCAAATGATTGGCCAAGACCACTACACTCTGGATCATGGTCGGATTAACAGAAGTGGCCATTCCCCTAATCACAGGAGATAAACCCCATATATAGCGATCAACAGGCTTATCTTCAGGAGTCACCATGTGGGGTACCAGTCTAGACATCTCATGAAATCGAGTTGTGTACTTCTCCACTTCCGCTCGTTCATAGTATGATGCCAAAACTCTGACTCTAATCTCTGAACTGCATCTTTAAGACAAAACTCTTCCATCAGTAGCTTCTTACAGTGATCCCAAGTTATGGCTACAGCACCCGCCTGACCTCTAGTCTGAACCAAGTTGTTCCACCAAGTCAGGGCTCTGCCATGTAGTACACAAGAAGCAAACTCAACTTGTCTCCCATCTGGACAATTGCTGATACGGAGCACAGACTTCATACTTTGTAGCCATGAAAGTAATCCTACTGTTCCCTCAGTTCCAAAGAACTCCTTGGGTTTACAAGACATGAACGTCTTGTAGTCATACCTAGGCTCACCAAGGTTTGTAGTGAGAGCAGCAGTAAACTGAGTAAATGTCACGTTGAGCTGACATGCTATTGCTGATTGTTGTTGGGGTTGCTAGCATTGATGTCATTTTTGTCATTGTTGTCATTGGTGTTGCGTGTAGTTCTTCTCCAAGACATAGTTCTACAATTTGCCACAAAACACTTGTTCAGTACTATTTTGATCAAAATATTTTCCATGTGGTAAATGCACATTAAGACATAGATCAAAATTTGTCATGACGGTAAACACATAATCAAGAATAAACGGACGATAAAGATTTTAAATCGCATCAAATAAACATCATGCGAACCACATAACATTTAACGATAATACTAGATTTTTATCGTAAAAATAATCATGTTTATAAATAATTGAAGTTAAGTGTTTATTGTAGAAATAGTAATTCATTGTGTAGTATAAATTTTTTAAGTTTTATTGTAAAATTAATCATGTATATAAAAAGGGTAATTTAAAATTTTATTTTAAAAGATATTTATACAAACAAAACGTTTTTTTTTTTTGTAAAGGGGAGTAATCCTGCACCCTGGTAAGTATATTAAAACCAAAAAATTAAGTACAAATGAAATATGACTGAAGTACCATATTAACCTCAAGCTAAAAAGCTTGAAAAGCACCTAAATCTAGAGCTTATGACATGCCATAAGCACTTACAACTCTAGAAACAAAAGATGCATCGTTAATTTGGAAAAACCCTAAAGCGATTCTCTCCATGGCGAAAAAGAAAAAAAAAAGAAAAAACGAATCCCTTTCTGTTTCGATAAACTCGTTCCTACGATTCATAAATCTTTAATAATTAAATCTCCATCACATGGGTCGGTTGATTATTACTGGTTCCAATTGATCGTGGGTCGGTTATTCTTTAATTCGTTTTTTTTGTTTTGCGATTGGTTTGTCCTTCATTGCTTACCTTCGATTCCTATTGGTCTATCCTTTTAGTGGGTCGGTTGGGTACTTATATTATTATTATTGGTGATTCGTTGTGGGGTTGATTTGATTCTTGCATGTTCTTTATTCACGTGGGGCGCTAATGTTCTAATATAACTGATTCGGTTCTGTTATTTAATCTTTATTCACGTGATTCCCATGCAAGTTTTGAATCGTCCCTATGGTTACTGGTTGGTTATGTGCTTAACATAATATTAGGTTTTCTTGTTTTATACTGTTGGTGCTATTGCTGCAAGTAAACCCGTTTAGGGTTTGTTCGATACCTGCAAGTTCGTTGTAAGTGGGTTTGGAGAGAGTGGTAAGTCAAGTTTTTAGGGATCTTGTTCAAAACCCTAACCATCATAGACCTGTATTCATCTCCTTATTATTTGGTTTATGATCGGATTCTGGGGGTTAGGGTTTTTCTAAACCTCTTTGGCTCGTTCATGGGAGGTTTGGTTAGGGTTTAACCCTTGTTGCAGGCCGGTCTATGCGTTTCATATGTATAACAGATCTGGTATCAATCAGACCTGGTGATATTTTTCGACCTGCTGTAGTTGTCTTGGAAGTTAGGATTTGTGGAACCCTATATTGTCGTTACTTCTACTAGGCCCTTGAGGAATGTTGATCTGCTACTTCCTAGTGTTCCTCTTTTCTCATCAGACCTGGTTTTTTGTTTTGCATGGAAGTTAGGGTTTGGAAAACCCTATTTGTGTATGCTACCAAGGACGAACAGGTCATGCGATTTGATGCTGTTTGGATTGTGATGTTTACATTCATGGTCCTAGCGCTTGTTTAGATTCTGTTCGTCATTAATGTAAGTTAGGTTTGTTTTAACCCTATGATCGTTCTTTGATGGTGTTGGAAGTTAGGGTTGTGTACCCTAATATCGTTTTGCATTGCTGCTCCTCATGCTCTTGTTATGGGTGGCTGTGTGATAATCTGGTGGTGCTTCGTTGATTAGAACAGGGCGATGGTGTCTTAGGTCTGCTCTACGAATGTATCTGTCTACTACTGCTTGTGATCTGCTGGTTGTATTGTCTTGGATTTGCTGGGCGGATCGTTATTGGTGGTAGGGTTAAGTTCATGTTCTATGTCGATTCGAGATGTGCCTAATTGATTTACTTCTGGGTGGTTTTTGGATCGCATGGAAAATGATTTGAAGTTCTACAATGACTATGGCATTGATGCTACTTGAGTGATGTAATATCTTGTTTTTCATTTTTAGATTCACTTGTACAGTCATTGTAGGTGTTTATGTTTTAGTTTGTAAGTTATAAGAATGGCTATCATTCTTATATTGTGGTTTGATCTTTTGATCATGTAAGTGCCTATGTAACGGGCTGAGACATGGGATCCACCCATATCCTTTGTACTTCAACGTTTTTTGGTTTATTTATTTACCAGGGTGCAGGATTACTCCCCTTTACCCAAAAGATGCATCTAGAAAAGAACTGAAAATCAACTAGCTAGCAGGAAACGTGCGAGATGAACTTGCCCCTGTATTAGAATCAAATAGATTGGCTGATTCATCAAACACATTTTCAACATGTTCTTCACCATCTTCATCATCCATCACCAATGCAGCATACGGATTAGATGTAGTAATATTAGCTTCCTTAGAAGCATTACCAGTAGACTTCAACTGAGATGACGATGTAGATGCATTACCAATAGTAGTAGCTCCCTTCTTAGGTTTACTAGTATCTGCCTTAGGAACAAATCTGAACTGTTTAATCACAGTACCAACAGATTGGTTCGTATTAGTAGACTTGGCTTTACCCTTTTTCTTTTTCTTACCCACCTTTTGGAACCCATCAGTATCCAACTCCACAAAAAGAGTAGCAACATGCGAAGTAGAAACAATAGGAGGAGTAACCACCTGTGTAAGAGGACTCACCACCTTTTTAGGACATTGATCATGCGTATGACAAAATATTTTGCATAAATTGCACCTGGGGGGTCTCCATTCATATTCGACACGTATAGTCTCTTTATTAAAACCCTCCTCATTGAGAGAAGGGAAACCAATAGTCACAGCCTCCACAAGGTCAGATTCAGAATTGACCTCAATGAGACATCTAGCAAAGCTACTTCTACCCCACGAATCCTTACACATAGAACTAGTGTATGAATCAAGCATGACAAGCTTACCAATGAAAGTAGCAATCAAACTAATACCCTCCTCTTCAAAGACTTGAAGAGGAAAATCATGCAATTTAACCCAGACCGGAATGCTAGTCAATTCTTCCTTACGCAGACAAGTATCCATAGACCATTTCTTAAGAATTGTTGGAGATTTGTGTATCATCCAAGGACCTCCTTCCAAAACAGCTTCTAAACCAATCAATGTATCAAATTTAAAGAAAAAGAACCCTTTGGAATTCATCATAATTCTTTTAAGACCATGTTTCGCCCAGTTACTTCTAGCATAGTATTCAACAACAGGAAACGCCATCCTTTTTCCAATAAAATAGCCATATAAAGTATGTTCCAACCGAGAACTAACCTTTTCAACCACTTTACGGGGAATAGAAATGCTAACTCCTTCAAGTACTGGTTTCGTGATAGGAGACTCATGAGGCGATTTAGGGCTTGAAGGGCATCAATATCCTTGAAGGTTGTAATGGACACACCGAACAAAGCCTTAATGTAGTCGCAACCATTAACATCAGCGGGAGATGAAGCATCTATCCCATCAGGTTGAACACCATATTCAACACCAGAAGTCATGGAATCAGCATGAGGGTTAACGAGTACCTTTGGTGCTTTGTTTGGAAGAGACACATTTGCATTCCCCTCCATGTTACCAGAACTTGCAGCCAAAGATGTTGTCACCATACTCGAATCATAATTGGTGTTTAAAAAAAACCTTGTTGCTTGCTTGGGGCGAGAAACACCGGCGTTTCCCTCCAAATTCTTCAAACGAGTGTTTCTTTCATTAATCTTAGAAGCAACTGAGCGTAAAAGCTCAGCATTCGACTCTCCCAAACTTTCCATCACGTAATCAGCAGTCCAAAAACCCCAATCGTATCAGATAAACCAGCAGATCTTCAGTCCAAACGAGTAAAACCCTGGTAAGAGCTAGGGTTTATAAGCAATAGAAGCACATGATTCAACCCATAGCATATGTCGATCAATAACACTTAATGAATGAACAGTAAGTAAATAAAACCGACTTCAACCAGCAGTGATGAAGAGATCCCAACGAAACCCCAAAAAACCCTCAGTTTAGCGAAACACTATGAACAGCCTTAATAATTCAGAAACGAGCAACAATTGGAGTAAGATAATGATAAACAAAATGTTTGATCAACAACTTAAACAAATCGATGCAGGAAACAAAGGATTAAGGTAGGTTAGTGTTGTACAATTAAGGAAATCATTTAGGGTTTACAGTCGGCAGCGATTAATAACCCCACAAGAACAATCCGCCAAAAACGAGCCCTAAATCCATGTGAGCAAACAAACAAACTGATCAAGATCGTGATACACATGAATGTTAATCACTTTCTATTACAGATTGATGTATGAACCCAGAATTAAAGTCGAATTAGTGGAGAACCGATTAGGGATTGGGGGGAAAAAATCGCTAAAGCTTAGGGAGAGTTTTTCTAATCCTATTGTTAGTTTGCTTAGTCTTACAAATTAAACTAAACGTTGTACAATATATATACTAATAGATAACAAAATTTCACAAACAACACAATTGATAATAGAAATAGTAATAATTATCATTAAGATTTTCAACCAAAATTTGGCACTAGGCCATACATCCATAATCAAGGTTTCGAATACTGAAAATAAAACAACATAAAGTACTAGAGAATCATAAACTAAACTGTTTCCAACAACACGACTAAAAGTTCAAAAGAAAAAAAAATATAAGTCTAAAACGTAAATGAAAGACAATAAACCTGGGTCGTCAACGGGTCACGAACAACAAAATGAACAATGTTTGGAAAAATATGAATATCTCAACTTTATGCTCATACGCTACAAATTAAAAGCTACTGCATCTCAGTTCAACTGCTAGTACATCAGAGAAACAATCAAGCATAAAAACTCACTTTCGCACATAACATAGACTACATTTAACCTAGCTTATGCTCACACGTCACAAATTAAAAGCTACTGCATCTAACATACTCTGCTAGTACATCAGAGAAATAATCCAGCATACAAACTCACTTTCGCACATCACATAGACTACATTTAACCTAGATTATGTACACACGCCACAAATTAAAAGCAACTGCATCTCAGTTCAACTGCTAGTGCATCAGAGAAACAATCAAGCATACAAAATCCCTTCCATGCATCACACATACTATATTTAACCTAGCTTTTGCTCATACGCCGCAAATTAAAAGCTACTGCATCTCAGCTCGACTACTAGTACATCAGAGAAATAATCAAGCATGCAAACTCAATTTTGCGCATCACATAGACTACATTTAACCTAGCTTATGCTCATACGCCGCAAATTAAATGCTACTGCATCTCAGTTCACTGCTAGTACACCAGAGAAATAATCAAGCATACAAACTCACTTTCGCACATCACATAGACTACATTTAACCTAGATTATGCTCACACACCGCAAATTAAAAGTACCGCATCTCAGTTCAACTGCTAGTACATCAGAGAAACAATCATGCATACAAACTCACTTTCGCACATCACATGGACTACATTTAACCTAGGTTATGCTCACACGTCGCAAATTAAAAGCTAGTGCATCTTAGTTCAACTGCTAGTACATCAGATTACTCCCCTTTACCCAAAATTTAAAAAAAAAAAAAAAAAAAAAAAAAAAAAAAAAAAAAACTGCTAGTACATCATAGAAACAATCAAGCATACAAACTCACTTTCGCACATCAAATAGACTACATTTAACCTAGCTTATGCTTACACGTCGCAAATTAAAAGCTATTGCATCTCGGTTCAACTACTAGTACATCAGAGAAACCATCAGTCCTACAAACTCACTTTTGTGCATCACACAGACTACATTTAACCTAGCTTATGCTCACACGTCACAAAATAAATGATAGTGCATCTCAGTTCAACTGCTAGTACATCAAAGACACAATCAAGCATACAAACTCACTTTCGCGCATCACACAGACTACATTTAACCTAGATTATGCTCACACATCGCAGGTTAAAAGCTAATGGATCTCAATTCAACTGCTAGTACATCAGAGAAACAATCAAGCATACAAACTTACTTTCGTGTAAAGGGCCTTCCGCCCGATAAAAAATATATTACACCAAAAAAATGTTGACGTACAATGGATGAGGGTGAATCCCCCACCTGGGTCCGACCAGGGCTAACAAAAAAACAAACGCACCATATGTGCATCAAAACAATGCTAACAAGCTAAACAACTAGCTAAAAAAAGAAGAAGATGTGTTTATGACATGCCATAAACAAAAACAACTAACTACTTCTTCTTGCGGGTCTAAACCTTGAAGTCTCTTGAAGAACCACTCTTAGTCTTGGAGCTTGTTGAATTCACAAACTTAGTAATATCATCTTAGTTGTCAAACACTTCATCTTCACTTTCCGTTTCCACCTCTACAAATGGATCATCAACCTTGTTTGTATCATGTTCCACGTCCACCTGAATCTTGCTAGAGCTCGATGCCTTATCATTCACATTAGTTTCTTCAAATCTGGTAGCAAAATCATTGGGTAAAGCATCAAACTTACTAGATGTATTAACAAAATTATTAGAGGCCGAACCAATTACCTCGCCTTTTTGGACCCATTTGAATCCACCTTGGCATCAACATTTTTTGACTTAGTATTTCCACTCTTAGAAGTAGCCACATAAGAAGGATTAGAGTATTCTTTAGGAATATATTGAACCTTAGAACCAACAGAAAACCCAGTTTTACCCCCTCCTTTTGTACCACCAGATTTATCGCTTTGACGCTTACTTACCCTTAGAAAACCATCATTTGTTTTCTCCATGTTAGGTGCTGGTTTAGGAACATTCTTTAAGCAAGAGTCACTAGTGTGGCCAAAAACCTTACAAGTATTACATCTAGGTGGTTTCCACTCGTATTCGACCCGCACTATTTCATTGATAAATCCCTCATCATCAATCAAAGGTATATGCATGGTTACACTTTCCTTCAACACTTCATTGGCTCTAACCTCTAACCTCTATTAGACAGCGAGCAAAACTACAATGAACCCAACACTTCATGCACATCTAACCTCTACTAGTAAAAGAGTCAAGGATTATAGGCTTACCAAGCTTTGTCGCGATAAGACTAAGACCATCCTCCAAAAATGCAGCCATAGGAACATCACGAAGCTTAGCCCAAACTGGGACGTGAGTAAGATCCTCCTTCAATAGGTTTGTGTTCAACGTCCAATTTTTAAGAATTATTGGAATGTTCCTAATCATCCATGGTCCCTCTTCAAGAACATCTTCTAATCCTTTTTGGGTATCAAACTTGAAGAAAAAGAAACTCTTGGCGTTCATCATGACCTTGTTAATCCCGAACATTGCCCACGCATTCTTAACATATTATTCCACTACCAGGAATGCAAGTCACTTACTGATGACATCAAATAACAACATATTATTATCATCATTTATCAAACGTTTATTGCTTGTTTTATATTACTTTTTATGAGATTTGATACTTTATCGCTTACTTTTGTACATCTCAGTTATTATCAAGCAATTGAAGAAAGTTATGGAAAAAGACGTGTTTTGGAGCAAAAACGAATACATTGAAGAAAGCCTATTGATCTGACACTCAATACGGCGTATCAATGCTAATTAGATATGCCGTACATGTTGATCCCAGTGATTTACTTGATCGAATCCCTTAGCTTGTAAATGTTTAGTTATCTTGAATAAATTCAACACAACTAATTATAGAAACTGTCTTTGAGTTTATCAAATACAATGCGGAATCTTGTACTTGATCTTAAGAAGAACTTTGTAACAATGTAACAGTAAACAAAGAACACAATTATATCAAACAAAACGCTTAATATTATTGACTATAATACGAATACTCAACAATATTAGGGTTTTACAACCTTGAATCTATAACTATATGACTCAATGAATACGTATCAATCTCTATGCCCTAGGACCTCCTTTTATAGACTAAGTAGTCCTAGTCGGCTTACAATAACTTTCTATGCAAGATAAATATTTTTTATATTTATCTAAACGTGTTACACGGTATTACTATACTTATCTTACACATAAATCGACTTAATACATCAGCAGCACTAAACTTTAACTCTGGAAGCATTAATACTTCAACAGTAGTAAGTTAGTACTAGCAGCTCTAACTTTTCTTCTAGCAGCATTAACTACTTAGTGTATTTCTTTGAAGTTCAGCAACATTACCAGCAATAGTAATATACACTAGCAGTCTTAATCTTTGTACCAGCAGTAGAAACATACTTAGAGTATTTTCATTTAAGTACCTGAGCAGTCTTAATCATGTGAGCAGTCTTAACATCATGAGCAGCATTACCACCTTAAAGCCTTTAAATCCCAACAGTATCCATATACATAGAAGATTTCAGGACCTTGCTTGACTTTGAAGAAAACGGCGTATCCATATTTGGGAATACACCGTATATGAAACTTGGTCGATTGGAAGAGAATATGATATTTGAAGAATATGCCATACACAAGCCTTAGCCGAGAAATCAAGAAAAGAAACAAATCCAAAAGAAGAAATAAAGATTATGTAACGACACTCGAAGATGCTTTAGTACTTTGGCCATAAAATCTTCATCCGGACTCCGTTTTACCTCGTTCAAGCGGCCACGAAAAGAGAAAAAGGAGACCTACATATTCCTGAGGTCCATTACGGCGTATTGGGTTCATGGATACGCCGTATTGACCGATACTCCATAACAGAATCCTGGATACGCCATATCGGGTCAATTTCAGACTTGGAGGCTACGTTTACTTATAGATACGGCGTATCGGGCCCTCCAGATAATCCGTATCGACCCCAATTCCAGTAGATAAGTTTTTGGAAATTACTTGGAGGCTACTCTTGCTTAACCCTTTAAATACCAAAGCTCTAGGAACGATTTGGCATCATTATTATCAGTTGGGGACAACCCCAAATCGTCCCTAACACCTCCTCCTTCCATCCTCGAAGATCGATGAAGAACATCTCAATATTTAACGACGTGTATCATTCGGTTACCATAATAGATTTCTCTATGAATTTATTGTGCTTACTTTCAATGTATACTCTATCTTTTGCTGAGATTATGGGCTAACACCCTATGGTGTTAGCCAAGTGTATGAAGTTTTATTAGTTTATATGATTGTGTCGATTTGATTTACTTTATTATTAGATTGGGTGCTTGTCGACAAAAACTCGTTTATTGCTTATCACTAGTAGAAGTCTATGTAACTAGGTTATGATCCTTATGATTTAATTTCTGTAATTTACCTACAGTATTTGTTGCTGCTTTAGTTAAATCATATGTGTGTTAACCCAAATCTTTATTAGGATCAATTGTTTGGCATATCTGAATGTGTCTACAACCTAATATGTCTAGTAGCGTATAATACCAAACTAGGTTAGATGGTGATAATGCGATAAGTTAGAATTGATGCTAGATGGGTCACTACAATCGAATCCTTACACCCGCCACCATGGCAAGTTATTTAATCGTGACAGGGTTAATAATTGGAGTAGCGGTTCAATAATTGAATAAAATAAAAACAAGTAGATATAAGCTTATATAACTAGAAGATGGATTATACTTGGCTAACCCGTTCTTCATATCTGACCTTTATCTTAGTTGCTCCGCGTTAGTTAATTTAGTTTAGTTATTCATTTTTTCGCATTTAGGTTAATTAAACAAACTAAAACTCGTGCTAGTCTCTCAGGCTAAACCTCCCTTATTCTTTAATTGCTTTATAGGTTAGGTTAGTTTTGTTAGTTTAGATTAGTATAAATACCTTTAGATCATTTTAGCTTCGCTCCTAGTGAACGACCCTTACTTACCTAGAAACTATCTACATTGATCGGGTACACTGCTCGTTAGCGTTTAGAGTCTATAGGTTAGTTCGTCAATAAATAAATTTAAAATTTGGTAGAAAATTATAGACTATAAAACACACATCAAGTTTTTTGCGGCGCTGCTGGGGAGTGATTGTTTTTAGGGATAATTTCAAAAATGCATCGGTTGCCCAAAGCGTGAGACTATCTAGACGAAATCTTTTGTGTTTGATTTTCTAGACCAGTTGCCTTGGTAACTTGAATTTAGCCAACCATGTGCCGCCACTTGTCCGACATGAAGGCCGCCAGTTGCCCAAAAAGTACACCAGTTGCCCAAAAGTACACAAATTGCCCTACCTTGTAATCCGTAAAGTCACACTTGTCACTTAGAGATTTTAGTTGCCCAAAAAGTACTGGTTGCCCTGGTCTAGAAAAGCAAATACAAAAGATTCCTAGTGAACGACCCTTGCTTACCTAGAAACTATCTACATTGATCGGGTATACTGCTGGTTAGTGTTTAGAGTCTATAGGTTAGTTCGGCAATAAATAAATTTAAAACTTGGTAGAAAATTATAGACTATAAAACACACATCACTTACCAATAAAGTAACCATATAAAAGTATGTCCAAAGCAATTATTAATCTCGTTAACGACAGTAACAGGGATTGCAAGCTCTGCTCCTTCGCATGTAATTTCAGCTTCCAAAGCACGGAAGTTAGCTTTGCATTTGCTAGCTTTAGGCTGAATAACATTAGCATACGAATTTGGCTTTTTCAAACTGTTTTGCACGGAATCAGCAGTAGGTATAGGCTTACAAGGGGCAGCACCCTCATTTGCCTGACCCATCGGTTGCGCAGCAGACGTACCTTTATTAACAACATGTTCAACATTATCAAACGAAACGGGGCTGCTATTGTTACCAAGTTGTGTAGCACCCTTGTTTTGAATTGCGACATCACATTCACCAAAAGCTGAATCAAAAGTAACAGGTTTAGTCTTAACGTCACCTGTACCATCAGTTTGTTTTGTCACCATATTCCGTCTCCAAACAGGTTGTCTCTTTCGGTTTATCAACAGCAGCATTAGAGTCCATACCAACCGAAGTAATGTTACTATCACTTGAGACAACAATCACATTTTAAGGCATATTAGACGCCATTGGGATACCCGTATTCATCGTATTCGCCGATTCAAAGCTTACATCACGTCTAGGTTTAGGTGTAGTATTTTTATCAACATGTAAGTTTGTCTCCACGACAACAGGGTGAATATTCCTACCAGCAACATCGTTCGAATCATCTCGCGAGACATACCTACCCTCTAAATTCTTCAAACGAGCCGCTACAGATCATAGTAACTCTGCATTCTTCTCTCCCAAACCCTCCATCATGCAAAGAACATAATTAACTAGATCGGAATCAAACCAGAAGATAATAATACGCGTCTTGACTTCTATTACGCTGAAAAACCCTAAAACGAAATTAGGGTTTTAAAAAACATAGCTGACCGAATGAATCAAATGATTTGAAGTACCAATGATTGCGTATTAATGAGAATATAAGCCAAGAATCAGCCCACAATCAATTTGTAAATAAATGCCACACCGATCAATGATGAATTTCTTTAGATTAAATACCACCAACCCACTATAGAGTCAGACCAATAGGGATACAACCAAGAAATAGATCAAAGCAGGTTAGTGTAGAAAATTAGTAGAAAATCGCCGTAAAATATAACCAAAATCCCTACCAATCACGAATTAATAAATTCACAACCTAACCGACCCACTATTGAAACCTAAATTAATAGATAATTAAAGGAATCGTTAGTGTAACAAGATTGAGGGAATTGTGAATTACTATTACGATCCAATGGATGATAGAGTTTTTGGTCGCCGGCAGGTAGAAAGCATTTCTAGGGTTTATACAAACTCACTTTCGCACATCACCACAACCTAGCTTATACTCACACTACAAGAAAACATAGCACGGGCGACGAGCACCACGCCGACGACTCAATGTCGTCGGCACCATACGCTAAACGACAAAAAAATGGCTTGACCCAGCCAAGGCTGCGTTGAATTTTTATATACTTATTATGCCGACGACGTTTCGTCGGTACAATAATTCTAATGTTTGACTTGGTGAAAACCTGGGCGGGAATTTGACCCGCCAAAACTATGTCGACGTCATGTCGTCGGCATAGTATAAACCAAAAAATAATTGTGATTAGCGCGGGATTAGCGGATGATTAAGAGTTGTTTTGCCTTTAGTTTAATGACGCCGGCAACAATTTTCAATTTCTTGACTTTGTTTGACTATTGCAAACCGTACCGACGAATCGTCGTCGGTGTGGTTTACGTTAATATTTGAATTTCGTTGACTTTACTTAGTTAATCTAATTAAGCCATTAAATATTTATTTTGGTGCCGACGACTAGGCGTCGGTAATAAATTGTCGAGCAAAAACAAACGTTTGACCGAAAATCATGTGGGTCCCACTCTGTCGTCGGCGTTATTCGTCGGTACGGTCGTTGCCGACGTGGCTCTGTTGACTATTCGTGCCGACGACATGACGTCGATAAGGTATGGTGCCGACGTCATGACGTCGGCACGGTTGAAAATTAGTCGACGACGGTGGTGTCGATTGTACTAGTGCACATCACCACAACCTAGCTTATACTCACACGTCGCAAAATAAAAGATACTGCATCTCAATTCAACTACTAGTGCATCAGAAAAACCATTAGTCATAAAAACTCACTTTCGCACATCACACAAACTGCATTTAACCTAGATTATGCTCAAACATCTCAAATTACTATTACGAGATTGAGGGAATTGTGAATTACTATTACGATCAAATGGATGATAGATTATGCTCACACATCGCAAATTAAAAGCTACTGCATCTCAGTTCAACTACTAGTACATCAGAGAAACCATCAGTCATACAAACACACTTTCGCACATCACACAGACTACCTTTAACCTAGCTTATGCTCATACGTCTCAAATTAAAAGCTACTGCATCTCAGTTCAACTACTAGTACATCAGAAAAACCATCAGCCATACAAACTCACTTTTTTTTTTTTTTTTTTTTTGTGGGTAAAGGGAAGTAGAGGTGAGATCGATGCAAAACAAGTATCACTTAAAAAACAAATAAATCAATCTCAACCATCCATCCACCTTTCATCTAATGGCTAAGATCAAATAAAAAAGGGAGGGCAAAATTGACATTTTAGCTCATTTAATATAAAAACCCACTTTCCACATTTTTTTAAAAATAACATATCTTGCAAACGGTAAATCTTCAAGCTACGAAAAATACACCATCGCGACGAGAAAAAAATTATCTTTCTATAGATATGCATTGTTATATACTTTCGACGAACTTTTTTTTCAAAATTCCGTCCAGAAAAATCCCACAGGATTCGTAAAAAATCCCATGGGATTCGTAAAAAGACAATTTTTTTTTTTCAAAATTTTCGTCCAAAAAAATCCTACGGGATTCGTAAAAAGACGAATTTTTTTTTTTCAAAATTTCCGTCTAGAAAAATCCCACGGGATTCGTAAAGAAATCCCACAGGATTCGTAAAAAGATTTTTTTTTTTCAAAATTTTCGTCCAGAAATATCCCATGGGATTCGTAAAAGTCCCATGGGATTCGTAAAAATACGATTTTTTTTTCTTCAAAATTTCCGTCCAGAAAAATCCCACTGGATTCGTAAAAAGACGATAAATCACAAAGGATTCAGTATGAATCCCATTGGATTCTTAGGTGAATCACATGGGATTCATTGTGAATCCCATGGGATTCTTTGGTGCATCCCATGGGATTCATTGTGAATCCCATGGGATTCACAATGAATCACTTAAGATTGTGTATGTAGTCACATTGGATTCACACATAATCCCATAGGATTCTTTATGAAATCCCATGAGATTTATACAGAATCCCATGGGATTCACACAGAATCCCATGTGATTCTGTGTGAATCACATAGGATTCTGTGTGAATCCCATGGGATTTTTATGAAACTGTGTGAATCCCATGGGATTTTGTGTGAAGAATCCCATGTGATTCTGTACAGGATAAATTTATAAATGTATCACAAGGAATTTATAAAGAATCCCATGGGATTCTGTACAGGATAAATTTATAAATGTATCACGAGGAACTTATAAAGAATCCCATGGGATTCTGTGTGAATCACATGGGATTCAGTATGAATCTCAAAGGGTTTCGTTGTGAATCCCATGGGATTCAGTATGAATCTCAAAGGATTCATTGTGAATCCCATGGGATTGACTAATGTATCACATGGGATTCATGTAATTAATATTTTTAGGTGTCTCGAGTGGTTTTATTGGAGCAGCTTGAATCTTCTTACACACTTTTTCCAAAATAACCAAAAAATCCCTTACAACCGTAAATAATCTCAAACCTTCATCTTTCTTCGAATTTTCATGAAAACTACTGCTAAATGTCACAAGTAACTCAACCCATTCCTAATAATCAATTCTAACATCGAATAACACTAAAATTGTACTGTTTAGATAATACACATTATCCACACTCCTAAATGGTCCTAAAAGACAAAAGTAAGCCATTGTTTTCTGGGAAAGTTTGACCACTAAAAATAGCTCTCAACATTAAGTATTAGCTGATGACTCATCGTGAATACAATATTACTTATTTGATTTCAAGTTGCAGTCAAAGGACAAACATAAGCTAAACATGTAGAACTGAACTTCAACACAGTTTTTAGCTCAAAGGATGATTTTGAAGGACACCAACCACAATCCCATGCGTTGAACACAAGTAAGCTATTGTTCTTAGCAAAGTTTGACCACCTAAATGGCTTGAAAATTTTACTACTGCATCACATACTACCTGACAGCTATTTTTGTCACAGATCCGGCCACCACGATCTGGTTAACCACAGATCCGGCCACCACGATCCGGCGACAATCCTCTCACCTTCAGAACCACCTCCACCACGCTACGCGCCACCTCCATCCCACGCGCCACCTACACCATCGGACGCGCCACAGATCCAACATTTTTACTTTTTTAAAGTCAAGTGAACAAGCTTTCAGCTTAAGAAATGATTCTGTTAACTAATCGGATGAAGGTGATGACGTCACCTTTGGATTTAATCAAGTTGGCGTTAATGATGGCATGAAATCACCCGAGATGTCGCCGGAAAATGATGACGTGGATCATGACGGAAAATGATGCCGGAAACTTTAGTTGGTGAGAGTGAATGAGTGTGTGTGTGAAACTTTAGTTGGTGAGAGTAATTGATATATTTTTTTGAGTGACAAAAGTGCCCTTTAATAATTAATTATTAAAATAGGGATTAATCTAGACCTTTAGATTTAAAATAGATGGATGGTTGAGATGGATCGGTTTGTTCTTTGGCTTTTTTTTGTTTCGTATTGAACTTTCCTCTGGGGGTAAAGGGGAGTAATCATAAATTACATTGGTTCAGTAATCATAAAAACCATCAGTCATACAAACTCACTTTCGCACATTACATAGACTACATTTAACCTAGCATATGTTGACACGTCACAAATTAAAAGCTACTGCATCTTAGTTCAACTGCTAGTACATCGAGAAATAATCAAGCATACAAACCTAGATTATGCTCACACGTCGCAGATTAAAAGCTAATGCATCCCAGTTCACATGCTAGTACATCATAGAAACAATCAAGCATACAAACTCACTTTCGCACATCACATAGACTACATTTAACCTAGCTTATGCTCACACGTCACAAGTTAAAAACTACTGCATCTCAGTTTAACTACTAGTACATCAGAGAAACCATCAGTCATACAAACTCACTTTCGCACATCACACACACTACATTTAACATAGCTTATGCTCATAAGCCGCAAATTAAAAGCTATTGCATCTCAGTTCAACTACTAGTACACCAGAGAAACCATCAATCATACAAATTCACTTTCGCACATCACACAGACTACGTTTAACCTAACTCGTACTACACCAAAAGCTTGGTTTTGGCACCAGCAAAATATTTGGGTCGACATTGTCGACCCAAATATTGACCATGACCCACATCACTTTCAAAAAAAAAGTCAGTCAAAGAAGTGTGCAGAATGGGTCGACAATGTCGACCCAAAATGCAAGTATATATTTTTTTTCACTTTCAACGAAAAAATAGTCAAAGAAGTGTGCAGAATGGGTCGACAATGTCGACCCAAACTGCAAGTATATATTTCTTTTTAATTTAAAAACTTTTTAAATAAAATTAAAAGCTTTTTAAATAAGGTTTTTTTTATATGCATAATGGGTCGACAATGTCGACCCAAACTGCAAGTATATATATATTTTTTTATTTAAAACCTTTTTAAATAACTTTTAATTTTAAAAGAAATATTAAAAAAAATTTACGGGAAAAGAATTAGGGGAAAAAGAATATAGGATGCAATATGGCACGACAATGTCGTGCCATATTTTACCTCCAAAATATTTTCCCGAAAATTAAAACAACCCGCCAAAAGAAATATTAAAACATTTTTAAGAAGCAGATTGGGTCGACAATGTCGACCCAAACTGCGAGTATCTTTTTTTTTTTAATTTAAAAACTTTTTAAATCGCTTTTTATTCTAAAATAAATATCAAAACATTTTTAAGAAGCAGATTGGGTCGACAATGTCGACCCAAACTTCGTGTTTTTTTTTTTTTTTTTTTTAATTTAAAAACTTTTTAAATCAGTTTTTATTTTAAAATAAATATTAAAACTTTTCTACTATATAATTAAAATTAAAAACTTTATATTTAAAATTAAATACTTTTATAAAATTAAAAAAAATATATTTAATTTAAGTACTTTTATTTAAACGAAACATTGTGGTTAATAAACATCTCGACTCGTTTCATACAGACTCAAACGAAACAAGCGAGTTAATAAACTGCTTTACGCCTGGTGAGACATTGTGGTTAACACTTGGCCTATGGTTAGGAACGGGCGACGAAGACGATCCCGTAGACACAATGTCGTCGGGACCATACAGTAAACTCTCACAAAAAACACACATAACAATGTTTGCCTTCGTGTTTGTTAATTGTGATATTGTTTCTTTAAATAAGGTCATAAACCCAAACACCCTTTTATTAAACAACAACAATAACACAACAAACAACAACAACGACAATAACGGCAACAACAACAACAATAACAGCAACAACAACAACCTACATACGAAGATTTCCCATATCACCTAGCATGTCATTATAAAGGTCGTGAAATAAGGCAGCTGAATTAGTTGTGTGTTTGTCTGGATGCATATACACTTCTAGCATTTTATTGAGTACCATTATCTGGTGATTCAGTTTGATGCAGTTTGAGCACTCTGTATTTCCAGGACTCGATGTTGAAGGTCCTGCAGTGTAACGAGTTGGAGTTATGGATGGTCTTGCAGAATGAGTTGGAGGCGTTGAAGCTCCAAGAGAACCGGTCATTTTGGCTAGTCGTTCCTCCTTCCAAAAAAAAAATCGCATTCAAACTCCTTTGTCCCACCCTGTTAAAGAGTAAAAACTATTATTTTTAACAACTAACCAAATTATTTATATATAACACACAAAAAAGTATGTAATTGTTCACCTTTGATAAAGGACACGCATAGTATTGTTTACCACGGGAGTAAGGTTTATGCGATTCTCGCAGAATTACGTCTCCTCGTTTACAAGGACAAGAAAGCTTCAAATTCCGCCATCTTCACCATGATAACAGTGTGTGTTTGTGGTTGTGAGGTTAAGTGGTTTTGAGTATAAGAGGTTGTGAAGTTGTGTGGATAAGATGTTAGCATATAAGAGCAGATCTTGGTGGGAAATTTTTGGCGCCAGTATTTTGGTGGGAAAGTTTTGGTGGGAAATTTTTGGTGTACAACATATCATCTCGGCTCGTTCGTTTAACATCTCGTGTACAACCATATCATCTCGGCTCGTTCGTTTAACACTTGGCCCATAGTTAGGAATTGCATGTGATGTGCGTTGTTGATGTCGTTAGCATTGTATAGAGCTCTATAGTCATCTCGGCTTATTCGTGTAACATCTCGTGTATAACCATATCATCTCGGCTCATTCGTTAAACATCTCGGCTCGTTTCATACAGACTCAAATGAAACAAGCGAGTTAATAAACTGCTTTGCGCCTGGTGAGACATTGTGGTTAACACATGGCCCATAGTTAGGAATTGCATGTGATGTGCGTTGTTGATGTCGTTAGCATTGTATAGAGCTCTATAGTCATCTCGGCTTATTCGTGTAACATCTCGTGTATAACCATATCATCTCGGCTCATTCGTTAAACATCTCGGCTCGTTTCATACAGACTCAAATGAAACAAGCGAAGGTTAGCAAAGGGAAAGATTATATAGGAGCAACGGGTAGATATTATCTTTAAATGCAAGTTACTTCTATAGAGTGAGGTTGATGTCGTTAATTTAATTAAAATTAAAATTAAATATTAAAACTTTTCTAATATATAATTAAAATTAAATACTTTTATAAAATAAAAAAAGAAATATTTAATTTAAGTAATTTTATTTAATATATACTTAAGGTTAAAGTTGAAAAGTAAATATCGAAAAAATTAAAAAGTTGACAAATACATTCAAAGTCCATGTGATTGGTTTTGGGGTTGCTTTCAACATTGCGATAAGTATGAGGCCCTCACCTTCTTATGAATGTGTACTATGCCATAACAATTCAAGGGTGGATGAGATTTAGACCATAGATTACTTTGATCTCGACTATTATGAACTAATTTAAATCATTTTTAATGTATTCATTTATAATTAATTTAAATCATTTTTAATTTATTTAAATAATTTATAACAAATTTAAATTATTTTTAATTTATTTAATATTAATTATTTTTAATTTATAAGATAAAAGGAAAAGAATTTAAAAAAAATACAGTCAGCAATATGGCACGACAATGTCGTGCCATATTTTTACCACCAAAATATTTTCACCAAAATTAAAACAACCCGCCAAAAAAAAAAAAATAGAGGAAGCAATTTGGCACGACATTGTCGTGCCATTTTTGTCAACAGGAAAAAAAAAAGGTTAAAGGAAGCAAAATGTCGTGCCATTTTGATCAATCACTCAACACCACTGCTTCTTCTACCAAAACTTTACCAAACAAAAAAAAAACGCAGCCATCATCCACCTTCAACACCACTGCTTCTTCTAGCTTTGATTAATTGACCACCTTCAACACCACCACAACCACCTTCAACACCACCACTGCTTCTTCTACACTCTTTAACAAAGAAAAAAAAAAAAAAAGCGTTCGATCGGTGCTTCTTCAACACCACCACTGCTTCTTCATCAAACCTACAACACCTTCAACACCACCACAACCACCTACAACACCTTCTTCTCCACACTTTAACAAAAAAAAAAAAAAAAAAAAAAAAAAAAAAAAAAAAAAAAAAAAAAAAAAAAAAAAAAAAGAGGCAAACACCTTCGATCGGTGCCATCTACACTAAAACAACCACCTTCAACACCACATTGGACACCACCACAACCACCTTCAACACCACATTCTTCTTCTTCTTTGATTAAAAGGTATATTATTATTTTTTTAAACCGTATATATATATATATATATATATATATATATTTTACCGTATATAATTTTTTTTGTTTGTTTTAATTTTTTTTTGTTTTATTTTTATTTTGGTTTGTTAAGTAAATTTGTTTTGGTGTAGTGATTGGCCGAAAATTGTTTTGGTGTAGATGGCACCACCGCCGTGAACCATCATCACACGAGCTCCACCACCACAGCCGCCCCACGTATAGGTAGTTTAAAGGTGTTTTTTTTTATTGTGTTAATGTATTTTGGGACGACAATGTCGTCGTAAATTTTTTTATTAATTAATTTGGTTAATTTAAGTTTGGTTGTTTAATTTAGGTTGTTTATTTTACGAGATTGTCGCGGGAGAGTCGGGACAGCAGTAGCACCACAGCCGGGTCGGGACAGCAACCTTTCCTCTTTTTCTCTTTTCTTCTCTTCATTTATTTCAGCCGTGAACTAGGTATATAATTTAATTCCTTTGATGGTTGCGTTTTTTTAGTAAAATGCGTTTGGTTAGTAATTGGAGTGTGTTTGGTTATATGTGAATGTGAGATACATGCTTTAATTTTTTGCACGTTCTTGTTTCTATGAGTTAATAATTGGATTGTGTTTGGTTATATATGAAGTAATGAACACTGCGTCAAATTGAATTGTCAAATTAATTTCCTTGTTATTATATATGTTTATGTCATTCATTGATTGACATAGTATCATTTAGTCATGTATTATTGTATTGTGAATATGTTGTTTAGTTAGTATGCTATTGTGATTGTTAGACTTATGTGACTTTTTTTAGGATTTTAGTGATTAATTTCAGACAACCCCCATCTGGAATTAATCATCCTATAGAAAACCCGTCCGAAATTAATTTATTAGAAATTAATTTCGGAAAGTCCCCTGTTTGGGACTGCTTTTTGAATGTTTTGTCTCATTTAGGATATGGATACGTATAACTGTTTTACTATTTGAGAGAAATTCGACAGTATTTCCCTTTCACTCCTACGAATATGTCTTTAATGCACATATTTGGGGAGTTGAGGGGAAATGCTGCCGAATTTCTTTCAAATAGTAAATCGGTTATACGCATTCATATATGAGACGAGGCATTCAAAGAGTGGGTTAGGATTGCCTTCCATAGTTGCACTAGGTAATCAAAACAGTTCATAATTACGCCTTTTCATGTTTGAATGTGTTTATTTGCATATGTATATATATGTATGTTCATTTATTTGAAACTGTTTTTTTGCAACGCAGTCATGACAATTGATAAGACTTGGACCACTATAGCCAACCGTAATTCCCCTGAGTTTTTAGATGGTCTTTTTGCATTCATCGCGTATTGTGAGCCATTGTTACACCCCATCACAAAAAAGATTCTTTGCCCATGTGTTCGTTGTGGTAACGCTTGGAATAAACCGCATACTCTCAAAACTCTTGAGTCACACATTTCACAATACGGGTTTGACACAAGTTATACCATTTGGACCTATCACGGTGAACCGCTTCCTCCACCCGTAGTAAACAACACACCACAACCACCTTCACCTGAACACATTGACATGGATGCATTCTTTCAAGATATTTCTGCAAATAATGACCCAACTCCACCATCTCAAACAACAGGTTCTCAACCAGCACAAACAACAGGTTCTCAACCAGCTCAAACAACGTGTCCTAACATTAATAACAAGTACAAAGAGTTACTTGCTAGGTCCACCCAAATGTTGGGTCCAAATTGTGATATGACTGCACTGAACTTTACGTCAGAGCTTTCGCACATCAAGGTATTATGTAAAATACCTGATAAAGGGTTTAACATGATTCTAGATCTTTTGCAAAAGGCATGTCCCCTAAGAATGGATTCAACTTCCCACCGTCATACTATGAAATCAAGAAGACATACAAAGATATCGGGTTAGGATACGAATCGATCCATGCTTGTATAAATGATTGTTTTTTATTTTGGGGATCGGATGAGAACAAAAGTCAGCAAAATTGTCCAATCTGCAACGCGAGTAGATGGAAAAACCTAAAGAAAAAGGGGAAGAAAGTTGCCAACAAGGTGTTGCGTTACTTTCCGTTAACACCTAGACTACAACGTATGTTCAACACAAAACACATCGCAAAGTGGATGACTTGGCATGCTACTGGACAGTCTAAGGAAAACGGTAAGATGAATCACCCGTGTGATGGTAAAGCGTGGAAAGATTTTGACTTAATGAAACCCGAGTTTTCTTGTGACCCTAGAAACGTCCGATTAGGGTTGGCTTCCGACGGTTTCAATCCGTTTGGCAACATGAGTCAAGGTTACAGCATGTGGCCGGTCATATTGACAGCATACAACACACCCCCATGGATGTGTATGAAAGAGACTTCTTTAATGTTGACGATGTTAATTCCTGGCCCTAGATCACCTGCAAAGGACATTGATGTTTTCTTGCAGCCTTTGATCAAAGAACTCCAAGAATTATGGAAAGGTGTGCCGACTTTAGACGCTGCTACGGGTACTCATTTCAACATGAAAGCGGCGGTTTTATGGACCATAAATGACTTTCCAGCTCGAATTAGTTTGTCTGGGTGGACTGGACAAGGCTACTATGCATGCCCAACATGTAAGCAAGACACTCCTTCGCTTCCTGTGAAGAATAAAATCGCTTACGTTGGTTATAGAAGATTCTTACGCGTGAACCATCCAATGAGGAGGAAACAAAAAGAATTCCATGGTAAACCTGAAAATGGGCATCCTCCTAGAAACTTTACCAATAAAGAAATCATGATTCAAATTAGTAAAGTCTTTAAACGTGTCTCGGGTAAACATCCACGTATTGTTAAAAATAACCCTAAACCTAATCGAGAAATTGAATTGAATTGGAGTAAGCGTTCTATCTTCTACGAACTGGAGTATTGGCCCGTTCTTCAACTAAAGCACAATCTCGATGTCATGCACATTGAAAAGAACGTGTTTGAGAGTGTGCTTAATACCTTGTTAATGAACGAAAAATCCAAAGACACGCTAAAGGCAAGGCAAGACTTGAAAACTCTGGGAGTTCGAAAAGAGTTGTGGCTCGTTGATAAAGGAAACGGGAAGTTCGATAAGCCTCATCCAAAGTACTCTTTCACACTAGAAAACAGAAAACGGTTTTGTCAATTCATCAAAGGAGTTAGACTACCCGATGGGTTTGGATCCAACTTCAAGAAAAAAGTGACTGCTGACGATAACAACATAACGGGCCTAAAATCTCATGACTGTCATATTATGATGCAGCGGTTACTTCCTTATGGACTTCACCAATACTTACCCAAAGACATTTCACCCCCATTAATCGAGCTCTGCTTATTCTTTAAGCAGATTTGTGCTCGAAATTTGACGCAGCAGGACATGGAGAAAGCTAAAAAAAAAAATGCTCGATGTTATGATTAAATTAGAGCAAATATTCCCCCTACTTTTTTTGACATAATGATTCATTTGGTTATTCATTTACCCGATGAGGCTATTCTAGGTGGCCCTGTTTACTACAGGTGGATGTATCCATTTGAAAGATACATGAAGAAGCTGAAAAATTATGTCCGAAATAAAGCCAGGCCTGAAGGTTCCATAGCGGAGGGTTATGTTGCAGAAGAAGCGTTAACTTTCTGCTCGCGTTATCTTAAGGATGTCGAGACGAGATTTAATCGTCCTGACAGAAATGACGACGGTGCACCTGAACAACCAGATAAATTCCAGGTGTTCCAGTCAGTATGTAAACCGGTGGGTAGATGTGTAGATACTCGGATGAAGCCAGATGTTATGCAGGCAGTTGTATGGTTTGTACTTAACAACAGTCCTGAAATCGACGCAGACATCCAGGCGTACAAAGAGTATGTTTCTTCTTTGTTATATTTTGAAGAACCCTTTTTTTGCTAAGTTATTTGTTTTTGATGACTTATTCTAATATCATGAACTTTTGCAGTGAATTTCCTAACAAGAGCGTGGAAACAAGTTTTCCTCTCTCGTTCAATCACAAGGTAAACACATTAGATATATTACCTTGTAGTCCAGAATTTTAGCTCATCCGAATCTGTTTGTATATCTTTCGTAGATCCGTGAAAAGAGCATGGCAAAAGACCCAAGCTGTAGTTTCGAGTTATTCTCTTTGGCATGTGGACCTTCATCGTGTGCATTTTCATACCCCGCTTGCATAGTTAACGGTGTGAAGTTTTTGGTGCATGAGCGCGATAAACTTCATACCACTCAATGCAGTGGAGTTTCAACACCCGGGCCTGATGGAGAAATGTATTATGGTCAACTGGAGGAAATTATGGAGCTCGATTATTTGGGCGACCGAAAGGTTGTGTTGTTTCGGGTTTTATGGTTCGACACCCGTAACCCTAATAATAACCCTACGGCACACTCTAGGCGTTCTTACATTGAACGTGGCATACGCCATATTTTGACTGATAAGGATGCTTTTAGAAATCAACAATACAATCTTGCGACACAAGCAACACAAGTCTTCTACCTTGAAGACCCTGCTAGACGACCACCTCATTGGAAGGTCGTCGAAGATGTTCATCTTCGAAAGATCTGGGATCAGGATGTGGTAGACTCTGATCAAGATGTTATACATGGTAGCAGTTCATCAGATGTTGCATTGTCTGTTGGTTGCCTCATTTGGAGTCTGCGAATTTGAGTGTAAATCATGAATCAACAGAAGTGGACGCCCCACCAAATGATGCTGAAGAAGATGCTGATTTTGTTAATAATGAAGATGATGTCGTTGCTCATGCCCTTGATGATGATGATGTCGACGTGTCTGATGATGATGAAGTGAACCCAACGATTGTTGTTGAAGAAGTTTTATCTAGCGATGATTCGGATGATGACAATTGTTCTTAATTTGTAATTTGAATGAAATTGCATGCTATGTTATGAATAAATGTGTATATATATATATATATATATATATATATATATATTATATATATATATATATATATATATATATATATATATATATATATATATATATATGAATGTGTGTATTAGTATTAATTGGTCCACGAAATTGTGTGTTATTGTACTTGTAATTTTACAGATGGCGTGTGTAGCTCCCCAATAACACGGCGGGGATGCCGGTGGTGATCCACCACGACGGCCTTATTTTACTACGCCGGGCTACTGTGCAAGTAAGAAATTGTGATGTTTATTTTAAGTTTTTTATTGATAAAACTAATTTTTTTTACTTGTATTTTCACGACTCAATAACTTATGTTTGTAGGTTCGATGTCGGTTAATACCTCAAATCGGGCCTTAAGGAAGGCGTATAAAGCGAACGGTAATCGTCCTTTGCCGATCAACTTTGACAGTAATGATCTAGGCACTTTACGCCTGTGGGCACGTATGCCACGCAGTTCAGTAGTCTTTTGGGGGAAGTAGTTAGTCCACTTCCCTTTGACTGCGAGTGGCGCGAGATTCTGGCGCCTCTTAAGGCTCATATACTTCCCGTTCTCGAGGTATTAATTGTTTATTTTATTTGTATTCTTATCGTTATCGACCGTTTAGATATGCATGTTATATTTAAATTGTTTGTTTATTTAAATGCGTATATTTATTTGCAGAATTATTTCGAGCTCGCGGGTTGGTTAAACAGCCAGGACCAAGTGAGGGTTGGGGAGAATGTGTACACGGTGGGGGAACGAGTATCTCTTGGGCTTCAACGTCAGATGCGGCTACTATGGCGCAAACATAAATACAGGTTGAAGAAAGATTACTTTGACTCACAACCGAATGTCGAGACGGCAAGGCAAAAACCGCCGCCGTCGAAATGTAAAGATTGGGGTACCAGAAGCCGAGAGGAGTGGGAGTCGTTGGTAGACTGGTGGTCGGCTCCGGAACGAATGGAGAGATCTGCGAAAAATGCAGAAAACCGCTCAAAGAACAAGTCTACAACCTACCAAGGGAGGAAGTCGTTCGTACAAGGACGAACCGAGCACGTAAGACTCATTATAATTTTTTGATTTTCAAATGTGTATATAATGTTTATATATAACTCGTTATTAATTTATTTTATGTTGTATGTATAGCGGGTTAGGAATGGCGGGCAGAATGAAGAACTGGTGGAGACATATGGGAGAGAGGCCATGCACCAAAATCGGGAGTCTTTAAAAGTAAAGAAAACGAGGAGGCTTATGTAAGTAATTTATCTCTTAACATGCGTCATTAATATTTAGTTACTTGTTTTTTTTTTAACTTACCTCTTTTTAACATACTTGTTTTTTTTTTTTTTTTTTTTTGTTTTTACTTATACAGTTGAAGATGAAGGATATGTGGGATAAAGTTAAAGCCGGTACAGCCCCGCCGATGACTGAGAAGCAAGTACCCGATATGGCAGCCCATAGTGACAACCGACAAAATTTTAGGGGTGTTGGCAGGCTAATGCCGAGCGGCGGCAAAGCTTCATCGAGGTCGGCACATCGGCCGCTTGCACCAAACTATGCTACTGAGGAGGCTGTTTCGGCGGTGTTAAGGCAAAAGGAACAAGAGAATGAGTTGTTGAGGAGGCAAAATGAAATGTTCCAACAGCAGCTCCAACTGCAGCAACTTGAGCTCCAACAGCAGCGCTCTCGACAAACGGGCGTCGAATCTTGGATAGGGCAGTTTATGAGCTACTGCAACAGCCAAGGTACTCCGTTTCCCCCTAACTTTCCCACATTTTCCCCAACGCCCCCAATTCCCCCATTTCCCGACCTTTATCCCGGCCCTAATTCCTTTGACAATTGTTATCGGCCCGTCTTTCCCAACTCGACTACATGCCCGGGTTCTACTTCTAACCCGGGTCCTGCTGGTCCTAATTTAAATGCTAGTGGTGGTGAGGAGGAGGGTGAGGAGGAGGAGGGGGAGGGGGAGGGGGAGGAGGAGTCGGAATTTGTATGAGTAGGCGTAGTTTAATTTGTATCGTATTTGTTATTAGTTATGTAATACAAGAATATATTGCCGAATTTTGGTTTGTTTTTGTATAAAGTTCGTATTTGTTAGTTTAATTAGTATCGTATTTGTCGAATTTAAGTCATAGTAGATGAGTAATTTGGCATTGCATCATATTGCCGAATTGGTATTGCGGATATTGTTGCTGCTGTACAGATGTAATGGTAGGTTTTTTCCGGAAAAAATTTTGGAAAAAACCTGGAAATGCAGGCTGTTGCTGCATTTTTTTTTTTGCATACTTGAAATTTTGGGTCGACATTGTCGACCCAAAGTACAAAGAAAAAATAGTCCCACTGTGCTGAAAGTGCACATGAACAGTGCGTGAATAATACATTTGGCACTACATTGTCGTGCCAAATATTAACAATTTTTAATTAATTTAAATCTATGGAACGACAATGTCGAGACAAAGAGTATTTTTCTAATTTATTTTTCGTAATTATGTAACTGATTTAACAAAAATAAAAAAAAACTTTGGCACGATAATGTCGTGCCAAAGATAATTTCCCAAAAACATTTTACGAGATTAAATAAAAGATTTACAAAAATAAAAAAATATTTGGCACGCTAATATCGTGCCAAATTTGAAAAGGTATGTCGACCCAAAGTGCACTTCCAAACTTTGACTGGTTTGTGGGTCCCATAATATTGTCGTCCCATCCCTTTGTAATTTTGTCGAGACAAAACGACTTGGGTCGAATGTTTTGGCACGACCCAAAAAGGTCGACTTTGTCGAGACAAAGTGTTTGTCTCAACTTTTCTTTGTGATTTGGCACTACATTATCGTGCCAAACCTTTCCTATTCTTGTAGCCTAACTTGTGCTCATACGCCACAAAATAAAAGATACTGCATCTCATTTCAACAGCTTGTGCATCAGAAAAACAAAAATTTAAAAACTACTACATCTTAGTTAAAATTAAAAGATACTGCATATAAATTAAAATTTAAACGCACTGCATTATAATATACAATATAAAACTTACTTGTTGTTTCCGTAATCGATTTTTTCATTTCAACTTATTACTCTTTCTGTTTGCTAAATTTATAAACAAATACACTATATTTGGAAAATAAATAACAAATTCATGCAGTACAAAATGTATATCGATTAATAATACACTTACTAGGTGGTGAAAAATTTGGAAGATTTGTAATCACCAACGGAGATGTAGTAGGATGCTAGGATAATCTATAGATTTGGTTTAGAAATTATTAGGTTTCTATTTTTGAAGAGAGAGTTTAGAAATGAGAGGAACTGGAAGAGAGAGGGGGAAATGATCGGGTTTTTTTGGGAACTGGAAGGGAGAATGATGATTATTAGCGCCGTTTGTAATTTTTAATAGATCATTCCGCTTTTTTAATATTGCAAGGTAAATCCAACGACTGAGATCGCTTCCAATCATTTTCATTATAAGGCCCTTCTCATTGTATGCCCAACTTGTATATATATATATATATATATATATATATATATATATATATATATATATATATATATATATATATATATTATATAACAGGATGCGTATGACGTCATCAATTCGCAATTGATGAATAAGCAGGCTGATTGCCCAGTAATCATGCTTTTATTCCACCTAAGCAGTCCACTTAAGCAACATTTGACCAAACAAACTTCGAAGTTTGACCTTTAAATCCGAAAATTTAAAAAATGACACTAAAGGATTCGAACTTGGGTTTGTATATATATATATATATAGTGTAACTTTCAAACGAGAACCATTTTAACTGCAAGAACTGCGAAAACCACTTTTTAGCCATTAGATGAGTAGATCAATGGCCAAGATGATGTGTGGCATAATTGTAATAAATCACAAACTAAATATTAATTCTTAAATTAGAAAAGGGTATTAGTGGAATTTTGCACCGATGCTTTTCAATAACTGCTCCGAATAAAAAGGGACATCTACGTCAAATATTCATATGTATTTGTAACCCTAATCACATCTCACACTTCTCACCAGCCACCAATTAACATCTCCATCCTCCCTAATCTTTTCATCATCCTCCTACCTTATCTCTCCAAGACAAGACCTCGTCTGACCAGGATTCATCATCACCAGATTATCATATGAATTATCCTCTTCTTTCCGCTCTTCTTGCTTTCGCTCTCGCTCAATCTATTAAGGTCGTCACAACCTGGTATGTTTTTTGTTTCTTTCATCCTCATTTCTAACATTTTTTTTTCATAATCAATCCTGATGATGGGCTATTGGTATAGATCTATAAAGTTTCTTGATATCGAAAACGGTATCATCATTATTTCGTGTATTGTTCGGATCTAAAGTTTCTTGATATCGAAAACTTGTGATAAGCTCGTTATAAGCTCTCGAAATAAGCAGTTTTTCGGCTTATTCTTCTTGTTTTCATTTGTTTGGTCGCGACTGGAAATAGAACAGCCACGAATGGCATGGGCCGAGACCCACCATAGTCTCGGTGGTGAAATGGGTTGCTTATTTTGCTCTTGTTCGGCGTATTTTCTTGACTCATGGCTTATTCGATTCTTGTTGTTTAAGATTATGTTGGTTTCGGCTTGTTTGCTTGACTGAAAACGCACCATCGAGGGTGTTTGGAATCTGCTTATTTCAGCCGCAATAGTGGCGTTTAGTTTTCTTATTTTCAGCCTACGGGGCTGTTTGGATTTGCTGATAACAGCCCCCAAAAGGGCGTGTTTCGTTTTACTCATTTTTTTTTATTACTCTTTTGGTCCCGTTCGTCTAGTGAACCGAGGAATATATACAATATATAGTTCTGCTACCGTTATTGCTTGCGAATACAATTAAACCTATTTACTCAAAAATGGGTCAGTTTGGGCTGTAGCATATCTCGAACGGGTACCATTGCTTAAAGTCGTCCAAACATCAATCTTTTATAAACATGGCTGGTGAGTTTTTTATTTGGGTTCGATTGGTAAATGCTTGTTTTTATTCGGGTTCGATTAGTAAAACATGTATGTTCACATTGGGTGCGTATGTTATGTGTGTAACTGGGGTGAATTATGGTGTAAAACATGTATGTTCGATTAGTAAAACATGTGTGTAACTGGGGTGAACATGTATGTTCGATTAGTAAAACATGTGTGTAACTGGGGTGAACATGTATGTTCGATTAGTAAAACATGTATGTTCGATTAGTGTAACTGCTTGTTTTTATTTGGGTTCGTACATGTAAATGCTTGTTTTTATTTGGATTATAGAACATATATGTTTTATGTTTGGATTATGTGTTTACGTATAAAACATATATGTTTTGTGTTTGCCAAACAAGTATGTTTCCTAAAACATACATATACTCATGTACATGTATAATTTTTAATAATATTATGGTTGCTAATTTTTGTACTTTTCTTTGTATCAGGTGTAATTACAAGAATGGTCACGGCTACAAGTGTGCATGTATGTCCGACTTTTGAAAAAATGTTGACGGCTATTAGTGCTCACGTGTATAGATCGATTAGATTCATGTATTTATGATTTTAGAAATTTGTATTTTAATTGTATTTCAATCGATATCGAAGTTTGTATATAACATTTATGTTCTTGGTTTGTTATAAATTTCATTATATAAAAAAAGCTATATGCACCTTGAAAGGAAAAAAAAAACATATATGCACTTTGGACTAACTGAAAACATGTATGCACATTGACTATTTGGGGGAAAAAAAACATGTTTGCACCATGAGATTTTAAAATAACTAATGATTAGGTATAAAAAACATGTATGCACCATGACTATTTGAAAACATGTTACCATAAAAAAAAAAAAAAAAAAAAAAAAAAAAAAAAAAAAAAAAAAAAAAAAAAACTCCGAATTTTAAGATTAAAAAAAACGGAAATTATATTAAAAAAACAAAAATAATATGAAAATGTCTTTTACTAATATGCCCTTTTGAATTAAAAAAAAAATTAACAAAATCATATGGAGCATTAAATGGTGTACATTGTGTATTATTAGTTGTAAAAAGGTGGTTTTCGCAGTTCTTGCAGTTAAAATGGTTCTCGTAAGAAAAGGACCCTATATTATATATATATATATATATATATATATATATATATATATATATATATATATATATATATATATATATATATATAACAGGATGCGTACGACGTCATTAATTCATAATTGATGAATAAGCAGGCTGATTGCCCAGTAATCATGCTTTTATTCCACCTAAGCAACATTTGACTAAATAAAATTCGAAGTTTGACCTTTAAATCCGAAATTTTAAAAAATGACACTAAAGGATTCGAACTTGGGTTTGGAGGCACAAATAAACAACACCTCAACCATTGGAGCATTCCAATGGTTGTGATAAAATTTCCCACTCATAAGTGATATTGCATGGACTAATAACGTTGTCAATTCAAAATAGGAGAAAATTATGGAATTGATTACGTCTATAATTAATGATTTGATTAAAAAAACGTATCCCAAAATATAAGCACCACAATTTTCGTCAAAAAAAAACAAAAACCTAAAATCATTCCATCATCATCATCATTAGATAATCGAATGATTTTGATCAAACACAATCAAAGCCACGTACTATCAATGATTTTGATCAAGCAGGTATGTTTATTACGATATATTATATAATTTTTTCGTAACATTTAATTTGTGAATTAGGGTTTTACATGCTGAAGCAGTATGCAGTTTCTAACCTCGATCATAGGCTGTTGAGGTTCGTCAAGGTATGCAAATTAATTGTTTTCGAGTTATTCATCTACATGTTATTTTTGAGGTGTGATTTCTTCCCTGACATGAATTATAGTTTTTCACATTAATAGTTATGTATCCAGGTATGTTGTTTATAATGACTTCATCTATACACAAAAACTATTATTCAATTGTGTTTTTTTTTTTTTTTTTCTTTTTTTTTTTCCAGCTACAGCAAGGTAGCATGACGGGTAAGGGCAATTGATGAGGCATAGGGACACATCTGTTCATGCTCACTCTTTTGCAACCATACATAGCATTTTTGCATGATATCCTACTGATTGATTTGTCCATCAACTGACTTTATTGACACAAGCAGAGAACTATTATAGATAGAATCAACTACAATATTTGCAGGGAAGGATTTAATAAAGCAAATAATTAGCTTTCTTAAGTTTTTGCTATTTATCTAGGGTTTTAGCGAACATCAAATGGCCAAGCTGAAGCAAAGTGAGGCTTTCACTATGGAAAGAGAAAGTGAGATTCAACAGGTTGGGTGCAAAATAGTAAAAAAAAAAAAAAAAATTGTTTCTTGATTTTTATTTTCCGGCTTGCATATTAATATGATTTACTGTCTCAGGTGGGAGAATCAGTAAATGGCATGGCACAAATCATGAAAGATCTATCGGTATTTGTGACCTTCTTCTGCCTCCTCCTCAAACTCGGATTTGATACGTTTCTTTATGCAGACAAATAAAGATAGAAGCCCATCATTACCCGCAAACTCTAACGGGACTGTTAGGTAATCCTTTTTTGGATTAAGTTTGGACCACTCTATGTATACTTCTGGTACAGATTGCATTGAAATAACTGTGTCCATGCTTTTAGTGTCCATGCTTTTAGCAGTCAGTCCATATGCAAAAGAAATTTTTAATGTGCCTACACCAACACAATTAACAGTAAAATCTCGTCCATGTTTTTGAACCTCATAATTCAGGATTAAGATAACATTTTTGTGTAGTTCTTGAAGAAAGATTTGCTTCTGATCTATTCGTATATCAATAGCAAAGTTGGTATTGTAGGTAAAGGAGGTGGTGGAAGTGGCATGTTGGATTCGAATGTGATGGTACAGGTCCTTGGAAGAACCAGCAAAGTAGCATGACGGGTAAGTGCAATTGATGAGGCATGGGGACACATTTGTTCAAGCTCACTCTTTTGCAACCATACATAGCATTTTTGCATGATATCCTACTGATTGATTTGTCCATCAACTGACTTTATTGACACAAGCACAGAACTATTATAGATAGAATCAACTACAATATTCAAAATGTTGCAGCCACTATGGATGAAGTCCTTAAACAACTACAAAAGGTTGCATTTGTCTCTATAATCTTTTTCAACCTTTGGCTGAATTTGAACCTATGGTTTATTATATTAATTTGCAGGTGTATAACAAATGATTAAAATATGGTTTAATGTTCCAAAATAATCAATTTTAAAATATGGATTAAGTTCTGGCCATCCATAATAATCTTGATGTTGTGTTTACCACTAATCATGTTAATTATATGGGACAGTGGCATTTTCACGTCCACAATAATTTAAAACTACTTTATGCGTCAATATTTTATGAAAATTATTAGACAGAGATGAAATATAACTACCAGCGAGAAATGCAATGGCAACGGGTCATAACAGTGAGTATTCGTATATTTTTATGCCCGTGCTTACCACTAATTTTTACCTTTATTATAGCCACACAACTGCACATTATACTTATATATGTCTGTTATTTTTTGTAACTGCATCTGCTAGAGGGGAACTGATCATAGACAACATACACGTGCGGGTATTGTCTTACTTAATCAATTTGGTTTCAATAATAAAATTATGGCACCTGAGTTCTTCTACCTAATTTTTTCAAGCCTTTTCCTGTTGTTTGCTTAGCAGAAACGCACACAACAGATGTAGGAGGAGGGGATACAGGTGATTCGATTTCGTCCACTCATTGGGCCGGTTAGTTACTTCCATATAAATATTTTTTTGGTATCATATTTGTTCTTTTCAAAGCTCTGTCACCTTCAGACAAGCTCATACTTTCTACTCCCTCATCATAACATTCTCTTAAAAGCCGTTTTTTGTGTAGCCCAACTTGACCCATTCATAAGTAATGGGCAGAAAGGACATACTGAATGTGATATTAAACATTTCAATATAAAAATTAAGCCTGATTATGTTGCAGGTGGTGCTTCGGTTTCTCTAACCGCCTTGGTTTCTGAGGGGTTCATAGCTGGGTAATTTTTTCTTTTACATTTGAACCTAAATTTTTGGTGATCCCTGGATGTATTGGTACTATCAAGTCTCACAGGTACATCAACAATTCTGAAAACCTATATTCTGAATGTCACAAAGATATATTCTCATCCTTGGACTAAATCCGGAACTGAGCATAACCGTTAAGACAGAGAAGTTAAACTTGCTCTTATTTTTTGTTTGACTTGTATGATTTTCTATCTTCTTGTGATGATGGCGATTCTTAAGGTTGAATTTTGCGAGGTGTATTCAGCGGTTGTGGCCAACTATTGTGATGGGATTTGGCTTTTTTGCCTGTTTGTTGACCACAAGAAAAATTGTAAGTACAATTCATATTTTCGTACATTCTTCGATATTCCCATTTATAAGATTTAACAAGAATGTGCAAAATATATATGCAGGCCTTGCGAAAGCCAAAACTATTTTAGGTATCAGTCGCAGCTCCATTCGCATATGATATGATAACCTTCTTAGTAGCTCTTTTCATATCGAAGCTCCCAAACATGGCAACTGTAAGAAAAAATCTGTTAACTTTTACTAAATTAGTCCTTGCAATTTACAGTTTTAATCCAAATACCTTGAAAGTTATACTTTCTAAACAGATTGGTCATCTGCAAAAGGGTCTGAATCCACCCTCATCAAACACATTCTATTTCCATGGCGAGTTTCTTGCTATTGCTATCAAAACCGGTACTGTTACTAGACGATTATCCCTCATAGTAGGTTTACTTTAAAATGAACTAAAATGCATTGATAAACGACCGATCATGTGAATTTTCTATTATTGGAAGGGATAGCGGTTGGAAGAATGTTTGGGGCTTTGAAGAACTACCATGTCGATGGAAATAAAGAAATGATAGCGATAACATGTGGTGGAGTAGCTTATCAACCCTCTGACTACGGGTCTTTGTGATGACAAAGATAACAGGTGTTGAATGAAGTTTTCATATTGATTTATTAGCATCAGTTTATGTGTACGTGTGAGTATGTATTTTCTAACACCAAGGGGACGTCGTAATATAAGGTAAGTATCTCAAACTACATTACAGTTTGGTTATTAAGTGCTTATGGTTCAAAATTAACTATTATTCCCTCCATCTTAAGTGTTTACACAAAAATTTATAAGAGTAACCAGCACTTTGACCTTCTATGTAGTTTAATTGAAGTTTTTTTGTTAAATAGTATATTATAAATACGATATACGAAGGTGTTAAAACAATGGCATATATGTCCATTAAAGGATATATGATTATCATGTTTTGTTCTTTTTCCCTTAGCATTATTAATTATTAATTGCATGTGGTGTTATATGGATGTATAATCTGATCATGTGTAAGTTGTACTACAAGTCAAAGAAAACACAAAGCACCTAACTATTATTGTGCCTTGAACTTTTGTGCAACAGGTTTTGTTGATATATCATCACATTCCATGACACTTTTTAGTGGTTTTATGGCGGTCATAAGTACTTCAATAGTAGTTAATATAGAAAAGTACTCTGTGTGGAAAATGCCATAAAAAAGGATTTTCGGTACGTAATGAAATAGGCTAATACAGGTTTTGTTGAAGTGAGTCATCTTTAGTGTCAGTATATATCCAATCTGCTTTTGAACAAAATGTAAATTTCTATTACAAGAGTCTGACTTTGGGGTGGTTGAGTAATTTTTTAGTCATTTTCTCTTGCGCTTACGAGTTCAGGTACAAACTCAAACATCTAAGTATGTGTTTGTAATGCATAGGAATAAAGAGAGGTATATTACCGAGTATCAGTTTTGTGGAGCGTTTGTCTGCAGCTATCAAATAACAAATAGTAAGTTATATAGGAGAGTCAAACAATTTTGGAAGATGTCGACACAAAAGGATAAAATGAACTGTTAGGGTGGGTGTGAGGAATAGGAATATAGAGTTGCTTTGCCGTCTAAACACTGATAAATTCTATCATGTGGAAGACACTGACCGCCCTTTTTTTGACACCACCGAGGACATAACTTAAATGAAATAGAAAAGTAAGAATAGATAAGAGAAAAGATTTTGGTCTGATCAAGATATTTAGCTATGTATCACCCTGTTCTCAGTCCATGATATGACAAAAAAAAATTGTTTCCCAGACGGGTGTCGGTTCAAAAACTAAGTTGCTTATCCGTTTTAAAAATACTCCGTAAGTATGTAGACTATTTATTTTGAGTTTTTAGTTGCTCTAAAATAAGTAGATAAGGAGTTTAAAGTTTTACTCAGAAACACATGCCCACATATCTTAAGCTGATATGCACTTAAATAAGGAGACCGAAATGCCATATTAGTAACATTTTGAATGTAAGATTTTGTTGTCTATGATCGTCTTTGTTGTGTAGGTTTTTTCTGGTGGACATCGAGAGGTGTAGTTGTATTATTGTGAAGGAAAAATAGAAGACGGGTTAAATTGGGCACACAAGCATCCCTATGTGTTTTCACGACACTATTTATATAGCCTACGGGGTGTGTGGGATTGCTAACGGAGATTTATTTAGAGTAAATTGCATGTAATAGAGTAGTCATCAGACATTCGCAATGTCTCATTGAGATTAAACTTTGAAGAAAATTTACATTAATTTACTTTGTATATTTTAATTGTTCTATAAATCTTAACGTTCATTTATTTTCAGTGTTAATGTATTCAATATAGAAATTGGTACGTTTGTATCTTTTTCATTTGACGAGATGCCAAGTTATGAAAATACTTTGTTAGTTGAGTACAAGTAAGCCCAACTTTTACATTAAATATTATTGTTTGTATTATATAATACTTGATCAAAATTACATAAATGAAAATACATTTAAAACTCAATTCATCTATATATTTTGAAACAATTATCATATAATACAGAGCAAAAATATTTAAGAAAAAAGTTGCATACAAATTGTCAAACTATACTCATATTCTCGGACAAAGGGACAATAATATCTTAAGAAGTATATAAATAGACCACTTATTTTAAACTAAAAAGTAAAAAACATAAACAAATTTGACAATTGTAAATTGCTTTTTCTCAAATTGTTTAATAATTAATAACGGTCAACACCACTTGCATGTTCTTGAAATAACCTTCTCTTAAAATTTTACAAACGTAAACTAATACCATAACAAAAATAAATGAAATCGACGTGCTTAAAAATATTTTTTCGTTAACTGACACAATCAAAATTATAATTAGCTTTCTCTAAAAATTACCCAACTGTTAACTAATAGCCTAACAAAATAAAATAAAATCGGCGTCCTTAAAACTAATAATTAACTTTCTCTTAAAATTTCTCAACCGTGAACTAATAGCCTAAAAAAAATTAAATCGGTGGGTGTGATTCTGTGTTTAAGCAACCGTTTGAAATAATCTTTTGAGTGCTTCAATGTAGTGGGTGCTCGAACCAGTTTTGACATTGGAATGCCAATCACAAGGTTTGTATTTCTCCCTTCTCTTGATTTGGAAACTTAATGATTAGGTCAAGTTAAAGTCACAGGTCAGACGGGTCATCCCACTCAAAAAAGACGGGTCAGACGGGTCACTTTACGATTGGTCACTACAGTTAAAAGGCACGGGTCAGACGAGTTTTTTGTATCATGTGTGCCAAGTTGTATATGCTAATCCAACACATTGATGGTCAAGTTAAAGACACGGGTCAGACGGGTCATCCACTAAAAAAACATGGGTCAGACGGGTCACATTAAGATGGGTTACTGTAGTTAAGAGGCATTGGTCAGACGAGTTTTTTTATCAGTGTGCCAAGTTGTATATGCTATTTCCAACACATTGATATAATACATTCAGATGGAGTCCAACCTAGATAACATTAACTAAAGGCAATACATATTGCGCGGGCTTCGACAACTATTAAGAAAAAATACAACTAAACATAAACTAATACATTTTAAACAATGATAAAAAACACCGTACTTAAAAAACACATTTCCGTTAAGTAACACCATCAGAAGTGAAATTATAACAACCCAATAAATAGTGGCCCCGTACGATATTAAAAATAATTTACCACTAACTAACACCATCTAACATCTTATAATTATGATATTAAAAAATAAAATAAAACAAACGTCCTTAAAAATAATTTTAGAATAACTAAAACCATCCAAATTATACGCTATACAAACATATGTCAATGATAATTATAAATCATGGCCCATCTGGCGGGCTTTGAAGCTTATAATTAAAAGTCATGCCCGCCCATTGGGCGGGCTTTGAAGTCTAGTGTATATATATATATTATATATATATATATATATATATATATATATATATATATATATATATATTATATATATATATATATATATATATATATATATATATATATAACACTAATGTGTTATACACTGCATCAAACCGCCTTTGTTTTGCCATAATGTGAGATGGCTAACATGCTAAGGGCATCCGCTATAGTGGTCTTTGAAAATGTATATAAAATTATGAAGAGGTAAAAAAAAAACTTGTAAACTATAGTGAACGTCCATTTCAAGCTTGTATAGCATGAAAAGGTCTAAGATATTAACATTTTTCATAATTTAATGCATTTGAGTTATGTGAGATGATGTTTATAAAATTTGAAAAGGTTTATCATAGTGGGGATAGGTTTATAAAATAAAATAGTTTATAATTAATGTTATAACACAATGATAAACATTTAGTAAGATTTATCATAGTAGATGTCCTAATTTGATAAACCTAATGTTATAATTAATGTTATAACACAATGATAAACCTTTAGTGATAGAACTCCTTAGATCGTTTTGAGCTCTAGGAATAACAATAACAAAACAATAATATGCAGCGGAATAAATCAAAGAACAATTGTTATTGTAACAAGGTTTTCTTCATCATCATCTTTATAACAATACAATTACAAACACAATAAGCCCCAATACTACTTGATCAAGTTTAGTACGCTTACTAATCTAACAGGAATCTTAAGATCCTTGAGGCTTAACAAACACAAACCACTCTAGGTGTTTCTATAAACCCACGCCTATACACACACATACGTTTTACTGGTGTTTACATCTTGACACACTTAAAACCTATACCCTGTGTCTCTTTATATAATAGAGACATCTAGGGTTTACAAAAACTAATAACTTTATTCATTATCATTTAAGCCCTTGTAGTTTCGTAATTGCTTCATTCTTCTTAATATTGTTTTGTACTTATCAACTCAATATAAAACCCAACACTCTTCCCCTAGTTGATAATTACAAAATATTCTTCTAGTTCTTCCATGAATGAAACAATCTTCCCCTTAAGCTCAACTCGTGTGAACTTACATAACATACTATACCACCATGGATCTGCAAGTTGCAAAACTTCTATGTAATTCTTCCCCTTTTTGTCATTATCCACTAGGGGATGCTAAGTAGATGCAACTTTGATTTTCACAATCACAAATCAATATCACACTTCTAATCCAGCCTTCCAATGTCTCAAATTACCCTACATGAAGTTTTCCACACTAATAATGAATTCAAGACAATAAAAACTAAAACTATCTGTAGTAATAAAGACTTACAGTAGTAAAAACCTTCCCCTCAAATGGTGCATGTAAATGATTAAACACTCTATAATATGCTTCCCCTAAAATCCATGTGTTAACCATTTCTTGAATCTTCAATTTTGTAGACTTCTTGTAAATGATTACTGTTGAAGAAAGTTAAGCATAACAAACTTGATGTAGAAGTAGAATAACCCAAATTTGTGTCTTATGTCTTGTACTATCCACGTGACTTTGAACTTATACCAAAAACCAAATATATAAGTAGACCGCAACCTCTTTACAAAATCCTCATCTTCTATGAGACACTGAGCACTAAAATGTAACTCCTTTAAGTGATAGCAAATCCCTATTGCTAGATTTTGACAAGTCATTGTTACAACATTAAAGCACAAACAAGTTATCTCTAAACGTTGCAGACCGTTTAAGATATGATAAGAACACAAACCTGTGAAACTGCACTTCAACTCCAAATAGGTGATAAACAATCTTCTTCGTAACCAATTAAACCAATAAATACGAGCCTTTAACCTTTTAAGAACAAATAAACCAAAACAAAAAATCTTCTTGTGTGTGTCGTCCGATATCATAAAACCATGTACTGTCCAATACTTAATAAAGCTAGCAGTACAAACTTCTTTTATCGGACAAGGCTAGTAGTTTTAATTCCATACTAGTAGTATAAACGCAACAGTATTAACAACTTTCAACTGGCAGCATTAAAATCAATCATAGCAGCATAAACACAACGAGCAATATTAATCGACCAATAGCAGCACTAATCATCCTTGGCGGTACAAACTACTACTACCAGTACTAAAAATTAGCAAGCAGTACTAACTTATTATGGCAGCAGTACTAACAAAATAAATAGCAGTACTAACGAGCAGCTTTAAGATCAGTATCCTTACATACAAATCTAGTAACCTCAGTTGTATATTCGCCCTTTGCTTCCAGTAACCCTACTTCACAAACAAACATAATCACAGTCCTTCCACAAGTAGAGTTACTCATAGCATTGATGCACCAGTACCTTTATGGGTGAATCTACTCACATTAGAAGTAACCTTACTGATCATACTCGACATTCCAGTAGACATTAAACAGGGTTTAACTCTAATCTCCATTCATAAAAACTTCAAATCAAGAGTCTTTAGAAACCCTAACAGCAATACGTAGCAGGAGAAACATTCAATATAACCAGTAATCTGATTCGTTATCAAAGAAAAACCCTAGATGCCATACGTTCCTAGTATCACCACTCAATAACCAAATCATTCATGAACAAATCCATCTTTAACATCACGAAACAACAACTAACACTTAAGTATCCAAACGACGCTTTTTAGTGACACTTTTTAGTGTCACTAACCTGTTGCTAATTTAGCAGAAACATGATGCATCACATATAGCAGCAGCATACAACTAATAGCAATCAATATTATGGTTATTAAACAAACCCTATACGACTTTTATATAGAGACCCTAAAAATCGACAATACCATCATCCAAAGCAGCTTCATTGACAATAAAACCTTGTTAAATCCCTAGATCATGAGCTCCCTGAGCTCTGATACCAATTGAGGAGTTTGATAGAACTCCTTAGATCGTTTTGAGCTCTAGGAATAACATTAACAAAACAATAATATGCAGCGGAATAAATCAAAGAACAATTGTTATTGCAACAAGGTTTTCTTCATCATCATCTTTATAACAATACAATTACAAACACAATAAGCCACAATACTACTTGATCAAGTGTAGTACGGTTACTAATCTAACAGGAATCATAAGATCCTTGAGGCTTAACAAACACAAACCACTCTGTTTCTATAAACCCGCGCCTATACACGCACACACCTTTTACTGGTGTTTACATTTTGACACACTTCAAAACCTATACCCTGTGTCTCTTTATATAATAGAGACATCTAGGGTTTACAAAAACTACTAACTTTATTCATTATCATTTAAGCCATTGTAGTTTCGTAATTGCTTCATTCTTCTTAATATTGTTTTGTACTTATCAACTCAATATAAAACCTAACAATCTTCCACTATAGTGGTCTTTGAAAATGTATATAAAATTATGAAGAGGTAAAAACACTTGTAAACTATAGTGAACGTCCATTTCAAGCTTGTATAGCATGAAAAGGTCTAAGATATTAAAACTTTTCATAATTTAATGCATTTGAATTATGTGAGATGATGTTTATAAAACTTGAAATGGTTTATCATAGTGGGGATATGTTTATAAAATAAAATAGTTTATAATTAATGTTATAACACAATGATAGACCTGTAGGGTTATTTTTAGAACCAAAAAAAGGTCGAGAACTGCGAGAACCGATCTGAGCCATCTATTATTTTATCAATGGCTATAAATGTTGGTGGCACAAAGGTAATAAACTTAAACTCTAGGTTACATTATTTAATTGATGAAAGGGCATTTAGGGTATTTTCATATAAATCTCTTTCAATAACTGTCCCTTAGATTTAGGATAAATTAAATATTATCATAATCCCTCTTTTCAAATGGATACTGCTGCTACACGTACGTGTTTTTACAGTTCCTGGTGAATTTGATGCCCTATATGCGTATGTGTTTTTACAGTTTCTGGTGAATTTGATGCCCTATGTGCATATGTGTTTTTACAGTTTCGGAGTTTGGATGTATTGAAAGTGCATATATGTTTTTAGTTATGATATAAGGATGTGTTTAGTTCTGATTTAAGGGTGCACTTGTGTTTTGTGTTTTAAGGTTTTACTCATTTCTCAAAGAAGTCAAGAATGTGGTTTTGTGTGCACAAGTCCGAAATACATAGTGCATATGTGTTTTTGTTAATTTTTATGATTAAATAATTCATTTATTACATGTGCAGATTTCATGGGTTCTTGAACCAGGCGAGGAATACATGTGCACGCCAAAAAGATGAACCAACTGTTAAAGACATTGGATTATGCACATGTGGACGCTTCATATATTTGTAATAAAATTGATTACAAGTTTAAACAAATGGATGTTTGTGATAAAACTAAATATCATATCACTAGAGTAATACAATTTGTAAATTTTGAAATTGCATAAATCTATTGTTAAAGTTTTGTTGTTTGTATTTATATTTATGTTATATTACTTAAAGATACATGTGTATATACAAAACACATATGCATAAACGAAAAATACAATTGTCATAATATAGTTAGTGGTTAACCTTCTTTTTTACAAAACACATGTGCACATAATGTATTTCCAAAAACCAAAAAAAAATCCTAAAATTTAGGAACTAAAAAAACGTTTTATATTAAAAAAATTCAAAAAGAAAATAAAAAAGGTAATTTTACCATGATACCCTTTTGAATTAAATAATAAAAATTAATATCCAAAAAATTCTGATTGGTTGATGCCGGTTATCGCAGTTCTGTACCTTTTTTTGGTTTTGAAAAGAACCCTTTCCCACAATGATAAACCTTTAGTAAGATTTATCATAGTAGATGTCCTAATGTGAAAATTGTAGTACATTGTTTAGCTTTAGTATGAATGGTTGCGAACACCGTAGTATTTAACCTTGTTTAAAATAAATAAATAAATAAATAAATAAATGTAAAAAGTAAAAAATACTCTTATATGATCATGGCAAAAGATCAATAGAGATCACATATTTGTCATATATCCAATAAAAAAATCTTAGCTATTCAATTTTCATCAAAATTAATAAAAAACTATTTTCCATTTAAAAAAAAACAAAAACAAACATATCTTGCAAACGGTAAATCTTCAAGCTACGAAAAGTACACCATCACGACGAGAATTCAATTATCTTTCTATGGATATGCACTTCTATATACTTTTCATTTTTTTTTATTTTTTATTTATTTATTTTTTATTTTTTAAATTTTCGACGAGAAAAATCACATGTGATTCATTTTAAAAATCACATATGATTTTTCCGAATCACATGTGGTTCTTGTAGGTGGAATTTTGAAAATAAAAAATAGTCAAAAGTATATCGAAGTGCATATCTGTAGAAAGATAATTTAATTCTCGTCATGATTGTATGATTTTTTCGCGTACGATTAACGGTTTGCGAGATATTTAATTTAAAAAAAAATGTGAAAGTTTTTTTTTTTTTTTTTGATCAAAAAATGAATGGACATAATTGGTTTATAGGATATATGGCAAATATGAGATATATATATATATTGATCTCAACTCATAGATCATACAATGAAAACAAATTCAAAAAAAGAGAGGGAAAAGTCTAGTATATAACAGAATCCTTCTATCAATAGATATGAATAACATACGGTATAGAATCAATCAGTTTTTACATCCCAACCTCAATTCCCTAAAAAGAAAAAAACAAACTACAAGCAGAAACGTTCATTGTTTGAACAATATATGCTTACTTTCATTGCGAAATTAAAATATTTTTTTATTTTTTAATTTTTTTTTTTGATTTTTTGATTTTCAGAATTTTTTTTCCCTCAAAATTGTATGGTTCAGTATAATGAGCAAGTACACGATGGATCAAGAGTTTTGTTCTTTAGCTTTCATAGCCTTTATATCTTGACTTCCTAACTTCTTCTCGAATGATGAGAAGTGCCGAAACAAAAGCCTTATCAACGTTTGGAGACACAGACACAGAAAACTTTTCTTCTGTTTTTACAGCTTTGTTACGTGTAACCTGAGTATGCAACTGCAACACAGTCAAGTATAAAAGGAACTTGTTATTACGCCGTTGCAAAGACTTTTCAAAAACATATCACTATATAGGATCAAATATTAAACCACTATATCAGTATGTCCCAAAATGTGTTCGCTTATGTGATGAAAATATAGTCATTACGATAATAAGAAATTCAATTTTGTGTGAAAATATTAAGCAAACAGATTTCACACCTGGGCAAGAACTGTAGTTTTGTCTTGAGCAAATATCATAGATGTTCCTTCCTTATAGTTGTCATAAACTCTGTAATTAAATGTGCTTTCGGTCATATTAGAAGTCATGAAAACATCGTATCGCAGTGACTTGTAGCCTCTTGTCTTCTTGACCGTGAAAAGCCTGTGGTGTTCATGGTGATCTCCTTTGTACGCTTGACGTCTTCTGTGCATAGTTATGTACTGCATATATGTACCACGTGAGTATCATGTCTCATCGTTTGGCTTGTACTCTAAATTCTTTTGAATATCGATACATTGTTAATATATATGCAGTAGCGACTGATTTGGTTATAAAAGAAACATGATCAGATTTTCAGTAAATTTAATTCACATTGAAACTACTGTACATGCATCTTTAATACAGTATTATTTAGATACCCATGAATTAAGGGCCATTTTTTTTGCAAAATTTTCATATAATATGCAGCAATCGAGTAGTAATTGACGAGTGCGTATTATTCTTAAAACTTTATTAATAGATCAAAGAAATTACTTTCGTTGTGAATGAGATGATGGGTTGGTCACTCTCATCTACCATAACGCGACAACCGCTCTTCTTTTTCCTAGCCTTAAACAAAAGATTTCCATCGTCATCACAGATTTTGAACTTGTCTTCAGCCTGGCGATTCTTTTCAAAAACTAATTGCATAGGGTAATTCGAACAATATTTCTGGTCTACAATCACCACAGGATACTCAGGCTCCTTAAATACACGATCAGGGGTTCCTTTTCTAGAAAATTCGTCATCTGACGAATAACAAGGGCTGGACATTGTCGAGTATGGGCTCGACATTTTCATACTTACGATCAGCCCAAAATATCTTGTGGTGACTACCAAAGGGGATGAAGCTCAAAAATAAACATGAGACAGCTGCTTTGGTTGTTAATGGAATTTGTTTGTTCCAAACGACAATAATGTTTAAAATGGAACATCATTGTTGAGATATAAGACGAGCGCCCGACATTAAAGGTTTTTCATCAATTCTTTTGGCTGCCTCTAATTTGTGTTTCCCAATTGATGATTGGTTTAAATAAATTATATTCTCCTCCATTCATTTCATACAAATTAAAACGGTTTCTTTCCTTACTAAAAATAAACTAGTAATTTTATGTTGGTAATACATACTCCAAGGTTGTTAACATCCCGACTCTGATCTTAGAATATTACGATTTTACGATACTATATAGCAAAAACAATCATGAACCTACGTAGGATCTTTGCAAGCTTAAGATCTTATATAGTCCCCATATCGGCAATAAAATCTTAAGATTTAATCCGAACTGATCTAACTTTTATCGAACCACAAACTAAAAAACTACAAAGTAATGAATTGTGTTTTATAAAATTTTAAAAACATGTTAATAATCTTAAACATTTCATAATAATAATTTAGGATGACATTTCCATATCCATAAAATTTTGTGTTTGTGATATATATTAAAAGATTATTAACAAATGACATTATAGTATGATCTTATGATCCTGATCCGATATTTGATCTTGATCTTGAAAAGACGAAAACAATCCTGAGTAGAATTCCGATCTCGAAAAACCTTGATACTAACTTTATATTTTGACATTACAAATACGATAATGTATTCTCAAGTTGGGCTAAAAGTGGGGAATTTTAGGAAAGAATGGAGAAAAACTAGGTGTGTTTAGTTTAAAATATCATACTATAGTATGATATTTTGGCGCAGCTGTTTATTAAATATCATAATACTATAGAATATGATATTTTGCTAGACTAGATGTCATGTTTAAAAAATAATCTGTGTTTGGGTGATAAAGATTGTAGATTATTTTACAAAAATAAGTTTCCAAAAAATAAATTGCAAAACCAACTTTTAAAAACATGCTGGAAATTATATTTCATCAAATTACCGATTTGCCATTTTATTTATTATTCTTATTAATATTGGGTTTGTTATGTGTATTCCAATTATGTCATTTTACACTTTTACTCTACAATTACAGATATTTTGCCAAATAATACTACAAAAAAAACCTACAATTTTAATCTTTTTTAGCAACAGCACCAGCATCAGCAACAACATCAGAATCAACAACATCAGCAGCAGCAACAACAGCAGTAATAGCAACAACTATTTTTGCCAAACATACCTATTATAAAGCATGATTTAGGCTATGTTTGGCAAAAATAGCAGTGAGCTGTGAGCAGTGAGCTGTGCTCACTAGCTCACTGCTCACCGCTCACTGCTCACCGCTCACAACTCACCGCTCACAACTTCTTAAAGAAACATTGAAAAAATGAGCTTTCCTAAAAAATAACAAAGCTCACTGCTCTTTTGCCAAACGAACACTAAAAATCAAAAAGCTCATTGCTCACCGCTTATCGCCTCAAAAAGCTCCGCTCTGGCCAAACATAGCCTTACTTTGTTTTTTTTTTTGAACATTCAGTCTAGATACGACATCTTGGAAACCTCACGGAATAATAGTGAAGCCTTGCACGTACCCTAGACAACGAGATGTTGACCATGGGCCGTTACAAGTATTCGGAGTGAAAAACCCCAAGGCTTGCCATCCCTAAGGATCGAACTCAGGACCTTGGGTAAAACCGGGAGTGCCTCTAACCAGCTGAGCTAATCATCATTGTTAAATGTTGAAATTCATATTAAAATTCTTATTAAAATTACTAAATGCCTTTAAAAAATTTAAAACATATAAATATATTAAGTCAAAAAATAATCTTGTCAAAAAATAAGGCTTGCCATCCCTAAGGATCGAACTCAAGACCTTTGTTAAATGTTGAAATTCATATTAAAATTACTAAATGCCTTTAAAAAATTTAAAACATATAAATATATTAAGTCAAAAAATAATCTTGTTAAAAATGGAATGTTACAAAAGTTAAATAATTTATACATTTTAAAAAAATGAATTTGCCTTTAAAGATAAAACGAAAATTATAATATATTCACTTCTTTTGCGTATTATGTAATTGCTTTTTATTTCTTTATTTAGAACAAACGAAAAATATTGTTCGTTAAAATATTACATTTACGAATAAAAAAACAACACAAAATCACTACTCGCCAAATCTTTAGTTGGTTCTTTGATGCCGCTACAACGCGTGGGTATTTTGCTAGTATTTATAGAATTAGGAAAAAAAAAACATATATAGACCATTGCTCACTTTTTAAAGAACTACATGTCTTTACCATTTAGTAGGGGTGAGCACGGTTCGGTTGGGTCGAGTTTTTGTCAAACACACTTTTCAACGTAAGTGTGGAGGAAAATATTTATACAAGAAAATTGTAAAAATCATAAAATCATAAATCCCAAAAATACTTTCCATTTTTGTGTGTTTCGTTTGTTTCTTTAATTGTAGGTAAAAGTAGATGCTCGCAGATGGATAGCTCGCAGATGGATAGCTCGTTATTGTCAGCTTTTCAGTTTGCCTGGGAAGTTTCGTCCCCCTTGTCATTTATTTTTACTATTTCTTATATTTATCAATTTTTCACATTGAGGGCAACGTTCAACTTAAGTGTGAAGGAGATGTCAAATAGGAAAAATTAACATGTTATTTTCCTCTATGCTTTGCTTGTCCCGCAATGTCCTTTTTTAGGTCTAATTATAAAAATTCAAAAATACAAAAATTTTAAAACCATTTTAGCAAAAAACATATCCAGTTAGTAAGGCAAATCCACTTGGATTAACACTTTAACCAGTACAATGTACTTCACCAAAAACTGTGAGGTAATTATAGTCTTTTATGAAGTGTATATCTGTTCCACATTTTGCTTCAATTTTATGAGTGTGCCAGCGATTTAATTTAACTCTAGAATTGCACTTATACATCGATCACAAATGCCGCAGTAAGATTGCATTTTTTATGCTTTATAGTCAATTTTATGTGATATAGAAGCAAATCTAGGATATAAACCCAAATAGCCTTCCATTCTAAAAATTTATAATCTAGCCAACTACACTGGTCTGCTAATCTCTATCATATTAAACCCACTGTAGCACTCATTATCAGTGCTAAATCCCCTTAGAAAACATGCAGAGCCTTACCTTTCGCTTTGTTAAACCACTCAAAACAAATAACATAAGCCTAAACCTACCCATAGTCAAGTCTTGGTTGGTTGCTAGCTGCTTGGTAAGATGGTGGTTATGTGGGAAAATTCCTAGATAAATTTCAAAAAGTTATAATGTAATGTTAGCATACTTGGATTCAATGATAGAAGAATTCTAGAGAGAGAGAGGTAGAGAGAATGGGAGTTCTAGAGAGAGAGAGTGAATGAAATATGTGTTGAATGATTAAGAATCTCCAACCCTTCCCATGTGTGTGGGAAGGGGTATATATACTTACATACTTAAGTGCCCCAAGTGGACTGTGGAGTGAGCTGACAGTGGGTAAAGACCCGACCCACTCCACAAATACTAATATAATTAAACTAATATTACGTTAACTAATATAATACTAATAAGCCTACGAGCTACATAAATGCTAAACAGATACTCGGGGTGACCGAGTCTTCACTTGAATATTTATATTCCTAACAATCTCCTCCTAAGGGAGGTCACCCCGAAAATAATATTTTGAATTCTAGCATTCTATTACATGACTGTAACTTCCTAGCTCGTAGTCTTTGATTCTTCAAATTCCTTACTCGTTGTACATTCAGCAGCGAACTTTAGATGAATGTTCTTCTGTCTTGGATGATATTTGGTAATTCTTTGATGTCATCATCCAACGTATGTCTTCAAGTCATCTTTTAGCAGAAGGTCTCCATGTGATGTGGTACACTTTGAACCGACATGCTCACACTATTCTGGGTCATGATCGTCAGCATCAGAGTTTGCGGAAGCAATGGTGATGGATTGGCATCTTTTCTGCAATCAGCTACAACCGCAATCAGCTGCAACAGCAATCAGCTACAACCGCCAGGTGTTCCTGCATACGACAGGTAGCAATAAAACGTCCGGTACTTACTGGTTCGGACTTCGAGATTGCTAACAGCATAGTGTGAAAACTCTCTCTAATCCTTACCAAGGCCGTTCCTAAATCAGAAACCCACAGAGGGCTTTAAAGATCTACCGTAGTAAATCAACGATTAGGTGAGTCGCTGGAGATCACTCCACGACTGTAGACCGTTTGAAACCGCCGCGACCACTAAGCGTAATCCACAAGGAATTACCGAAGTGACCTGCTTTCAGGGCTGTTTGATGTTGACCATGGCAGGAATTTCCATTCAATCACTGAGAATTACATTTGTAAATTCCCTCATAAATGTTCTGGCAGATTGCTAAGATCTGTGTAGGACTCATAAGTTTACAACTGGTGTCCTTAATATTAAACAACCAGTGTAGAAGTAGCATGTGTTCCTATGAGATCTTATTATGCATCTCGTGGCTCTAGACTCGATAAGTGCACTTTTGGTAGTCGGAGACTGGAGCGGTGTCTCCTGTTTCAATATCAACATAACTCGTAATGAGCGGTCGATAGATTATGCAGGGTTCCCCGTGAGAATGAAACAAGTCCTTTTAAGAGAACTTGAGTGGCTAGAAGGTTTAGTGCAGTGCGTCACTGGGTCCATGACGTCTTGTCCTCAATACCGGTGTTACCTTAGTAACAACCAGTAGCATATGAATTGAACCCGGTTTCTGCCCTAAGGTTGAATAAATGGAGGGCTATTTCTTTTCACCCTTTCTCATTTCATTTCTTTTTAATTCTTCAACCCCTTCTTTCTCCTTTCTCATATCACTCCTTTTTTCATGATCATACCTAAGGACTTTCTAATACTAACTATTCGGTATTGTCCCTGGGTAGGTCCTTCCGGCTCTGGCGGATCATAGGAAGGTTTTCCTAACCTTAGCCACCTTATAACTTCATGACTATCCTATGTTGCCATTTACCAAATCTTTGAAAAATCTCTCAAAGTGTTCATGATTATGAAACACATTTTGCTAACACTTTGAGAGTTTTATATTTTTCAAATGCTCCCCCTTAACACGTGCTCATATGTTTTAATTTAAAATTTGCACATGTTGGGTAGAGCTTGCACTTTTTGAATTGATCCACTTTCAGTGAACATGACCGATTCGAGACACGCTTACATCACTAGTTAGACTAGCTTGAAATTATTACCCGGCCTGGTCAAATTCACAGAAAGTTTCTCGAAATGGTACACTCTACTCAGACACATCCTTTTCGAGACACGCTTACATCACTGGTTAGACCAGCTTGAAATTATTACCCGGCCAGGATATGACCTTTCGATTAATGACAGTTTTTGTTTCGTCAATTCATTGGTGAAGTCTGAGTTGTGCTCACGTAAGATGCCACATCCTTTTTGTTATCACAAACCATTTGCTCCCCCTCAATATGTGCATTGATATGCGAAAGAGTTTAGCACATATGGGAGAGCTTACATTTAAGTCCAAAGAATCACATTTTCATCAGGTTTCATATTTAAATCACATTCTCTCCCCCGATCAAAAATTTCAAACCTTTTGAGATTTGTGATCCCAATTGATTTAAATAAGTTAGAAAATGTGGTCAGATTTAATATATTCTGATGATGAGACATTACGATGCTCCCCCTCAATCAATGAGGGAGAATGTTAGTGTCAGGTATGATAGGTTTGAAAGATTTTGAATTAAAACAATCATACACTGACACATAACAACAAATGTTTATTCACTGCTTATTATGTACAAAGATAATCGTTATGACACAAACGATGTTGACCTTTTCGCTTCCCTGAGGGAGTCAGTAGTCAGCATCAATTATCCATCCACCAACAAATCTTCCCAAGTATTGTAGATCTCCACTTGGCGAGACCAGAATAAGTATTGCTTTGTTGAAATGAAGGTGGTGGTGGTGATGACAGTGTTGTTGTTGTTGCCGATGTTGTTGTTGTGGTGAATTCAGAGCCAGTCAATAGAGTTCGAACATCTGATCAAATGGTTAGAGCTGGAATTGGCACATTCATATTGGCCATGGAATCTGCATAAGAATATCAACACAGATATACATACATACAGATACACTTTTCATTAATAGCTACCACATAGCAGCTTGCCAACTCATAATACCAAATTCATCTCATAATCAAACCACAGTCAGGAAATACATCAAACCACTATCTAGCATGAAGAGCAATCAGCAATCATGAACATGGCAATTCACACATATTTCAACATTCAACTCAGGATCTTAGGGACAAGATTCTAACATGATAGCAATATACCTAAGCATATCCTGAGTGCACATGCACTAAATCAACAACAATTAAGCAGCAATCGACTAACAAAAGTCAATCAACATTTGAAACTCATTCATTCAGATCATACAAATGCCTGTGGAGTATTCAAGAACATCAATCACAATGGGTTTTCTAACTTCTTTTAGATTCTGAGTTTTAAAGTATTTAGGGGATTAAACGAGGATTCTAAAGTGACACAAATGAACCTTCTAGTTACATAAAGCTAGGAAACTATAAGCAAATTGCACATAATGCCCTAAACTTTCTAGCAACTAACACATTTGGCCATTCGATATAAAGTTTAGTAAGTTCCTCTTCAACTAATACCCCATTAACTACAAAACCATTTCTAACAAGTATGAGTTAACCAAGAAACCCGTTTGATGATATAAAATTTTAATTCACTCTTCCCCTTAATCAGTGACCCGTATTCTAGTTAAAGAGCTGTAGTCATTGATTGAGTGACAAATTTTATGAACAATCCATTTCTAGAAGAATTTCAAACAACACATAACCACCAAGTGTCTCACAAATAATTTTCAGAAGAATCATAGAATGAAAACTATTTGTATACAAAGGAGATTTCTCTTCTTTTACAAGAAATGATGCACTGAAACGTACATCAAATCGGGGATGCACGGATATGAAGTAATCCATGCCCGGGTGAACTTCACCCGTTGTTAGGAACAGCCGTCTTTTTGCCGACGTGCTTTCCTCATTTTGAAGCGCGGGTTGCTATCTAAAGTAATAGCAAGCCATTTTGACATGTTTTAACCAGTTTGTATAACTTCTGCTCGAGCTTCCTTTAAAGTCCCGTGTCATTATTGAATGACATTTCTAAGACCGTAAATGTTATCGATAAACAGAAGACATGCCTAGAGAAACTATTTTTGGTATTTTCTAATTTTTCTGATTTTTATGGTTTTTCTGGGTTTAAGTTTTTCTATTTACAATTTGTTGGTTTTATAATTTTCTATTTACATTTTTGTATAAGATATTTACAAACTATATTATTCAGTTTAAGAAGATGTTGACATGAATACCGAAAAAGGATATCGATCTATTCGTTGTAGAAGTCTGTAGTCAACATCTCTTAAACTTTCACCACCAAAGCTTTCAAGGCTCCTGAATAATAGACTGAACTCGAGCCTTCTCACTTTGAAGCTTTGACAGCTTCCCCCTAAACCGACAATCTTCCTTTGAGCAGTTTCAAAGCTCTCTTTCAAGCTTACGAAAGGTAAGTGTACAGCGGAAACCGTAGCAAACCACATCAAGTATTGCTGCTCCTTTTAAGAATAATCATCATGATTCTCCGTTCGAGGGATAATCAAATAGATCAGCAACGAATCATCTCACGCTTGAATGATTCTTCTCACATTTCTTCCCGCTGAAGTCTGAAATAATGCATACTGAAAGTATCCAGAGACCACTTCCCCCAAGTAGTTGAAGTAATACACCAGAAGAGACGAGTTAAAGCACTGATTTTCTCTGCGGTTATGACATTTTTCTTCCCGGAATAACCCCAACTCAGAAGAGGTATAAAGTTCATCACGTGTACTCGTTGTGCGTTCAGATGTATGTCTCCTTCCCCCTTGCTGGTTTTGATACCTCAGAATCAGCAACACATTTTACGCACAAATACTTGAAATCTTGTGAGAAGAACAAAATTAGCTCAAATGTATCAAGTGAGAATCAACCGCTACCGAAACTCTTCCTGACTATCTTTACCAACCCTTAATTAGGCCATCTGAATTGATAACTGATGAAGCAAACCCGATATACCAAACTTGAAACTGAAGTAGAATTCCCCATTCTCGTGACTTAAGCTTGCACGAATGTAGGAAGAACGGTGTAGAGAACTTATGCTCCAAGCAAATCTCTAAGTACTCCATACCCAACGAAAGTATGAGACATTCACACCTCTTGCGATTATCCACAACATCATCTGCGTGTGACACTGAGTACTACAACGTAACTCCTTTAAGTGATAGTTAACCAGGTCGTCAAACATTTACCCCGACTACTGGTAACTAGATAAGCCAAGTCTTCAACTTAAATCTTAAGCACGAGCAAGTTATCATTGAAAGTCATGCATCCAACCAACCCGGACTTCAAGATAGAATAAGATCACGCCTTTGAGAAAGTCAACTTCAACCTCAACTAAGTGATACCTGATCAACTCCGTAGTCACAATTAGATGCCCAACAAGTGAGTGAACAAACAATCAAATGTACGTCGATCCACTTGTTCACACTTCTCCCCCTCGAAAATTGCATTTGAGAATGCCATTTTTGATTGAACAAGTGCATATGAGGTTGATCCACTGTTCACACTTCTCCCCCTCAAAAATTGCATTTGAAGTTGCCATTTTTGATCGAGTGAATAAACGTCCAATCTGATGGAAGTAGATCCACTTGATGTCTGAACGAGCATGGAGCAAGTATGAAGCTTGTTGATGAGAATAGTCAGAAACAAGAAGATTTCTCTTCTTCCGAAGATAAAGCGCACTCAAGCGTATGCCTTTCTTTTCTTTAAGGAACGGGGCCTGAAGAGTTGTCAGCAGACACCATTATGATAATATTGAGGCCCGAGGCTTGAACTGCAGTGTTCAAACGTCATGGTCGTTGAAGAACGAGGCCTGAACTGATGTGAACAGACGTCATTGTCGATGAAGAAGGAGGCCTGAACTGATATGAACAGACGTCATTGTCGTTGAATAACGAAGCCTGAAGTGATGTGAACAGACGTCATGGTCGATGAAGAACGAGGCCTGAACTGATGTGAACAGACGTCATTGTCGTTGAAGAACGAGGCCTGAACTAATATGAACAGACATCATGGTCGTTGAAGAACGAGGCCTGAACTGATGTGAATAGGCGTCATTATGATGAAGATCAAGATTGACTTGCTTGAACCCCTGATTTATGAGATATCAATCTTTTCGGCACCCAAACCCTGAGTCTTTCCTTAATAGGAGTGAACATTGTACCTGTACTTAAGTAAAGACTACATGCATAGACATTAAGGGTTTGTTTGCATTTATATGGGTTAGTGATATCAGCATCTTGACCATTTGGGGTTTTACTGTCAACCTTATCTTTGCAATCAGTGAACTGCTTACTAGTAGGTATCCATCTAAGACCAACAATCTTAAAAATTCTACCCGTCGGAATCCACCTAAGGCAAGATCTAGGAGTGTTTGGTTTCTCATGAACAGTGGAAGACTTGTTTAGAGAAGACCTTTGTCCTACAGCAATCTGCCTACCAGGTTTCTAAGTATACCTCTTTGGTTCTACGGGCTTGTTGTTGCTTCTAGTCTTAGAGGTCTGAACCTTAGCACGAGCATTCACTTCCTTCAAGAATTTTGTTATACAATCATCATGGGTTGCATTAAAAACACATTTCTGACAAGTTGAGCAAACAAAATGTTTGGCGTCAGAGAAAGATCTAGGATTCTTAGAGTGATCTGCTATGGGAATCGCATTAGTCGATACGCAACTACTCTTAAGAATAGGCAAATTCCTAGTCTGTTTATGGGTGTTTTTCTTAGCATCCTCTAGGTTGTGATTCTGAACACTGTTTTCATGTCTAACATGTTCCTTTGGTGTCACAAATGACACACGCTTTGAACTAATCCTAGAAGAGCTAGATGCACTCATATGATGAGGTTTTGCAAGAGCATATTCCTTTTCATTAGGTCTAGACTGTGAAGTGACTGGTTTTGACAAAACTTGTTTCGCATCAACTTGGGAGGCAAACCGTGTTTTTGAGAATTTTGCCCGTTCAGATTTAAACGCAGACGGTTGTCTAACAACTGATTGGTTTCTAAGTGGTGGTTTCCCCAAGATTTGAGATAAAGTTTGTGCAAGACAATATTTTTCAAGACACTAAACTAGTTTCACTTAGTTCTCATTCCTAAGTAAGTTATGCAAGGTTTTCACATAACATATGCAAACAAAAGTATCTAGGTCTATAAGTGAAACAAACACAGTTTATCAACTTAGTGCACAAGATCTATCAAAAGTCCTATTGTGCATCAAACAAGCAATTGATAAATAAGCAAATAATTGTCATGGCAAAACACTTATGTATTTCCAATCAACAAATTCAATCACAATTACCAACAGGCAAATCACATGTATGCAAATAACTTAGAACAGATAGTCACATAGCATAGCATAAATGAACAGATACTTTTCGTCACTTTGCGTTTAAATATGACGATGTATGCCAAGCTTGATTTGTTTTCTTTATATTACCAAATTCTTTAGTTTCAAAAGAAATCATATCAATGTTCAAAGAATACCAACTTACATTGCCCGACGTAAAAGTTTAAGTTACTGTGTCAAAATGAAACTTAATATTTTGAACAGGTTGTAGTATTTGATTTATTTTACCTACTTCAATTTAGATTTAGGACATGAGATTATTTTTAAATGAAAGTAGACTTAATTCCCTTCAAAATGATAGGTGGCACGACTTCTACGGACTTACGGTTAATTAGTTATGAATTTTTGAAGTTGGACAAAAACTGCATACTGTAGTGACGGATTTGACGGACCCTTTTTGAGAGATCCGCCCTTTGTAACAAAGGGATCCGTGGTTGTCTGTGACAGATTCTCCTAGACTCGTATTTTGACATAGAGAAAACGTGTAGGACTTTCTAGACTTAATATTAAACATATATTACACATTTTTAACAATATTTCTAACTATGTGACTTATCTAAACACTACGAAGGTGATTTTTCAACTAAATTAATAGTTATCCCAAACACCACTTTAAAACCCCTGTTTTTCGTGAATTAGCTTTACGCACACAATTTGACACTTAATCATTTTAAGAAATCTTTTCTTTTGATTTTCCAAAGACATCTTCAAGCTTGTATACAAAGTAGTATTTAACAACAAAATTTCTAAGTATCCATATAGCGAAACATTTTTCATATTATATTCCACTTCAATGGTAATTTGATACAAGGATCGTACTACATTTTAAAAACCATTTGTTTTGAAAATGAGAGCCACGTGGCTCTGATACCAATTGTGAAAACGTAGAGGGGGGGGGGGGTGAATACGTTTCCGTTTTAAATTCTTAAAACTTGTTGTATCAAATGTCCGTTTAAGCTTGTTCTAATATGAAAGATGTTTCTAACTTGCATAAGTTGAAACATGTTGTCACACAAGTATTATCAACAAGTCACACCACAATCAATCACATAATGCAAATATAAAAGTAAAGAGATAAGTAAAAGAAAGCGCAAACCGAACACGATGATTTATAGTGGTTCGGTCACGGAGCTCCTCTCCGCCCTACTCCACTCCTCGAGTAGCCAACTCGAGAGTTACTTCACTAGATCAACAAGTTCCCTTCTCGGCGGAGAAAACCTTACACACGTCGCTTACACTTTTTCCGGTACAAAGCTAAATACCGGGTTCTAGTTCGAGGTAGAACCAACCTAACGTCGCTTATACAATTACCGACACTAAGCTAGATGTCGAGTTCTTTTACATGGGTACAACCACTCCCGTCGTCGCTTATCCTTTTTCCGGTACTAAGCTAGATACCGAGTTCTTTACAAGGGTACAACCACTCCCGCTATGTTTTATGGCCCAACATAGAAACCTTGTGTTTTATGGCACAAACACATAAACCATCTAATCTAGTATGAATAGATTACAATGATGATCCATGACATAAATGAGTCATGGATATTAATGGCTAATCTAAATGAACTTCCATTGAAAGAAATCCTTCAATAGATGAAGATCACAAGCTCCTTAAACTTGTTGTGATGGATCTTCATATATGCATATGGTATCTACATGAACTTCTTGAATAAGAAGTCTTCAATCATTGAGGATGTCAAGTGGCCTTGAATCTTCATATGTTGGAATGCTTTGGTGGATGATGACTTCAAGATCTTCTAACCTTCATGGTGGATCATGAAGTATGCAAGCTTATGATGGATGATGACTCACGATCTCTGATCTAGCTTCACAGGATCATTACGAGTGTATGCTTACAACATAATGAAAGTTAGTAACATTATGATCATTATGTAAAGGGTGATTAATGTGTGTTTCTACATGATTTACTAATGATCTAAATGTATGCAAAGGGTAGAGGGAATGTGTGTTCTAAGTGAATAAAACAATGGGTAAACAATGGGCTGCTATTTATAGCCAACAAGAATTTTGCCCGGCGGATCCGACGGATCCCTAAATTTGGATCCGTCCTTTATACCATTTGGATCCGTCGTGTCAGGCCAGCTAATAGATTCTCAAATCTTTCCATATCTTACCATATCTTGCTATATCTTCGAAAGTCAACTTGTTAGCTTGAAGATCTATACAAAATATATTACAAATCTTCCAAGATATGTAAGTGATGCATGCCATGATGTCATGTTAAATATTTCTAATTTAAGAAATAAACATAAACATGTAAATGTATATATGTATGTAACATGTATCCTAGTGATCATGTACCATGTATATACTAGCCTAACTAATATATGTTTACCAAGATGCATCATGTTAGTTTGACACCTAAAGTGTACTTATCCTATTAAACTTAGGAAACATGATGTACAAGTAAAAATACTTGTTTATGCAAAGGTGTAAAATGAGGTTCTAAGTAGAATGATTAGCCTTTTAAAATACTTAATTACCTAACCGTATTTTAAACATTCTAAATGGTTTGTTAAGGGTTTGATCATAATGCCGCATAACAAACATGTACGAACCTGTGTTGTATCATACGAGGACTCGAGAGGTGTTGAATGTATGTTGAGACAAGATATGATCACAAGTAACTTGTACATTTTATGTTATGTATCAAGTTACATGTTTGTCATCAATCAAAACAAACGAGACTGCTTGCACTAACAAGCAATATTGTTAAAAGTGCGGATTAAAGACATGATTTGGAGCTATTTGTATGCAAGCTGTAAAAGAGCATACAGTGTAAGCAACTCTGGCTAGGTACCTGGAAGAATTCACTAAGTCTTGGTGAATATTGAAGTGTACGGCGTATTTAACTCTGGCAATGCACCGTAATTGGAAGCTCTATAGTCAAAGCCCAAGTCAACCATTGAAGGATTACGGATGAAACTCTCGCCATACGTCATAATGAAGATCTTATCCCCCGTCCAAGTATATCAAAGATTTGAAGGTTACGGAGTAACGAATCTCTAGTTTACGCCCTATATTAGAAGATACGCAGAATATGCTTTGAATATGCTTTCTTCATCAGCCATCAAGATATCTAGAGTACGCCGTATTCCCTTATGAATAAGCTGTAATCTCGCCTTAACCGAAGACTATAAATACAAGCCCTAAACGAGAGTTTTAGATATCTTTCACTCACCACTTTCAACCACAACAGAATTTCACCATTCAAAGGCCCCAAGATCAGTCCCAGGAGCTAGGATAACAAGGAGAGAAGGTCTCGTATCATCACACTAGGCTTAATCATTCGATTTGCATATTATTTTCACTATGATTTGTGTATTGTTTGAATTATCCATTTGTGCTTTTACATATATTATAGGCTAACACCCTTTGGTGTTAGCCATGTTTATGAATATTCTTTGATAGTATTTCCATTTGTTTAGATCTATTGTCTTGCATTGCTTAGTTTATGTGTTTATTGTTTCAATTCTCGTTTATTTGTTTAAGTAGTTTAAGTCTAGTATCACATGGACCAAGTGGGTATTGGATGTATATTATGAGAAGATTTAAGTAGGGGCGTGCTCTTCTTACATGGACCAAGTGGAGAATGAGTACGCTATTACATGGACCAAGTGGATACCACTGATAAATCACATAGATTAGATGACACAACTTTATGCATGCTTGTAGTCTGATAGGTACATGGACCAAATGACCTAGGAGATTACTTTTATAGTGGCTAGATATATGGACCAAGTGGTCTAGTCTAGGTTACATAGGAGTGTGGGGGTGTTATCTAGACCAACGAGACATTCCCCACATATTCTGACGTCACCAGTACTTTACAATTAGATCATTGCATTAATGAAATGAAAACTAAAGTGGATTAGGATTAAGATGGCTAGCACTTCTTTCTCTTATTGATCACAATTTTGTTATAATTTAGTTTAGTTTACATTTTATGTTTTCTAGTAGTAAATTAATCAAATCAATCAAAACCCCGTTTAAACTTGTAAAATACATAGGATCTAAGCATACTATTTCCAAGATCGACTTCGTACTTACCCCACTGGCTACATCTGAACGGGTACACTGCTCGTGAAAGTGTGTCTTTAAGGTATAAGTCCGGCTAAATATAAATATTAAAACTTGAATAAAAATACCTACAACGAAACACACATAAAGGTTTTGGCGCCGCTGCCGGGGAATAGATTAGTTTTAGGTTAATTTAGTGTGTTTTGTATTTTTGTTAGATTAGATTAGTTGTTATTCGTTTTTTTTTTGTTTTCTTTGTTTGTTAACTTTCTTCTGTTTCAGGTTAGGTTTACGGCGTATTCACTTCCATTGGATACGGCGTAATTCTTGATATTCATATACCGCATATCGCTTTCTAGCATACGACGTAATAGTTGCTGATACAGATTTGTTTTCGTAGTTTAATTTTTTGTTTCATTTTTACTTTCTTTTTCTTTTTACTAGATTAATCTGTTAGTTTTAATTTTCATTAAAAATTTTAAAAAAAAAACATAAAAATTTTAAAAATCGTTATTATTTACCTTTACGGTGCATTGATTTATTTCGATACGGCGTAACGGTTTTAATTCAGTATTCGTATTGTTTTATGATTGATTACGGCGTAAAAACTTGTCTGTTTACGGCGTATTAGGTGAACAGTAACAACAAAAAGATTTTATTTTTTGTATTTAGACTTAGAATTCTTTTTTGTAACACGTATCTACTAATACTTTTTGTTTGATTTCAGGCACAAGATGGCTCAAACAATTGAGGAGTATATGGCACAAATTCGGGATGACGCAGGTCCTGGGATCGTAAGGCCTGCATTCATAGAGGACATTAAGTTTGAGCTGAAGGGGCAGTTTCTCAAGGAACTCCGAGAGAACACCTTCAGCGGATCTGAATTTTAAGATGCTAATGAGCACGTGGAAAAGGTGCTCGAGATTTTCGACTTGTTTTACTCACCCGATGTGAGTCTTGATCAATGATGCTACGTGTCTTCCCTAAGACACTAACTGGACAAGCAAGTCGATGGGTTAAGGCTATACCTGGTGTAAGCATTACTACTTGGGCTGAATTAAAGACAAGGTTTTTGAGCAAGTATTGCCCACCATCTAGAACTGCTAAGAAGATGGAAGAAATCAACAACTTTAAGTAGGAAACTGGAGAAACCCTCTACAACTTGAAGTGTCCCCAACATGATTTGACTAAGGTACAGATTGTTATTGTCTTTTACAAAGGATTGGATGTAGCTACCAGGCAGATGTTGGATTCCCAAGGTCGAATTACAAAGATGAGTCCTGAAGATGTTGACAACAATTTAGGAAATGGCTTATCATTCTCAGATGTGGCATGATGGAGCATCTACTGGTCGTAGAAGTGAAAGTGGTTCTGATGGATTGAATGCACTAAAGGTCTAAGTTGCTAATCTTGGAAGGGATTTGAAAAAGACAAATGAAAAGGTGCATGCAATTGAAGTAGGATGTGAAGTTTGCCATGGTAATCATCTCTCTAAGGATTGCCCTTCGAAGGAGGAAGGGAAAACACTTGAAGAAGCTTACTACACACAGTTTGGTACATCATACCTTGGACCTGGAAGGTATAGAGCAAGTGGACCAGGTTTCTATCAAAGGGATGACAACAAGTTTGGTTACCAAGAGAAGCGGGCAAGTTTAGAGGAGAGTTTGAACAAATTTATGACCGAGTCTTCAAAGAGGCAGGAAGAGACTACAAGATTGATCAAAGAAATGAAGAATGTGAGTAAAGGAAAATTTAGGAAACAAGGGGTTGCCATCAATCAACTCGAAACCTAAATAGGGCAACTATTTCCTGGGACCTTACCAAGCAACACTAAGATAAACCCTAGGGACAATGTGAAAGCTATAACCGTTGTTGAGGAACCAACTTATGATCCCATTATTGCTAATACTAATGAATCTCCTGTTTTCTCAAATTTATTTTTGCAGGTTGAAGCAGCTCTGAAGAAGGACAGAGAGGAAGAAGACAGGATTTATGAAGCAATAATGGTGGCTAGTGAAGTGCTTGAACCATATCGACCACCGGCCCTTAGGAAGCTAACAAAAGAATAAAAAGGTAATGAAGTGAATAGTGCTTTAACTGACCTTATGAAACTGCAGGTAAATGCACCCATCATTGAAGCTCTTAAGGAAACACCTGACTACGCTAAGCATTTGGACGATTTGCTGAAAAGTAAATCTAAGGTTGGAGAAGAGTCAAAGGTGACCATGGATGAAAGGTGTTATGCTATCTTGCAGAATGCGAAGGAAAAAGACCCAAGGAGTTTCACTTTACCTTGCACTATAGGTTCAATTTCATTTGATAATGCCTTTACTAATTTAGGAGCTAGTGTGAGTGTGATGCCATATTCTACCTTCACTAAACTTAATCCAGGAGAATTAACTCCTAAAGTATTAGTTGTGGAATTGGATGATAGGACTATTAAAAAGACTAATGGGATTATTGAAAATGTACTGGTAAAAATTGATAAATTTGTTTTCCCCGTAGACTTCATCGTGTTAGAAATTCCTGAGGATTCTAAGGTTCCACTTATTTTAGGAAGACCATTTATGTCAACTGCACGTGCTAAATTTGATGTTTTGAAAAGGAAATTTTCTTTGAAAGTGTGTGAACAAGGGTACGAATGCACCTAGTACAAAGGATGCTGATCAGGTTAATGTAGATCTTAGTGAATTGGCTGCTCGTATGAGTAGGCTTAAGGGACAAGAGGGTGGTTCGATCATGCAACATGTACGCAAAGCTACTAGGGTTTTGAACAACCCTACGTTGGATTCTCATGGCACCGAGGCTGTTGGTGTTTCTACTACTAGTAGGTGAGTTGAATTCGAGTTCAACGATGAACCCTAGTAGTTCTATTGGTGTTGACGTGGTGGCGAATGCATGGGCTGCTAATGATGGAGCTACTGCTCATTATCATAATCCTAACGAGTTCCCAACACTTCCTTCGCAAGTGAAGCCGGTTTCACTTGATCACTCTATGGAAGCTCCTAAAGTGGATAGTAAGTCAAGTGGTGTTGCCTCTACTTCACATGAGGCTGGTTTAAATGTTGCACCTTCATCAGTCCGTGATCCTAAGTTTGACACAAGTAAGAATGCTTCGGTTACTCCTTCTTATGGGCATATGGCTGATCTGTCCAATCCAATATCAGATTTAGAATACTCAAAAAAGATATAGAATACTCCAATGAACCCATGGTAATCAAAGCTGGATCTTGTGAATTGGGTAAAAACAACGGTAATGATTAGTTGGTTTTGGATGCATGTAAGACATTTGAGAAAGCAATGAATGATGTTGCTACTAAAAATGCGAAGATTAATCCTCTTTTGCTAATGTGTTGAATACGAGAGGAGTTACTAGGAAGGTAAACTTCCGTGCCTTGGTGAATGAGAATCGGGTTGATAACCATGATACATTACTTCCAAAGGCTGCTATGGAGGTTGTGTTGAACCATTATGATAATACTCTTACTGGTTTCTTCGTTGGCAAGAATATTTCCTTCCCGTTGGTTCAAAACTATGTCACGAATACGTGGGGTAAGTTTGGTTTGAAGAAACTCATGAAAAATGATGCAGGTGTTTTCCTCTTCAAGTTCGATTCCAAAGAGGGTGTTGATAATGTGCTTCAACGGGGTCCTTGGATAATCTGTAATTCTCCTCTCATTCTCACCAAATGGACTCCTGAGGTGTCGTTAACCAAAAGTGAGGTCACCAAAGTCCCCGTGTGGATTAAATTGCACAATGTACCATTGCTTGCATATTCTGAAGATGGTTTGAGCTTGATAGCTACGCAGGTTGGTAAGCCGACTATGTTGGATGCTTTTACAAGCTCAATGTGCGTTGATTCATGGGGTCGTATTAGCTTTGCTCGTGCTCTTGTGGAAGTATCATCGGATGCTGAATTGAAAAACAAGGTTACGATGGCTATCCCCAAGAATGATGATACTGGTTTCACTACGGCTGTCATTAAGGTGGAATACGAATGGAAACCTCCCCATTGTCATGTTTGCAAAGTTTTTGGGCATGATCGTATTAATTGCCTAAAATGTGTTAAGGAGGTGGTTCGTAATGAAGTCAATGTGGAGCCAAATGGTACTACTGGTAAGGATAAGACTAGTGATGGTTTCCAAACAGCTAATAGTAAAAAGAAGGGTAAAATTGCTGGTCACACTAATCCGGGTAAAGGAGTGTTTACTAAACCTGTTGTGGGTAAACAATTTCAGTATCGACCCAAAGCTCCTCCTCCTGAACCCAAGAAAGTGGATGGCAGTAAGAAGAAGACTACTGATGTGACTAGTATGAGTGGTACAAAGATTCATACATCTAATCAGTTTGAAGCCCTTAATATGGATGATACTGATGAATTGGGTATTCCTACTAAGGAAGTGAATAAGGATGTGGATGTTGGTAGTACAAAGGAAGACAAGATGAAGGAGTCTCGTAAGACTGGTTGTACATTGCAAGAACCGAGTGTAAGTAAGCTGAAAGAGAAGGAGGTTGTAACGCCTATGCCTAGTACTTCTTCGTCTACTAAGAGATTTAACCCTTTCTCTAAGGTTGAGAGATTGTTGATTCTGATAGTGATGAGGAGGTTGTTAACACTTTTGATGAGTCTTCTAATTTATTTGACAAGCCTATGGATTTTCTCTAATCGACAGGTGGTGGACATGAACTTGAAGACTAGTATGACTATGATGACTATGCGGATCATATTGATGATCTTCAAGGGAATTTGGATGCCTTCTATGACATGTATGACATCAAGCTCCAAGGCCTTCGGAAGAAGTAATTTTGTCGCCATAGGAGTTTTATGTTTCTATGTTTAGTGAATTATTTTCTTGTTTAGAAAATAGGAAGTTCCTTGTTATGTAAGCTTTTCGCCTATGTAACGGGCTGAGATATGAGATTCACCCATATCCTTTTGTACTTAAACGTTTTTTGGTTAATCTACTTACCAGGGTGCAGGATTACTCCCCTTTACCCAAAAAAAATTTCTTTGAAAGTTGGTAACGATAAGATTGTTTTTTTGGGTAAAGGGGAGTAATCCTGCACCCTGGTAAGTAGATTAACCAAAAAAACGTTTAAGTACAAAGGATATGGGTGAATCCCATATCTCAGCCCGTTACATAGGCGAAAAGCTTACATAACAAGGAACTTCCTATTTTCTAGACAAGAAAATAACTCACTACTCATAAAGACATAAAAACTCCTAATGTCGACAAAATTACTTCTTCCGAAGACCTTGGAGCTTGATATCATACATGTTATAAAAAGCATCCAAATTCCCTGGAAGGTCATCAATATGATCCGCATAGTCATCATAATCATAATAGTCTTCAAGATCATGTCCCCCACCTGTCAATGAGAAAAAATCTAAAGGCTTGTCAAATAAATTTGCAGATTCATCAAAGGTGTTAACAACCTCCTCATCGCTATCAGAGTCAACAATCTCTCCAACCTTAGAGAAAGGGTTAACTCTCTTAGTAGACGAAGAGGTACTAGGCATAGGCGTTCCAACTTCCTTCTCCTTCAGCTTACTCACATGCGACTCATGCAAAGTATTACCAGTCTTAAGAGACTCATTTACCTTGTCATCCATTGAACTACAAGCATCCACATCTTTACTCACTTCCTTAGCAGGAATACCCAAATCGTCTATATCATCCATATTAAGGGCATCAAACTGATTAGATGTAGGAATCTTTATCCCACTTGTACTAGCCACATCAACAGCCTTCTTCTTATTCACATCCACTTTCTTAGGTTCAGGAGGAGGAGCTTTGGGACGATACTGAAAATTCTTACCCACAACAGGCTTAGTAAAACCTCTCTTACCCGGATTAGTTTGACCAGAATTCTTACCCTTCTTCTTGTTAGTAACCATTTGGAAACCATCATTAGGCTTTCCCATACCAATAGGGACATTCGGCTCCTCATTAACTTCATTACGAACCACCTCCTTAACACGTTTCGGGCAATTAATACGATAATGCCCAAAAACTTTGCATATATCACAATGGGGAGGCTTCCATTCGTATTTAACCTTAATGACAGCCGTAGTGAAACCAATATCATCCTTCATGGGGATAGCCATAGTAACTTCACTCTTTAAATCAGCATCCGGTGATAATTCCACAAGAGCATGAGCAAAACTAATACGACCCCATGAATCAACACACATTGAGCTTGTAAAAGCATCTAACATAATTGGCTTACCAACCTGTGTAGCTATCAAGCTCAAACCGTCTTCAGAGTAAGCAAGCAATGGTACATTGTGCAATTTAATCCAGACAGGGACTTTAGTTACCTCACTTTTGGTTAACGACACCTCAGGTGTCCATTTGGTGAGGATTAGAGGTGAATTACGAATAATCCAAGGACCCCGTTGAAGCACATTATCAACACCCTCTTTAGAATCAAACTTGAAGAGGAAAACACCAGCATCGTTTTTCATAAGTTTTTTCAAACCAAATTTACCCCACGTATTCGTGACATAGTTTTGAACCAACGGAAGGCAATATTCTTGCCAACAAAGAAACCAATAAGAGTATTATCATATCGGTTCAAAACACCCTCCATAGCAGCCTTTGGGTAGTAAGGTATCATGATTAACAACACGAGTCTCATTCACCAAAGCACGAAAATTAACCTTCCTAGAAACCCTTCCCGGATTCACCACATTAGCAAACGAATTAGTACCACATGAAATATTAGCAGCCCGATGGTGAGTCTCCGCATTCTTAATAGCAACATCATCCATTGCTTTCTTAAACGTCTTACATGCGTCCAATACCCCTTGATCAATACCGTTATAAGTGCCCAACTCGCAAGGTCCGGATTTGCTAACAGTAGGTTCATTAGAGTAGCCAAAATCAGAGATCGGATTAGACGGATCGGCTATATTGTGACCTCTAGTACCACCATTACCACTACCAAAACCACCACCAGCAAATCCACTACCCATTCCACTGGAATCTGCCACAACCCTAGGCTCACAAGAACTCGGTATAGTAGCATGAGGAGCATGCGAAACCGGCTTCGTCTGCTCCATATTGATGTTCAATGGTGTAGTATCGACCACGTTAGGTGCATTGTTACTGTTACGATCAGATTCCGTAACATTACTAACAACACCATCACCCTTAAGCGTCTCATCCACATCATGATGCCCTAAACTTACCGAGACATTATGGGTAACTAGTGTTTCAACCGCAACTGCAGAACGATCAGACACATCGAGGTTCCCAGCATCTAAACGTTTTAACCGTTTCATCCGCGCATTCAAAGCATTAAGGTCAAGTGTAGCATTACCAGTAGAACTCGTACCCTTAGATGCGCTCAAGCTATTCAGAAAACCCTTTTCCATTCTCTCAAAAACCCACTAACAACTTAAAGAGAACAATCGTACGTACAAAAGAAGCAATAATACGAACCAAAGAAACAATAAAACCCTAACAGAATGTTAGGGTTTTTACATGTTACGCATGAAAGAACTAACCAGGACCCATAATAACTTGCATGCAATCAGTTATATGTTAATATAATAGACCTTTGAATCGAATATAACCAAAACAATATCACCACCGACCCACTATGATGAATAAAGCAGATTATAATAACCAAGCGATTCAGTTCACATGCATGTAATAACCAAAGCGATTATAATAATAGCCGACCTATGAACCAATTAATAATTCAACCGACCCACGATGGAGGAGAATTAAAAGAATAAAAAGGTTGAGATCGATCGTAATTTATGGACTTTTAATCGCTTTTCGCCAGAGAGAAATCGTTTAGGTTTTTCTTTGCAGTCTTTTTTATAACGATAAGTTTCTTTATAAAAATGATAGACTAATATGATCTAGTGAGATTTCTATTTGCTCCATTGAAACTGTTGATGCTCTAGAATGTTTAAGTGTGCAGGGAATACAGGATGACGAATCAGGAATCTTGAAGATTAGTGATGACCTATTTACTTACGAATCTCCATCTTTCCTTGGGTTAAATGAGATTAAGGATCTTAACTTGATTAGTGAAAACCTTCGAGCACATCAAGATGAGAATGCCTGGACCAAAGAAGAACTTAAAACAAGATGGGGGAATATTATGAACAATTGGTTCCCTTGGATAGATAAGGAGGAAGATGAAAACTGGTACGATACTCCGACAGTGAACGAAGAAAATGAGGTATGGAAGGAAGATCTAAGAAATAATTTGGTAAGAGATGCATTCTGGAAAGATGGTATTAATTATTTACGAGGTGAGTACCTCTTTCGAAGGGAATTGGGAAAGTTGAGCAAAGAATATTGTCAAGAAGCTGAAAGCAGAAGAAAGACCAAAGAACGAATGATTAGGCGTATCAAAGAAAAGATTGCTGAAGGGTACGATTCCTCATCTAGTGATGACACTTGGTATAAGGAAGAATATGAAATTGAGGAAAGAATCGAATTTGAGAAAGAAGGGTTCGTGTATGACCCCCATAAGATACGAGTTAAGGTGTATGAAGTAAAGAGGTATGATATTAGTAATGATAAATGCCACATTCTTCTTAAACATGTCAAGGACTATCAACTATGGAATATGTGGTTACTTAGGAATGGGATTATGGAGGAAACCGAAAGGGAAGAGCTAACCCACAAAGCAACGTAAGGAAGAAGAGAGTCAAACTTGAATGACTCAGAAATAACCAAAAGTGCTTACTGGGAGACAACCCGAAATGTTTTTCAATTTTTCCTTTCTTTTTAGGATTCTGTCTGATGAGTAGATACGGCGTACCCACTTCTGGTTATGGCGTATTCCACTCTCAGATTTCATCATTTTGTTTATTTATGCATTTATAGGATTTTTGTTTTATGAACTATCTGTCAGGTCTTTATTTATGTCGCAATCCTGTTTTGGGATACGCCGCAATCAAACCCTGATCCGTATTTTGTTTACCATACAGACTGATCATTACGGCGTATTCAATCTTAGGGATACGCAGTATGAACAATAGTCTGTATTATATCACCAAGGTAGTTTTTGCCCCAGCTTGAGCATTACGGTGTATCCAATTAATGGATTACGCCATAAGGATCTACTGATCTGGGCATAACTTTCTTATAATTTTTTCTAACGCTTTAATCGCTACGAAAGTAGTTTTATGCTTTTAATTGAATGGTTTATATGTAACACCCCCATTTTCATAGATAGCAGCGGAAGCTAAATCTGGGGTATTACCTTATTGATATACAGTCACAATAATAGAAAACGACTCAAAAAGAGACGTTTTTAAAAATAAGTTATCATTCATTTATTCATCAGAGTTTTAAATCAAAAGAGAGACTTTTGCAAACAAAGGTCCTAAAGATACGTTTTCAAAATACAAAGTGAATGATAACAGGTTTGGACGTCCACATGTCCAATGTCACTCCATGCAGTAAGGCCATAATTGCTCAGTTACATGGGATAACATGCTTAAAGGTCAACACAAAGGTTGAGTAAAATTCATAGGTTTAGATGGTAATAGTTTGAATACAAGTTCGTGTGGGCATCGTTGTTGCACCCAAAGATAAAGTAATATTATTGCATCTAAGCTAATGATACCCCACGTTAACATGTCCAAGTCCAATGATGGCACCGCAGACCAATCAATGACTAGACGTAAGGTTAACTTGCTAAGGTTAACCTCTTTGTTCTCAAATAGAGTGCTAGTTGGTACGCGGTAGGGGCACACCAACGGGAGTTGTCAAACTCCAGATAGATCTATCCACCATATTCGCGTTCACCTGCAAGTGATTATGGTTCATGAAATTTAAGTAATAGTGGCAAAAGGTGGTACTCATGCAATAATCAATCAGGAGAAAATACTTGTATTCAGGTTTATAGCATGTATCCCCCTCACGGGTTCATAAATCATTTAAAAGTGAGGCTATGAACTCAGAGGATTTAAAAGTGAGGTTACGAACTCACCTTAATTCAGGGAAATCCGATTGATGTCAAAAGTGACTCAGATATTAGACGGCTTAATCACGCAACCTGAGGTAGTGTATGTCAAGTCTTAGTTGGTTTGTTCATATTTCAAAACTTTGTTTTTGAAGTAAATGTTTCTTTGATTCACTAGATTTAGATATAACGTAACACTGTTCGGGCTATCATAATTCAGAGGTCATGTAATAAACGTTTGAGGAGCCATGGCACTTTAACTCGTAAACCCAGCAAACTCATCGAAACGTATACCCAAATGAAACCCCTCATATGAAATTCCCTAGTAATGTGATACGTTGTTAAGTTAAAAAGACAGGTTTTTAATTTATATAAAGATAGGGACGGCATAACTATTGAAATACTCCTACTTGATGGGACGGGTTCGACTATTGAGAAGATACAGGTTGAATACGAGTGGAAACCACCTCGATGTGATACATGCATGATCTTTGGTCATACTCTTGTTGATTGTCCAAAATCTGTTCTACCCCCTGTTCAGACTACTAAGAGTGTTAATGATGGTTTCCAAACTGTCAACAACAAGAAGAAGGGTAAACAAGGTGGTCCAGTTGCTCCGGGTCAAGGAGGGTTTACGAGACCTGCTGTGGGTAAGAAGTTTCAATACCAACCTAAAAAGACTCCTCCTGAACCTAAGAAAGTGGATGTCACTAAGAAGAAGGCTGCTAATGTGGCGAGTATGAGTGGAACGAAGGTTGTTATATCCAACCAGTTTGATGACTTGGGTATTCCTACTACAGAATTGGTTAAGGATGTGGCTGCTGGTAGTACAATGGAAGATAAGGTGAATGAGTCACAAGTACCGCTTGTGAGTGTTGTGAAAGAGAAGGTGCAGGGTGCTGCTGGTAAGCTTGGTTCCTCTGTTTCTCCATCTATTTCTGCCACTAGAAGAGTGAACCCAATCTCTAAGGTGGAAGATATTGTTGACTCCGATAGTGATGAGGAGGTCGTTAACACTTTTGATGAGTCCGTTAACTTATTTGGAGGTGGTAATGACCTTGAATATGATTATGATGACTATGCGGAACAAATTGATGATTTTCCAGGGAATTTGGATGCCTTCTATGACATGTATGATATCAAGCTCCAAAGTCTTGGCAAGAAGTATTTTTTCTTCATAGGAGCTTTATGTTATTTTATGAGTAGGTGCATCTATTGTGTCTAGAGTTGTAAGTGCTTATGGCATGTCATAAGCACTAGATTTAGGTGTTTATCGCTTGAGGTTAATATGGTAGTTCATCCATATTCCATTTGTACCCAAAAGACAATTGCCCTCATAAAGTTAGCCTTAAGGGACAACGGATCTCATCTTGTAAGTGACATTTCCTCTTATCAAGTGTGCAACATTTAGGGATAATGACTCTCATCATGTAAAGGGCAATTTCTCTCATCAAGTGAGCAAGAGTTTAGGGACAACGACTCACATCAAGTACCAAACAATTGCTCTCGTCAAGTGAGCCTTTAGGGACAAAGGCTGTCAACATGTAAGGGACAATTGCCCTCATAAAGTTAGCCTTTAGGGACAACGGATCTCATCATGTAAGTGACATTTTCTCTTATCAAGTGTGCAAACAATTAGGGATAACGGCTCTTATCATGTAAAGGGAAATTTCTCTAATCATGTGAGCAAGCGTTTAGGGAAAACGGCTCACATCAAGTAACAAACAATTGCTCTCGTCAAGTGAGCCTTTTGGGACAACGGCTCTCAACATGTACGGGACGATTTCCATAATAAAGTTAGCCTTTAGTGACAACGGATCTCATCTTGTAAGTGACAATTGCTCTTATCAAGTGTGCAAGCATTTATGGACAACGACTCTCATCATGTAAAGGGCAATTGCTCTCATCAAGTGAGCAAGTGTTTAGGGACAACGACTCATATCAAGTAGCGAACAATTACTCTCGTCAAGTGAGCATTTAGGGACAACAACTCTCATCATGTAAGAGGCAATTGACCTCATAAAGTTTTTTTTTTGGGACAAAGGATCTCATCATGTAAGTGACAATTGGTCTTATCAACTATGCAAGCATTTAGGGACAATGGCTCTTATCTTGTAAGGGGCAATTGCTCTCATCAAGTGAGCAAGCGTTTAGGGAAAATGATTCACATCAAGTAACGAACAATTACTCTTGTTAATGAGCCTTTAGGGACAACATCTCTCATCATGTAAGAGACAATTGTCCTCATAAAGTTAGTCTTTAGGGACAACGGATCTCATCATGTAAGTGACAATTGCTCTTATCATGTGTGCAAGCATCTAGGGATAACAGCTCTTATCATGTAAAGGGTAATTGCTCTCATCAAGTGAGCAAGTGTTTAGGGAAAACGGCTCACATTAAGTAACGAACAATTACTCTGGTCAACTGAGCCTTTAGGGACAATAGCTCTCATCATTTAAGAGACAATTGCCCTCATAAAGTTAGCCATTAGGAACAATGGAACTCATCATGTAAGTGACAAGTGCTCTTATCAAATGTGCAAGCATTTAGGGACAACAACTCCCATCATGTAAAGGGCAATTGCTCTCATCAGGTGAGCAAGCATTTAGGGACAACAACTCACATTAAGCAACGAACAATTACTCTCATCAAGTGAGCCTTTAGGGATAACAGCTCTCATCATTTTAGAGAAAATAACCCTCATAAAGTTAGCCTTTAGGGACAACGGATCTTATCATGTAAGGGCAATTGCTCACATCAAGTGAACAAGCGTTCTGGGACAACGACTCACATCAAGTAACGAACAATTACTCTCGTCAATTGAGCCTTTAAGGACAACGACACTCATCATGTAACGGACAATTGCCCTCATAAAGTTAGCCTTTAGGGACAACGGATCTCATCATGTAAGTGATAATTTCTCTTATCATGTGTGCAAGCATTTAGGGACAACGACTATCATTATGTAAAGGGTAATTGCTCTCATCAAGTGAGCAAGCGTTTAGGGAAAAGGGGTCACATCAAGTAACGAAAAATTACTCTCGTCAACTGAGCCTTTAGGGTCAACAACTCTCATCATGTAAGAGACAATTTCCCTCATAAAGTTAGCCATTAGGGACAACGGAACTCATCATGTAAGTGACAATTGCTCTTATCAAGTGTGCAAGCACTTAGGGACAATGGGTCTCATCTTGTAAGGGGCAATTACTCTCATCAAGTGAGCAAGCGTTTAGGGACAACGGCTCACATAAAGTAATGAACAGTTACTCTCGTCAAGTGAGTCTTTAGGGACAACAACTCTCATCATGTAAGGGACAATTACCCTCATAAAGTTAGCCTTTAGGGACAACGGATCTCATCATGTAAAGGGAAATTGCTCTTATCAAGTGAGCAAGCAACAGGCACAACGGCTCACATCAAGTAAAGAACAATTACTCTCATCAAGTGAGCCTTTAGGGACAACAGCTCTCATTATGTAAGGGAAAATTGCCCTTATAAAGTTAGCCTTTAGGGACAACGGATCTCATCTTGTAAGTGACAATTCCTCTTATCAAGTGTGCAAGCATTTAAGGACAACGACTCTCATCATGTAAACGGAAATTGCTCTCATTAAGTGAACAAGCGTTTTACGGACAACGACTCACATCATGTAACGAACAATTAATCTCGTCAAGTGAGCCTTTAGGGACAACAGCTCTCATCATGTGTAACACCCCCATTTTCACAGATAGCAGCGGAAGCTAAATCTGGGGTATTACCTCATTGATACACAGTCACAATAATAGAAAACGACTCAAAAAGAGACGTTTTTAAAAATAAGTTATCATTCATTTATTCATCAGAGTTTTCACAGCAAAAGAGAGACTTTTGCGAACAGAGGTCCCAAAGATACGTTTTCAAAATACAAAGATGAATGATAACAGGTTTGGACGTCCTCATGTCCAATGTCACTCCATGCAGTAAGGCCATAAGTGCTCAGTTACTTGGGATAACAAGCTTAAAGGTCAACACAAGGGTTGAGTGAAATTCATAGGTTTTGATGGTAATAGTTTGAATACAAGTTCGTGTGGGCATCGTTGTTGCACCCAAAGATAAAGTAATATTATTGCATCTAAGCTCATGACACCCCACGTTAACATGTCCAAGTCCAATGATGCACTGCAGACCAATCAGTGACTAGACGTAAGTTTAACTTGCCAAGGTTAACTTCTTTATTCTCAAATATAGTGCTAATTGGTACCCGGTAGGGGCACAACAACGGGAGTTGTCAAACTCCAGATAGATCTATCCACCATATTTGTGTTCACTCGCAAGTGATTATGGCTCATGAAATTTAAGTAATAGTGGCAAAAGGTGGTACTCGTGCAATAATCAATCAGGAGAAAATACTTGTATTCATGTTTGTAGCATGTATCCCCCTCACGGGTTTATAAAGTATTTAAAAGTGAGGCTATGAACCCACATGATTTAAATGTGAGGCTAAGAACTCACCTTAATTCAGGGAAATCTGATTGATGTCAAAAGTGACTCAGATATTAGACGGCTTACTCACGCAACGTGAGGTAGTGTATGTCATGTCTTAGTTGGTTTGTTTATATTTCAAAACTTTGTTTTTGAAGTAAATGTTTCTTTGATTCACTAGATTTAGATATAACGTAATACTGTTCAGGCTATCATAATTCATAGGTCATGTAGAAAATGTTTGAGGAGCCAGGGCACTTTAACTCGTAAACCCAGCAAACTCGTCGAAACGTATACCTAAATGAAATCCCTTACATGAAATTCCCTAGTAACGTGATACGTTGTTAAGTTAAAAAGATAGGTTTTTAATTTATTTAAAGATATTTCATTTATACCTTTAAGTTTGCAAATTGGCAATAAATACCCTTGATTTATAAACTTTTACAAAATTAGTCCTTTATATAATAAATAGGGATAATTACTAATATGCCCCAGTTGCCCAATGTGTTTGCTTATCCGACCCTATCTCACAAAATTCTGATATTAGACCAAGGTTTTGGGCAACTGCTAAGCGTCACTTTTCTGCAAGTGACAAGTGTCACTTTCTTACTATTTTTTGGGCAACGTGTGTATTTTTTGGGTGACTTTTGTATTTTTTGGGCAACTGAAGGACACTTGTCATCGTATAGGTCGAGATGCCCGGTTGCCTGGTCTAATATCAGAATTTTGTGAGATCGGGGCGGATAAGCAAACGCATTGGGCAACTGGGGCATTGTACTAATTATCCCTAATAAATATATATACTAACCCTTTAACTTTAAAAAATTTAAAAATAGGTCCTTATACTTATAACAATAGAAAAATGACAGAAATAACCCTTGTACTTAATAGTTTCCAAAAGTTACAATATATACCCCAATGCATGGAATACGTTTCAAAACTAGTCCAAAAACCATGCAAAGTGTATTTTTAGAATACAAAAGGGTTTTACAGCTTATGGCTTATTAGAATAAGCTAAGATAACTAGCTTTTACGAGCTTATAGCTTATGGAAATGGCTTATGATCAAAAACATCAATTCGACATGATTTTTAGGGTTTTAATAGAAAATGCATAAGTTTTGATAATCAAGGCTTAAACAAAGGATTCTAATATGATCTAATAGGGCTTATAAACAATCTAAAACCATAAGAGAGCTTATTAAACAAGTAGAATTAGCTTACACGACTTAAAATGGATCAAAATGAGGGTTTAGGGTTTCTCGGCTAGAAAATGAATCGAAGAGGGATTCAAGGCTTGATTCTTGGCTTCCAATGGCTTCTTAGGACTCTTATGCTACTGCTAGGATTGATTGAGAGGAAATAATGGAGGTGGTGAGGGTTTTTGGGATGGTTTCAAATGGTTAGGGTTCCTCGACTATTTATAGCCTCGAAAACTTAGAGACCAAGGTTTAGGCGTGGAGTGGTGGCCAAAGGTGGAGGGGTGATTCATGGCAGCTAGGTGATGACTAGGAGAGGATATGGTAGTAGCTAGGGGTGGTGTGGGGTGGTGTGTGGCTGTGGTGGTGTCGCGGTGACGAGGTGGTGATGGAGGTGGTTGGTAGGTTGCTTGGTGATGACGAGGTGGTGATGGAGGTGGTTGGTAGGTTGCTTGGTGATGACAAGCTGGTGATGGAGGTGTTAGGTTTTGAGGATAGGTCATGGTGGTGTCATAGTGTTGCTAGGGTGCTAGTTTAACTAGTTTTAAGATTTAGGGTTTAGTTTTCAGATTAGGGTTTGATTAGGGTTTATATTAGGGTTTAGTACTAGGAGTAGGGTTTAGAAAGTAATTAGGGACTAGGTTTAAGGTTTAGGAATCATGTATTAAGTGTTTGCAACTTGTGCTAAAGTAATGGTAGGGTTTAAACAAGGTTTAGGCACTTAAATAACCTAATTTGGATTCTAAGCTTAATAGACTTGTACATTGGGAATTAAGTAGTTGTACTAGAGTTTAGGAAGGAAAATGTAGCTAAGATAACTTATACATAAGGTTTGAACACTTTCAAACTAGTTTCAACTTGAAATTAGGGTTTTTGAAATAACCGTAAACGTATAGGGCTTGTTTTGGTAAAATGTTGGAAATAGTAAGTTAGATTGATAGTATACTTGATAAAATAATTTTTGAAACATAGATTTGACATATTAGGAGGTTTACATGATGTAAACATAGAGATATTTGGCATTGGTAGTTGCGTGAGCACGTCTAGTGGGCTATGTAAGTTACTTTACATAGTTGGAATGAAATGAAGCAAGAATTTTACCCGTGAAGATGATATTTATATATATCATGAGTGTGGGTAACATAGAGGAAATTTGTGAGTTATTACAGTCTTCCCTCCTAAAAGAGAAATCTCGTCCCGAGATTTTAGTTAGACGTAGGAGTGGTGTTTGAGAATAGGTGAAGGTATTTAGCACGAATATGATCTTCGCGTTCCCAAGTATACTTTGTTCCTCTCTTAGAGTTCCAGCGTACCTTGACGATAGGGATACGACTTTGTTTTAGTTGTTTGACCTCACGGTCCATGATTTCTACGGGTTTTTCTACGAAATTGAGATTATCGTCGAGATGAAGCTCTTTCATAGGAATGACGAGAGATTCGTTGGATAGGCATTTCTTAAGATTAGAAACGTGGAAAGTATTGTGCATATTACTGAGCTCTTCCGGAAGCTCAATTCTGTACGCCACTTGGCCAATCCCTTCAAGGATTTTAAATGATCCAATGTATCGTGGATTATGCTTTTTTGCTTTCTGAAATGAAAGACACCTTTCCGAGGTGATACTTTTAACATGACGCGATCTCCTATTTGGAATTCTAAAGGCTTTCGTCTTATATTGGCATAACTTCTTTGCCGATCTCTTGCAGCTTGCAAGCGTTGACGAATTTGAACAATTTTCTCGGTGGTTTCATGGATTATCTCTGGTCCCGTAAGTTGAACATCTCCAACTTTGGCCTAGCAGACAGGTGATCTGCACTTTCGACCATAAAGTGCTTCGAATGGAGCCGCCTTAATACTGGCGTGATAACTATTATTGTAAGAGAATTCAATTAACGGTAAGTGTCTCTCCCATCCTTTTCTGAAATCTATCACACAAGCTCAAAGCATATCTTCGAGTGTTTGGATAGTTCTTTCACTTTGACCGTCGGTCTAAGGATGATATGCCGTACTCATGTCTATCTGAGTACCCAAGGCACTTTGCATTGATTGCCAGAATCTGGATGTGAAACGAGTGTCACGATCCGATATGATAGATATTGGCACTCCATGTTGGGAAACTATTTCCTTTAGGTACAACTTTGTAAGGGTTTCCATACTACCAGTTTCTCGGATAGGGATGAAATGAGCAAATTTTGTAAGATGATCAACAATGACCTAAATGGTGTCATGTCCGTTCGATGTCTTAGGGAGTTTTGTAACGAAGTCCATAGTGATTCTTTCCCACTTCCATATGGGAATCTCAGGTTGTATCAGTAAGCCGGATGGCTTCTGACATTCAGCCTTCACTCTGGAGCATGTTAAACACTTGCCCACATATTCAGCAATAATTGCCTTCATGTTAGGCCACCAATAGTGTTTCTTCAGGTCCTAATACATCTTATCAGAACCTGGATGAATAGAGTACTTGGATTTATGGGATTCGTGCATAATCAAGTTTCTCAAGTTACCAAGATGTGGTAACCAAATCCGATTCTTGATACAACGAATTCCATCAGGACGCACTTCAAAAGCTTTGTCCATTCCGCGTAAGTTTTCGGATTTGAGATTTTCTTCTTTGAGTGCTTCGGTTTGGGCTTTGAGGATTTGTGAAGGTAAATTAGGATGAAGTGTCATAACTAATGATCTAACTCGAAGTGGTTTGATTCGTTCCTTTTAGCTCAAGGCATCTGCTACAACATTAGCATTGCCAGGGTGATAACGAATCTCACAATCGTAGTCAGTGAGCAATTCTATCCAACGTCGTTGTCTCATGTTTAACTCATTTTGATTAAGAATATGCTGTAGGCTTTCATGATCGGTGAATACCGTACATTTTGTGCCATACTGATAGTGTCTCCATAATCTACGAGCGAACACGACTGCTCCTAATTCTAGATCGTGTGTGGTATAGTTTTTCACATGAGTCTTGAGTTGTCGAGATGCATAGGCGATAACCTTTTCTCTTTGCATCAACACAACTCTTAGACCTCGGTGAGAAGCATCACAGTAAACAACGAAATCATCATTTCCTTCTGGTAATGCCAATATTGGAGCTTCACACAACTTCTTTTTCAAGAGTATGAAAGCTGACTCTTGGTCATTTCCCCAGATAAACTTCCTGTTTTTCTGGGTTAGTTCAGTCAAAGGCTTTGCAATCCATGAAAAACCTTCGATAATAATCAGTGAGTCCTAAGAATTGGCGTATTTCCGTGGGTGTAGTAGGAGATGTCCAATTCTTAACTGCTTCAATTTTGGCGGGATCAACATGAATTCCTTGATTATCAATCATGTGTTAGAGGAATTGCACGACACTAATCCAAAAATCACACTTAGAGAACTTTGCATAAAGCTTCTCTTTCTAGAGTAATTCAAGGATTATTCTCAGATGATTGGCGTGCTCTTCCTCGTTACGAGAATAGATGAGGATATCATCGATGAACACAATTACAAATTTATCCAAATATGGTTTACATACACGGTTCATAAGGTCCATGAAAACCGCAGGTGCGTTAGTCAAACCAAATGGCATCACTTGAAATTTGTAGTGTCCATATCTCGTTCTGAAAGCGGTCTTAGGAATATCTTCATCCCTCACTCTCAGTTGATGATAACCAGATCGTTAGTCGATTTTCGAGTAGTCTCTCGAACATTGAAGTTGATCAAATAAGTCATCAATCCTGGGTAATGGGTAGCGATTCTTTATAGTGAGTTTATTCAACCCCCGATAATCGATACACATTCTAAAAGATTCGTCTTTCTTCTTAACGAATAAGATAGGAGCTCCCCAAGGTGATGTACTTGGACGAATGAAACCTCGGTCGGCTAATTCTTGGAGTTGATCAGATAGTTCCTTCATCTCTGAAGGAGCCAATCTGTAGGGTGATCGGGCTAAGGGTGATCGCTCCGGGAATCAAATCGATTTGGAATTCTACTTGACGAATAGGAGGAAGGCAATGTAGATCCTTAGGGAAAACTTTTGGGAATTCCCTAACTACAAGGATATCTTCTAGTCGTTTTTCATCTGGCTTCATCTCCATCACTTGAACTACGAAAGCTTGACAACCTCGGGATATATACCTCTCGGTTTTGATACAGGAGACGAGATTTAGTCGAGTTTTGCTCCGATCTCCTCGGATGTTTAAAGTTTCACCATTGACAGGAATATGGATGATTTTCTCGTCACAAAGAATCTTAGCATGATTCTTGGACAACCAATCCATACCAATGACAACGTCGAAACTACCGAGTTTAATCGGCTTGAGATCGATTTTGAAAGCTTAGTTTAACAAATTTAGGGTACAACCCTGGATAACGGTGTTTGTACTAACTAGGTTTCCGTCGGCCATTTCTGTATCGTAATAGGTATCTAAGGTAAGGGGTGGAATCCTAAGTTTAGAAGCAAGAGATATAGATACGAAGCTTTTTGAATTCGGTCCAGGTGGTTTTATAAGCTTCCTCAATTCCCATCAGTTGGGCAAATGAGTTCTACCAGGATAGAGCTTCTTCAGTAAGTGTATTGGTAGCAAACTTTACTACGCAATCTTCAGTACAATTACTATGAGAGAATACTGATTCGCTTCGTTCGAACCAGCGGATTAGTCCAACAATGCCTTCTGTACCTTTGAAATTGAAAGGTTGGCAGCTCATGAACTCTTTGTAGCTACTCTTCTTCGCTACAAGAACTTCTCTTGGCTCAGGGTTTCTATTTGCGTTATTAGTATTAGCCATGTTAGCAGCTTGGGATTCTAGTGCAGCAGTCACACTGTCAGTAACTAGTTGCCGGATGGCATCCTGGTTCATGGCTGGAGCAGCAGACGTTGACGATCTCGTGGGTGCCATTCTATCAACATTTGGCAGATAGCACATGATAAGAAAGATATCACAAGTCGGTCACAATAAAAATTATGAAAATTATGACATAGATATTTTATTTGATACAGTTTCTAACATTTAGAACATTGTAGGATACAACGGAAGATTTTGATGCAAGTTCTTACATTTAGAACATTGTAGGATATAACGGAAGATTTTAATATAAGTTCTAACATTTAGAACATTGTAGGATACAACGGAAGATTTTGATACAAGTTCTAACATTTAGAACATTGTAGGATATAATGGAAGATTTTGATACAAGTTCTAACATTTAGAACATTGTAGGATACAACGGAAGATTTTGATACAAGTTCTAACATTTATAACATTGTAGGATACAACAGAAGATTTTGGAAACCTAAAACTTATAGAGATTGATATTCTAACGAGCATTGGGTTCATTTCTCGGGAGCTGGTTCACCTCCTAAAGGTCTCGGTATAATCCATAAGGAATTATCTAGTTCTGCAAACATAGATTCATCTAAGGAATAGTCTGGTGGTGGTGTAGTTGGTCTAACCGGTGATGAAGATCCTACGGATGAGGATGGACTAAACGGTGGAGAAGATCCTACGGATAGAGATTCAACAGAAGCTTCAGTGTCTCTAGGTAAAGTCACTTGCTTAATTTCTTGATTATGAATTGCAACCATGAGACCTAGGTATAAAGGTTCGGGATAACCGGGTGGTGTAAAATCCATAAAATTTCCTGAGTTTATATGAGAAATCTTAATACGGGACAAGGATAGACAACTATGAAACTAGGTATTGTCCATTTATCCTACAATGTGAAAATTTGGCAAGTACCATTATTTATGTTACACATCCCGTAACTAGGTCTGGTATAAAGCTGTAAATACTTAAGGATTCTAGGCTAGTAAGTCCGGTAGTCTGCTAGTCTGGGGTTGTTCATTTGTTATTCTTAAGTTCATGGATTGTGTCTAGAAGACTCCTTATATCTGATCGATGACTAACTTGGATGTCCTCAATGATCATTTCAAGAGTAGAAATCCTAACACGTGCTAGAACAACTTCATCAGCATGTCCTTTTTGTTTCTTTTGTAAGTCTGCAATCTGGGTACGAGCTTCTTCTAGTTCGGTTTCTAACTTATCAAAATCTCTTTGGATGATGACTCAACCCTTTCCAAGATCATAAATCTTATCTTCTACTTCCTCGATACGCTCTAGAGATAGCTTATCTAAGTGATTCAAAATGTCTTCAATTTGTTCCTCATGCCTTTCTAAAGGTGTCTTATAAGAACTATTTCCGGTCTCGAATACGGGAGGAGTGGAAGGTGGTAGAAAACGAATTTTTATACGAGGTGGGGAAACTACTTCGGGAACATAGATATCTCGGGGATCAAAGAGTGATGATAGGGGAATTAGAGATGAAGAGGGAACAATAGGAATTTCACCATTATATGCTTGCATATAACCATTATATGTTTGCGTATAAGGGTCACTTGGGAACGGTTCAATAGCTAGTGAAGCTAAAAGATTCTCAGTTAATTCTTCCGAAGAATTAGAATTAGAATAAGGGGAATAGCTTAGTGAATCTGAGACAGAGTCGGAACTATTTGATGTAGAAAAGGAATTCTCATCATCGGTATCATACAATATGATAGGGTGAGTGGAAGACATGGTTCCGTAATAACCCGATAGAAAATAATATAAGTACATATGTACCTCTATGACGTCTTTGGAAGAATCAAGTGTTCTACTTGAAGCGGCTAACTTGTTATGTTTATTAGGCGTCGTAGTTTTTATGCTCTATTATTTGTTATAAGTGTGGGTTGTCACTCTTATATAGTGGTTAGTGGTAAGTTATAAGAATGTTTTGTCATTCTTATATTTGTGTCTGTAAGTGTCCTAAGGGACTGTGGCGAGGGACATCACCCTCGTCCTTTGTACTTCAACGTTTTTTTGGATAATATATTTTACCAGGGTGAATTAACCCTTTTACCCAAAAAAAAAAAGTACATATGTACTTATTATAATAATAACTTATGTTATTATTCTATATATACTATTCGAGGAACGCAGTGGCACGGAGGACTTTCTCGAAAATAGAAAAGTAGTTATAGTTTAGGTAAAAACCTTGTTCTCCAAAACCGTGGCTCTGGTACCAATCTTTAACACGCCCATTTTCATAGATACCAGTAGAAGCTAAATCTGGGGTATTACCTCATTGATACACAGTCACAATAATAGAAAACGACTAAAAAAGAGACGTTTTTAAAAATAAGTTATCATTCATTTATTCATCAGAGTTTTTACAGTAAAAGAGAGACTTTTGCAAACAGAGGTCCCAAAGATACGTTTTCAAAATACAAAGATGAATGATAACAGGTTTGGAGGTATACAGTGACTAGACGTAAGGTTAACTTGCCAAGGTTAACCTCTTTGTTCTCAAATATATTGCTAATTGGTACCCGGTAGGGGCACACCAACGGGAGTTGTCGACGCTAAACTCCAGATAGATCTATCCACCATATTCGCGTTCACTCGCAAGTGGCAAAAGGTGGTACTCGTGCAATAATCAATCAGGAGAAAATACTTGTATTCAGGTTTATAGCATGTATCCCCCTCACGGGTTTATAAAGAATTTAAAGGTGAGGCTATGAATTCACAGGATTTAAAAGTGAGACTACGAACTCACCTTAATTTAGGAAAATCTGATTGATGTCAAAAGTGACTCAGATATTAGACAGCTTATTCACGCAACCTGAGGTAGTGTATGTCAAGTCTTAGTTGGTTTGTTTATATTTCAAAACCTTGTTTTGAAGTAAATATTTATTTGATTCACTAGATTTAGATATAACGTAGCACTGTTCGGGCTTTCATAATTCAGAGGTCATGTAGTAAACGTTTGAGGAGCCAGGGCACTTTAACTCGTAAACCCAGTAAACTCGTCGAAACGTATACCCAAATGAAACCTCTCACATGAAATTCCCTAGTAACGTGATACGTTGTTAAGTTAAAAAGATAGGTTTTTAATTTATATAAAGATATTTCATTTATACCTTTAATTTTGCAAATTGGCAATAACCCTTTAACTTTAAAACTTTACAAAATAGGTCCTTATACTTATAACATTAGAAAAATGACAGAAATAACCCTTATACTTAATAGTTTCCAAAAGTTACAATATATACCCCTATGCATGGAATACGTTTCAAAACTAGTCAAAAAACCATGCAAAGTGTATTTTTAGAATACAAAAGGGTTTTACAGCTTATGGCTTATTAGAATAAGCCAAGATAAGTAGCTTTTATGAGCTTATAGCTTATGGAAAGGGCTTATGATAAAAAAAATCAATTCGACATGATTTTTAGGGTTTTAATAGAAAACGCCTAATTTTTATATGATCAAGGCTTAAACAAAGAATTCTCGTATGATCTAATAGGGCTTATAAACAATCTAAAACTATAAGAGAGCTTATTGAACAAGTAGAATAGCTTACACGACTTAAAATGGATCGAAATGAGGGTTTAGGGTTTCTCAGCTAGAAAACAAATCGAAGAGGGCTTCAAGGCTTGATTCTTGGCTTGCAATGGCTTCCTAGGACTCTTATGCTACTGCTAGGATTGAGTGAGAGAAAAGATTATAGGTGGTGAGAGTTTTTGGGATGGTTTCAAATGGTTAGGGGTCCTAGGCTATTTATAGCCTCGAAAACTTAGAGACCAAGGTTTTTTTTTTTTTTTTTTTTTTTTTTTTTTTTTTTTTTTTTTTTTTTTTTTTTGATATAGACCAAGGTTTAGGCGTGGAGTGGTGGCCAAGTGTAGAGGGGGTGACTCATGGCAGCTAGGTGGTGACTAGGAAAGACTTTGGTATCAGATAGGGGTGGTGTGGAGTAGTGTATGGCTGTGGTGGTGTCGCGGTGATGTTTTGGCCACAAAGAGGTGACGAGGCAGTGATGGAGGTGGTTGGTAGTTTATTTGGTGATGACAAGCTGTTGATGTAGGTGCTAGGTTTCTAGGATAGGTCATGGTGGTGCTAGGGTCCTAGTTTAACTAGTTTTAAGATTTAGGGTTTAGTTTTTAGATTAGGGTTTGATTAGGGTTTAGATTAGGGTTTAGTACTAGGATTAGGGTTTAGAAAGTAATTAGGGACTAGGTTTAAGGTTTAGGAAGCATGTATTAAGTGTTTGTAACTTGTGCTAAAGTAATGGTAGGGTTTAAACAAGGTTTAGGCACTTAAATGACCTATTTTGGATTCTAAGCTTAAAAGACTTGTACATTGGGCTTTAAGTAGTTGTACTAGAGTTTAGGAAGGAAAATATATCTAAGATAACTTATACATAAGCCTTGAACACTTTCAAAATAGTTTCAACTCGAAATTAGGGATTTTGAAATAACCGTAAACGTATAGGGCTTGTTTTGGTAAAATGTTGGAAATAGTAAGTTAGATTGATAGTATACTTGATAAAATGATTTTTGAAACATAGAATTGACATATTAGGAGGTTTACATGATGTAAACATAGAGATATTTGGCATTGGTAGTTGCGTGAACACGTCTAGTGGGCTATGTAAGTTACTTTACATTGTTGGATTGAAATTAAGCAAAAAATTTACCCGTGAAGATGATATTTTTATATATCATGAGTGTGGGTAACGTAGAGGAAATTTATGAGTTATTACATTATAGGTTTGGTGAAACATTTAAAGTGGTGGTACTCATATATTGTATATTTTCTGGAAGCCCCTCCTACGGCCATATCAGACCCATAATTTCATGCACTCTGGAAGAAAAAGTTGCTCGCATTCATACCATGGAGGATCATTCCAAGCAATCTCAGGGGAGTTTTCAGTTTCTAATTCTACCCTCTTTAATTTTATGCATTCATTTGTACAACGAGGGCATAGTACACTTCAAGTGAGGGAGGTAGCTAGAATTAGAACTTTTCTTGTCCTATTCTACGAAAATTGACTAAAAATGGTTAAAATTTAAAAAACTTCACATGTTTTTCATAGTTCATTAGTAGCATAACCCGCACATAATGCCCTTTGATACCATTTGTGAGGATTGAAACCTTTCCGTTTCCACTATTTTACTAAAAAATCCACAAAAATATGTGTGTGTTAGGTCACCATTCTTGCATAAACAAACATAATCTTAGAGAGAGAAAGTTAGAGAGAGAAAGAGTGGAAGGAACTTTTTGAAATAAATAATAACTTTTATTTCCAAAAGAACCAACACCTTCTCCCTTCAAAGGAGGAGGTATTTAACTATTTATAGTGAATACAAGAAAGAGGGTGTTTGACATCTTTAACTTCTTATGGTGTAATGCATTTTGCCAGGGTGGAAAATCCCTTTTACCCAAAAAAAAAGAAAGAGGGTGTTGCCCTAGTTGTTCATGGGCTTGGCCTATGAGCTTACTATATAGGCCAACCCTTTGATCTAACAATTATAAATAATAATGACCGACACTTTAACTTATAACGTGTTCCTAACAATCTCCCCCTAAGGGTTGGTCATCATCATAGGTCGTTTGACATCTTTAACTTCTTATGGTTCAGATGTCTCTTTAATCTTTGTATCTTGTTCATGTAGTTGTGATCTTATGTTGGTTTTACCTTGACTTCATCTACGTCTTTACTCTTGTTGTCTTTACGTCTTTTTCCAACATGCTCATACATCTTTTGACTTTGAATCTTCATACTGTAACACCCCCAATTTCGTGATATGCAGCGGAATTCAAACTGGGTGTTACTTCATGGCACAACAGTTATAGCAATAGAAAACGAACTCTATTGGAGTCGTTTTAAAAGATTTATTGTTGGGAATTAAACCTAAGAGTACAAACTGCAAGGCTTAAAGTTTCAACTGCTGAAGACTGATGAAGATAACCTTGACAGTACAAAGTCAGTTAGTACTGCCAGCACAAGAAGTTAGTACTGCTTATAAGGTGAAGACAGACGCGTATAGATAATTATAGAATAGATATTGTGTATATCCTATTTAAATAGAATTATAGTTATCTTGTACAGGAATACTTGGTCTATAAAAGGATATCCTAGGTTAGGTTATACGGAGATCATATAATCAGTTTTGTGTTAAGATTCAAGGTTGTAAACCCTAGTACTAGCAAGAGTACTCGTATTATTGATCATAATAATATTGAATTTTGGTCAAGTAAATGAAAAAGATCCTTAACTATGGGCGATTTCCTTCTCTTTCATATCTGATCGATTCCTTCTCATTCCATTGATTCGAATACCTTATAAGACTTCAACTCTTGTGGATTAATTTGAGTATTATTTCCTTCTAGTTGATTTATTATTAGGTTGCTGCTTCTTTGGTTGTTAGGGTTTCGTTTTTTGTTCATTTAGGGAATCGTTTTTTACTTGTTCTTTATGCGATCATTGGTTTACATGGCTGAATTATGAAAGTCGGTTAGGTTTGTTTGTGGGGTATTTAATCCCTGTTAGGGATTCGGTGCTTTCCTTCTTTGGTGGTCGTTTATTGGGTGTCGGTTTTTTTTTTAGGGTTTTTTCCGATCGCTAGTTTAGGTTCTTTAGGGTTTCGCTGCTGTTTTTTATTTGTTTCGTATTGCGTTTGCTATGGATTCGTCCCATTTGCATAATAAAATTTCAGGTCGTTCCAATTCAACCTTGCTTGCTAATGCTCCTCTCCTAAAGTCGATTTTGAAGAATAAGGGGGCTTCTAGTATTATTAATTTGCATGGTTCTCATGAGGATTTATCATCAGCTGGGCAGGATGAGGGTGATATGGATGATACGTTCGTTAGGGGGATTGCTTCTAAGATCAAGAATGTTGATGGCCATATCTTGCGTAGTGATAAGGTCTTGAAAACCAAACGTGTGGTTCAATTTGCTGATTTAGAGCATGAGATGGCACAAAATCAGCACATGGATGGAGTAGCTGGTCATGGAAAGAAGTTTGGGGTTGATACTAATGATGAAGGTAAGTCTTCTAGTGAGGTTGATTCACAAACAGCTCCCAAACTTTCGTATGCTTCAATGTTTAAAACTAAGAATGCGTTTAAATCTGTTAACATATGTGAACTTCGTAATGATGAACGTGTGGAAGGGGCTCATGTCACTATTCCTTTAAAAGAGATAGATGATGTTTCGGCTAGGTTTGCTAATACTTTATATGGGTATTTTATTGGGAAGCGTCTTGCGTTTCCTATTGTGGAGAATTATGTTAAGAATACGTGGGCTAAGTTTGGCTTAGAACGTGTTATGCTGAATAATGGGTTCTTTTTATTTCAATTCTCTACTAAGGATGGTATGGAGCAAGTGTTGGAGACTGGTCCGTGGTTGATTCGATCGATTCCTATTTTTTTGAACATTTGGACTCCTAATACTACGCTTGCTAAGGAAGAGGTCACTTCAGCCCCCATATGGTTGAAGTTACATAATGTGCCAATTGTTGCTTTTACTGAGGTTGGACTGAGCCTGATTACTACTCAAATTGGTAAGCCTATCATGTTGGATTCGTACACTAGTACTATGTGTGTTAAGTCGTGGGGTCGGAATTCCTATGCTCGTGCTCTTGTTGAAGTGTCGTCTCTTACTGAGTTAATGGATCATGTAGTTGTGGCTATTCCGTTCCCTAATGGTACAGGTCATTCTAAGGTTCGTATTGATGTTGAGTACGAATGGGAGCCTCCTCGTTGTGAGTTATGCAAAATATTTGATCATAATGATGCTGCATGTCCCAAGAAGGTTAAACAATCAAGTGTGAAGTCGAATGTTGACGAGGAGGGGTTTGTAGAAGCTAATAAGCGTAAGGGTAAGGGTAAGGCGCCAACTCATGAAAAGGTTATTGATGGTGTTCGTTTTGCTAAACCTAGGGTCACATTTAATTATCGTTGGCTGCCGGTTTCGAATTCTAAAAAAGGGGCTGATGGTGCTTCTTCTTCTAAGGGTAATGGTACTAATAAGGACCCTACTGGTCCTAATGTTGGTGGGGAGAAGGATGTTTCATCTCCCAAGGCTCATGTTATGAATAAAGATGTTACTGTTCCTATTATGAAGGCTGGTCGAAATTCATTGGATAAACAGGTCGTTAATGATGAGAATACCCCCAAAACGTTTATCCATGATGATTTAAGTGATATAATCAGTAAGAATTCTTTTGGAGCGCTTAGTGATGATGTGTTTAGTTCTGATTTGGGGTTTGAGGATATCGCGTCTCAAGGGGATAGAGGAGTTCATGGAGAGGATAGTGAAAGTGATAATGAGGTCGATGAGCACATTGAGTTTGGCACGGATAGTAAAAATCATAAGGAAGTAAGCACTTCCTCTGTAGATGTTCCTCATGTATAGTATTGCTTCCTGGAATATTAGGGGAATGAACCAATCCCCTAAACAAAATGAGGTTCGTCAGGTAATTGGTGAAAATCAACTTTCTATTTGTGCTATTTTAGAATCGCATGTTTCTAACTCTCGTCTTCAGGAGTTGTGCATAAGGGTGTTTAAAGGGTGGGATTGGACTTCTAATGGTTCTTTTTGTAGTAGTGGTTCTCGTATCATTCTAGGGTGGAATGTGGATGCGGTTGATTTGAATGTGGTTGCTATGAATGATCAGGTGGTCCATACATTCATTCGTTTTAAGGCTGATAAAAAGGAGTTGTTTTGTTCTTTTGTTTATGCTCACAATAGGTATACTCATAGAAGACCCCTTTGGGATAATATTGGATTACATAAGCTGCTGGTTGGTAATCGCCCTTGGTGTTTGCTTGGGGACTTCAATTCGGCTCTTAATTTAGAAGATAAAGTTGAGGGTTCGTCGGTTATTGATATTGCGATGCGGGAATTTAAGGAGTGTGTTGATGCTAACGAGTTGGTTGATATAAATCGTTCGGGGCTGCAATTTACTTGGAACCAAAAACCAAGAGGATTGGATGGTATTTTGAAGAAGATTGATCGTATTATGGCTAACATTGAGTTCCTGGATTCGTTTGCAGGTGCTCATGCTATATTCCAACCGTACCGTATTTCTGATCACTCCCCGGCTATTCTTCATATTCCTACCATGTGTAAGTTTAAACCTAGGCCGTTTAAATTTTCTAATATTCTGGTTCAGAATTCAAGGTTTAAACAGCAAGTTCAAGAGTGTTGGGGCAAGTTGGTGAGTGGGTTTCATATGTTTAAAGTGGTTAGTAAATTAAAGGCGCTTAAAAAGCCTTTTCGGAAATTGCTGTTCCGAGAAGGGAATATTCATGAGCGTGTTACTAAACTTCGTCATGAGTTGGATGAGGTTCAGCGTGCTCTTGATTTGGATCCTTTTAATGTTGCTTTGCGTGAGGAGGAAGCGTGCTATCTTAATTCTTTCAATGATGCTGTTTTGAAGGAAGAATGTTTTCTCAAGCAAAAAGCTAAGGTGGAATGGCTTCGGGTTGGTGATTCGAATTCTGCTTACTTTCATAAGGTTGTGAAGAGTAGGAAAGCTAGGAGTAGGATTGACTCGATTTGTGATGGTGATGGTGTGCAATTAGTTGATGATCAGGTTCCGAATGCTTTTGTTTCTTACTTTACTTCTTTCCTTGGTCAAGAGGGTCCCATTATGCCGTTGGATGATTCTGATTTATTTACATCGACTCTTGATCCTAATGTGGCTCTTCATATGGTTCGTGATGTTACGCCTCGTGAGGTTAAAGATGCTATTTTTTCTATGGGTGATGATAAGGCGCCGGGTCCGGATGGTTATTCGGCTGCGTTTTTCAAGGGTGCTTGGGATATTATTTCAGGGGATGTTACTAAGGCGGTTCAGGAATTTTTTGTTAATGGTAAGTTGTTGAAAGAGATTAATCATACTACCATAGCTCTTTTACCTAAGATTAATTCTCCCACTCGGATTACTGATTTTAGGCCTATTTCGTGTTGCAATGTGATTTTCAAGTGTATTAGTAAGATTATTGCCAACCGGATTAAGGAGAGCCTTACCACTTTGGTTAGTCCGAATCAGTCAGCTTTTATTCCTGGTAGAAGGATTGCCGATAACATTCTTCTTACTCAGGAGCTTATGCATAATTATCATCTCAATCGTGGTCCTTCTAGATGTGCGTTTAAGGTGGATATTCAGAAGGCGTATGATACGGTGAATTGGCAATTTTTGAGGTGTATTTTGATTCGGTTTGGTTTTCATGAGCGTATGGTTCAATGGATTATGGAGTGTGTGTCTACCACTTCGTTTTCTATTAGTGTTAATGGTATTTTGCATGGTTATTTCAAGGGTAAGCGTGGTTTAAGACAAGGGGATCCGTTATCGCCTTATCTTTTCACACTTGTTATGGAGGTTCTTACTCTTATTTTGAGGCGTCGAGTTAGGGATTCGGAGCTGTTCACTTTCCATCACAAATGTTCTAAACTTAACATTATTAATCTTTGTTTTGCTGATGATTTGTTCTTGTTTGCTCATGGTGATGCTCATTCGGCTGGTGTTATTATGGATTCTCTGGAGGAGTTTAAGGATGTTTCGGGGCTGTCCCCTAGCATTCCAAAGAGTACTGCTTATTTCTGTAATGTTCTTAATCATATTAAAGTTTCTATTTTACAGATTCTTCCATTTGTTGAGGGGACCTTGCCTGTCAAGTATCTTGGAGTGCCTTTAATTACTACTAGATTGATTTTTAGAGATTGTAAGGAGTTGGTGGAGAAGCTATTCAACCGCATCAATGATTGGAGGAATAAATTCCTCTCGTTTGCTGGTCGTCTTCAGCTTATTCAGTCCGTTCTATCCTCTATGCACATTTATTGGGCCTCGGTTTTTGTTCTTCCTGCTCGTATTATTTTTGAGCTTGAGCAGCTTATGCGGGTTTTCCTTTGGAGTTCTGGGACTGGTCAGAAAGGTATTTCTAAAGTTGCTTGGGAAGTTGTTTGCTTGCCTAAACAGGAGGGGGGGCTTGGGATTCGTAGGCTTCAATCGTTTAATTCGGCCCTCATTGCTGCTCATATTTGGCGTTTGTTTAATTCTAAGGATTCTTTGTGGGTGAAATGGATTCATTCTTATAGGTTGCGGGGTCGTAATTTTTGGGATGTTCCTAGTAGAGGTAATATGACTTGGAGTTGGCGGAAGATCCTTCAGATTAGACCTCTTGTTAGGCAATTTTTTTGGTATAATATTGGTAATGGTTTGAAGGCTTCAGCTTGGTTTGATAAGTGGTGTTCGATTGGTCCTCTTTCTCTCATTGTGTCCTCTAGGGATGTTTATCGGGCTGGTTTTTCGTCTAATTCTTTGGTTCGGGACATTGTTTTAGAAGATTCATGGGCTTGGCCGTCTTCGTGGGACACCCGGTATCCTATTCTTACATCTATTTTGGTTCCTATGTTAAATAATGATGTAGATGATAGGTTAGTTTGGAGGACGGGGGATGGTCTTGTCAACTCTTTCTCTGTTTCTTCAGTTTGGGAGTGTATTCGGGAGCGTGGTCCGGTTGTTGATTGGTTTCATCTTGTTTGGTTCACGCACCGTATTCCAAGGCATGCTTTTCATTTGTGGCTGGTTTTGAGAAGGAGGCTTCGCACTCAGGATACGCTTCGCACACTTGATCCTATTCGAGACGCTATTGTGTGCCCCTTGTGCAAAACTCAACCGGATTCTCATGATCATCTCTTCTTTGAGTGTTTATTTTCTTCTTTGGTTTGGGATTCGTTGAAGGTATTTGCTGGTCTTACGGATATTCCATCTTCTTTAGAGGATGTGGTGCGTCATTTGATTCCTATTTCTGCTTCTCGGTCTGTGAGGAGTGTTGTTGCGAAGCTTTTGTTTGCGGCGACATCTTATTTTATATGGCAAGAAAGGAACAACAGAATCTTCAAGCATCAACGTCGGTCTGAAAGTCAATTGATTGATGTGATTAAATCAACGGTGCGTTTGAAGCTTCTTACTTGTCGCTTTAAAAGGAGGGCTAATGTTCTTGATTTATTGCGTGTTTGGCGGTTGCCTAGGTCTTTGATGCATTCTTAATGGCGAGTTCTATTCTTGTTGTTGTTTTTCGGATGGGACACTATAGTTGGGACGTCATAGGTGGTACTCCAGAGGCGGGACAACAGAGGTTGGGACGTCATAGGTGGAACACCAAAGGCGGGACAACAGAAGTGGTACATCATGGGTGTTGGGTGCGCGAGGCTTCTTTTGTGTCTCTGGTTGATGCTATTGGCGGTAGTAGGCTTTCGTTGGAGATTCGGGTGAGTGTTGTACTCTTTTTCCCTACTCCAAGGTTTTCCCATTGGGTTTTTACTTGGAAAGGGTTTTTAAGGAGGCAGGCTCATCTGGTTCATCAATCTCCCTCGAAGAGATGGGCGGATATGTGTGGTCTTTCTTGTGTTATTAAGTGGTTATTTCCGATTGGGGTTTTGGTTATTGTATGTTTTTATATTTGTAACGCTTAGTGGTCTGTCACAAGCGAGTTTAGTTGGATGTTCAAGCGTTGCTTGAGGTTAATGTGGTACTTCAGCCACATTCCATTGTACTTAAACGATTTTTTGGTGTAATATATTTTACCGGGTGGAATGCCCTTTACCCAAAAAAAATATTATTGATCATAATAATATTGAATCATTTTGGTTAATCAATTGTCTTCATTGTTCATACACTTACATACAAATACTTACTGCTCCATTCACCTCAAAAACAATATCTTCTAAGTATAACTAAGTAGATTCCGCATACTTGGTTGTATCAACTCAAAGTATCACATACACATCATAAAGGATTAACACCCTAAGTGTAACACATCAAACAATCCTGACAAGTGGTATCAGAGCCAGGCTTTGATACTTTGAATTAGAAGATCCAAGAACAACTATTTTTCAGAAGAAGATGGACATGGAGACGTCAACAACCAATCTTGCTGCAAAATTGCCTATCCTCAAGCCAAATGAATTCGATATGTGGAGATTGAGAATTGAACAATTCTTCCAAGTGCAGGACTATGCACTCTGGGAGATCATAGAAGAAGGGAATTCGTTCAAGCCTTCTACCACAACAACAACTAAAGAAGGTAAATCTGTGACAACAGTGCAGACAAAGCCTATTACTACTAAAGAGAAGGCACAACACAAGAATGATCTCAAAGTAAGAAGCTTGCTGCTATTGACCATACCTAATGATCAATTGTTGAATTTCAACAAGTTCAAGTATTCAAAGACACTCTTTGAAGGCATTGTTGCAAGATATGGTGGGAATGATGCCACCAAAAAAACACAGAAGACCCTTCTCAAGCAACAATTTGAGAACTTCTCAGCTACAAGCAATGAATCACTAGGCCATATGTTCAACAGGCTACAGAAACTAGTGAGTCAGCTTGCTATTCTTGGAATTGAGATACCTCAGGAAGATCTCAACTCCAAATTTCTGAGGAGTCTACCATCAGAATGGGCTATGCATGTGGTTGTGTGGAAGAACACGCCTGATATAGATTCCATGAGCTTAATGGATCTATATAGCAACTTCAAAATAGTGGAGCATGATGTAAAAAGGTCTACTGGAACAAGCTCAAACTCAAGCCCTAGGAATTTGGCCTTTGTGTCAACTCCCAGTACTTCAAGTCCAGTGGAAGAAGTGCAAGTTGCTGGAGCAGTTGGTACTGCTAGTTCTAATATTGGTACTGCTAGTACTTCAAGCAGTACTAATGGACTCCTGGATGAGAATACTTATTGTGCTTTCCTGACTACTCAGCACAATGGTACTATGTTGACTCATGAAGATCTTCAGGAGATAAATGAAGATGATATTGAAGAGATGGATATCAAGTGGCAACTCTCTCTTCTTAGCATGAGGGCTAAGAGATTTTTGAAGAGAACAGGCAAGAAGATAGTCATAAATAGCAATGATGTTGCTGGTTATGACAAGTCCAAGATTGAGTGTTATAACTGCCACAAAATGGGTCATTTTTCAAGAGAGTGTAGGAAGCCCAGACAGCAGGACTCAAGGAATAAGGGCTATGAAGGCAAGTCAACAGGATCAAGGGTTGTGGAGATTACAGACTCAAGCTCAAGGGCAATGATAGCCATTGATGGCTTAGGGTTTGACTGGAGCTACATTGCAGAGGAGGAAGCAACACCTACAGAGATGGCTCTCATGGCTTTCTCAGACTCTGAGGTACAAGTTTCTAAATGTTCTAAATCTTGTGATGCTCTAAAAGGGGTTTAGCTGTTCTAGAAGAGCAAATTGTTCATTATAAAACCAATGAGTCTACTTTCTCTGAGACTGTAGCTGTACTTAAAAGAGATATATTTTTTAGAGATGCTGAAATTAGCAATTTAAAAGCTGAGGTTGATAGAATTAAACAGGCTAAGGAGAACATTCAATTGAGTGTAGACACATTAGAGTATACATCAAAAGGTGTTCAAAAGATAATTGAATGTCAAATTATCAATAAGGCTAAGTCAGGGCTAGGATATCACTCAGTTCTACCTCCTTATAGAGGAATACCTACACCTCCAAGCATAGACCTAGAACACACTGGTTTAGAGGAATTTCAACTACCAAAAATGGAATATGGACCACCAAAAAAAGGAAAAAGGAAGTAGTTGAAAAGCCTGTAGAAGTAAGTTTTGAGAGTGCAAGTGATAAATCACTCTCTGAGTACAAGGTGTCCTCTGATAGGTCATCGGGTAGAGACTCAGATGCTCCAACCATAGAGGATTGGACTTCTGATGATGATGAGAGTGATCAGGCTGTGGTTAAGCCTGTTAGTGTTAAGATAGAGGAACCAAAAGTACCTAAGGTGGTCAGAACTGGGACTGTTAGGCCTAAAACCAATTCTAAACCTTTTAGACCAACAGTTAGGTATGCTGAAATGTATAGAACCACAAACAAGCCCAGAGGTAACCAAAGGAATTGGAACAACCTCAAGTCTCACCAACTAGGTGATGACTTTGTCTGTTATAGGAAAGCTTGTTTCACATGTGGTAGCTTTGACCATCTTGCAGCTTATTGCAACAATAGGGTAACTAGGTATTCAAGTCCTAGGGTGAACTCAGTTAGACCTCCCACTCACCCTACAAATGCTAGAATGATACCTAGAACCATTCTTTTAAGGTCTGGACCAAGAGCAGTTCATACTGCTAGACCAGAAATTCATACTGCTAGACCAATTAGACCTGTTTACCCAAGACAAGCAGTTCAAGGTGCAAAAACAACTTTTAAATCAGCACCAAAAACTGTTCAAAGACCATTTCTAAACAATGCAGTGATTAACAAACAAGTTTGGAAGCCTAAAGTTGCAATTGCAAACCCAGCAGTTCATACTGCTAGGCAAGCAGTTAATAATGGAAGTTTTAAAAACACTGCTAAGGGAAATATGGGTAATGTATTAATGCATCTGCATCATGGGTTTGGAGACCACTTCAATCCAATGGTACTCCAACTGTGCTAAAAAGATTTAATTATATTGATGCTAGAGGAAAACCAAAGTCAGTGATGGCTTGGGTTCCACAAGGAAATTAATTCCTTGTTGATTAGCAATGTTAGTCATATGCTTATACTGTTATGAGGCAAGTGCCTTGCACTTTGTTTCTTGTTTTTGGACTAACAATTGCAGGTTGATTGGAGTTTGTGAGCTGAATGCTTTATATTTTCGACTGAATGGTGAGATGATTTGGAGCTCAGTGTGTGATCTGTGCACACAACAAATGGTTATTGGTTCACCATGTCTAACCCACATAAGAACCAACTAGTCCAGAGCAAACGGTTTCTGGTAAAGACTAATCAAATCCGTTTATGGTTGACAATTTACCAAAAATTGTATTGTTATCAACTCACCATATCTAACAGTGAAGAGTTGGCTAGTCCAAAGCAAACGGCTATTGGTAAAGACATATCAAATTCGTTGATAGCTGATAGTTTGCTAAAAACTATATGTGAGTTATAATGTTTCAAATTCATATAAGTTCATACTGTTCTTTGAAATTTTTTGATAATGGTTTGTACTGCTAGTGCAAAGTTTGTACTGCTAGTGCAAAGTTTGTGCTGCTGGACTAGCCGTTGTAACTGTTGTGTCAGTAATTAATTTTTGTTTAGAAACTAGCCGTTGGAAGTTCGTTGCGATTTTTTCTTATTAAATTACGGTTTTTAAAGGATCCTCTTCTGGATATTTTAACTTTTATTCTATTATAATCTTATCCTAAAATAAAAGTTAACATATTCTTTAAGTCGGTCAATGGAAACCCTAATTCTCTCAATAATATCTCATCTCACTTTCATCTTCTACTTTCTAACCTAAATTTTCACTATTCACCACAGTCAAATCAATTTTTACTGAGAATATTATGGCTAATTTGGATTTTATCAAGATGCACAACCAGGTTGCTTATTTGGAGAAAACAGAGGAAGGGGATGGACCAAAATTCTATGAGATTGTGGATTTTCTCAACAACTCTCATATTAGGTATGCTTTAACTGTTTCCCCTACTCTTATTGTCTCTCATATCACACAATTTTGGTAAACTGCCATTGTCAAAGTTTGTGAAGAGGAAGACATAGAAATTCATTCCAAAGTGGATGGCATATCTTTTATTGTTACCGAATCTACACTTAGGATACATCTTAAGTTGCAAGATTTAGATGGTATCAATAACATGCTAAACACTGAAATTTGGCAAGAACTTGCCAGAATGGGGTATGATACATCCAATCAAAAACTAACTTTTCAAAAGGGATGTTTCTCCCCACAATGGAGATTTTTGATACATACTCTCTTACATTCTTTAAGTCCTAAAAGACATCATGGGAACAATTCAGTAGCAATATTGCTACTGCCCTCATATGTTTGTCAACAAACAGGGTTTTTAATTTTTCAAAATTCATATTTGAGAGTATGGTTGCTAATATAAAAAGTAAAACAAAATTTCTTATGTATCCAAAATTTATTCAATCCTTTCTGAATAAGAAAAAGAATTTACTTAAGCAACATAAAGAAATTTTTCCTACTCCTAGCCTGCAACAAAAAGTTTTTCAAAATATGGCTATGGCTAGTAGACTTTTTAATGGGGTAGAAATACCTCTCTTTCCTGAGATGCTACAAATTGATGAGGATGAAGGGTCCAGTAAACCCAACTGAGCCCCAACACACATCCATTGAAATTCCACAGATAACCCATACACCCCCAGTCACCACAACTTATAAAAGAAGAACCAGAAAGGAGACTATGATTGCTCAGTCTAGTCCTCCTACTCCAACCTTTGAAGCAGATGAGCCTATCTTTCAAGATAGTATGGATGAGGCTTACACTACTACCAAGCAGGACAGTGTAAGCATAGATAAGACGTAATCATGCACCCTGGTAAGTAGATTAACCAAAAAAACGTTTAAGTACAAAGGATATGGGTGAATCCCATATCTCAGCCCGTTACATAGGCACTTACATGTAAAGATCAACAAAACTAAACCACTATATAAGAATGACAGGCCATTCTTATAACTTACATAAAACATAAACCAAAAGAACTACCAAGAATGATTAAAATACATAGGACAATATAATACTCAAGTAAGATACTTGAGTCTTCTAAATCATAATGGCGTTCCACATGCACTTCCACGAAGAATTACGAATAATATGGCGTTCCATATCATAAGAATCCAACGACTTACCATAAGCGATGAAGGTTTTTGAACAAGAGTACCCCCAAACTTGACGTCCCAACAAACTCGATCCATTGCATCTGCTATTATTCGTTCAAAAACTATAATAACCTAGATAGGAGTGTAACATGGCGCAAAATGGATCAACGAACAAGAAAATAGGGTTATTGAATAACCCTAACTTCCCAAACAAAGTATAACCTGTAAAGAGAGTGTAGTTCGCACAATATAAACTCCAAAGGCGATCATATAGGCTGGAACATGTGATGATGACATAATAACACACGAACAAAGGCCATGTTCCCTACCATCAGTTTATAGGTCCCACTTCCAAACGCACTATAGCACCATGAATAATGCTAACAATTATATTCAAACCCATATGCGCATGCTATTATTATTACGCATGATGCACAACAATAATAGCCCAATAAGAATGAACACCAAGCAAAACGAATCTGAAATATGATAATAGGGTACTGTACACCCTAACTTCCAAACCAATCAAAGAAACCTTGAACTAGTCACCAAAACACACCGAGTGAAGCTCATGAAGATAACAAGAATCAAAGTCTCACAAAACCAGTACGGAATCAACATGAACCATACAAAGAAGAACATGCTGCACCATACACAAAAAGTAAGATTCTAATCCACCACTACAATACACAAGCCACTTTGCTATAATATAAGAGAATGACACGCCCAAGCAGCCATGTACCACAAAGCAGATCGAATCAAACACCAAGAATATGGTTTACGAAAACCATAACTTCCATTTCCATTGACGAGCACTAGGGTTATAACATACCCAAAGTAACGGAAAACTGCAACAGACCACATCACAATCCAACAGCAAAAAAGCATGAGGACCAATGTGGGACGATCATAGGGTTACCCAAACCCTAACTTCCAGCAAATACCCATCACAAGACCAAACAAAATTAATAATCGGCAACAGATCTTGTGAAAGTAAAGCTTAGGGTTTTTGGACAAGATTACCCAAAAACTTGACTTACAATCACACAAACCCACGTACAAAATCACTCACATCTACCATGCAAGAAGACCATTATGGGACAATAATAGGGTTATCCAAACCCTAACTTCCAGCAAACACTATCACAAGATCAAATAATAGAACAAACTCCAATAGATCTGTGAAGGTAAGATTAGGGTTTTTGAAACAAGAATACCCAAAACTTGACTTACCTCTCTCAAAACCCACGGACATAATCACTAACATCAGATGTAGAACCTTCAGTCGACAAACAAACCCTAATATGGGTTACCTTGCAGCGTTAGCATGTATATTATCAACTAGAGTCGACCACAAAGAACAAACCAAAAAGGTTTTATAATAATAACCGCACAGTCGACCGCAACTCCAACCACCAGATCATACCCAGGAAAAGAATCGATTTAATAATCACAAAGGATGATCAAAACGACATGAATGATAGAAAAAAAAACTGGAATACAATCTTAGAAAAAACAAATTTATTTGCATGGAATTCACGTGAGTAATGATTAAATAATAGAACTAGGATCGAAACAATTAGTTATATTAGATAACCGACCCACGATGATATATAAAAGATTAGTTCTGATTACATGCAAGAAACCAAAGCAAATATATAATATAGCAACCGACCAATACCATTAATTAAATCCACCGACCCATGTAGGAGGATTAAACAATTAAAGGAAAAGGGAAAAGGAAGCAAATCATGGAGATTTCATGAGGAATAAAACAAGAACGACTCAGCCGCCATCTCTTTAAAATAAAAACGCAACAAAAATATGTATTGCATACCCAAGAATGATAGGAAACATTAGAGGATAGAGAGGACATATATTGTTGATTTTATGACCGGAATATGAGAAGAGAATGACGGCCAGAATTCTCCATGGGAGAGAGAGAACTACGGTTTTTATGGCAAACTGAAAATATTACCATGGCAACACTTAATGTGCCAAGTCCTCAAAGACTTGACACAGGTAGTGAAATCCCAAGCCAAATTGAACAAATGGGTGGTTTAGGAGTACATCCTAGTCTAACTAGGGTAGAAACTGGATCTATGCCCCTTGATTCACCTCTCCTAGCAGGTAACACAGCTAGAAGTGATGAGGGCAGCTATTCACTAAAGGAATTGATGGTTATCTGTACAAAATTATCAAATAAGGTGGAATCTCTGGAGGAAGATCTCAAAAGCCACAAGAATAATTTTGCTGAAGTTTACACCCAGTTGACTCTCAGGGTGAAGAAGTTGGAAGCTCAACTAAAGAGGAAAAGATCTAAGGTGGTGATAAATGATGATTCTTCAGAAGTTGGAAGCAGTCGTTTTAAAAGATTTATCATTCGAATTATATAAATATCATAGTTTTCAAAATGAGGTCCCAGTAATTTCAAGGTTTACAAATTACATTAAATGGGTTTTCGAATGATAATAAAATTTATAGCCTTCTTGAGTATCCGTGCTCCTCCGTGCCAACCTCATTCATTATGGACCTGAGATAAACATGCTAAAAGTGTCAACACAAAGGTTGGTGAGTTCATAGAGTTTAGTTAAATTGTTGAATACAATATTCGTAGTGTGAGCTGTATAGTCTCACACTCATAGTTTGAAAACAAAACAGTTATTATTTCATTAAGCTCATGTTACTAACATCTTAACACAACATCAATTTAATACGTTTTGTTACCTACCCGGCTTAACAAAAATGTTTTCAAATATAGTGTGTTTGGTTACCTAACCGGCTTAACACAAACATCTTTAAATATAGAGCGTTTGGTTACCTAACCGGCTTAACACAAACATCTTCAAGTATAGTGCGTTTGGTTACCTACCCGGCTTAACACAAATGTCTTTAAATATAGGTACTTAAACGGTTCATGATATTAGGATTTAACAAGGTGGGTTTTGACATAGCACATAAGGTAACAATAATAATTGATATAGCACTTAAGTACATAATTCCAAATATCAATAAAGATTGATATAACACATAGTTTCAAGCATATAGCATAGTTTTCAAGTAATTGTGATTGTTATAAAAGTAGTTAAGCATGTATCTCCCCCAAAAGTAATTCAAAACATTTAAAAGTAGGGGCTATGGAACTCACCGTGAGTAGATGATGTTTAAGGATATAACGAAATCGCTCGATAAGCCGGGAAAACCTCTACGTGCAACCTAGAATAATTGTTGCGTCTCAGATTTGGAATAATGTCTAAGAAAACATAAACGAGCCTATATACGTCCTTATATCGATCATGATGTATTACTTGGTATTTTATGTATGTCGTTTTATAGAAACGAGTTTATACAACATTTAAAGTTTATATATCTCTTACTACCGTTCGGGTCATCATAATTCAGAGGTAATGTAGTAAACGTTCGAGGAGCTAGGACACTTTAATTCATAAATCCAGCAACTCGTCGATCCGTTTACCCAAATGAAATCCCTCACATGAAGCTCCCTAGTTTTTTTTTTTTTGGGTAAAGGGAGTAATCCTGCACCCTGGTAAATAGATTAACCAAAAAATGTTTAAGTACAAAGGATATGGGTGAAGTCCCATATCTCAGCCCGTTACATGGGCACTTACATACTAAAAGCAACAAACCAAACCACTATATAAGAATGACACGCCATTCTTATAACTTACATAATAAACTTGCAACCTACAATGACTATACAAAAGATATGAAAATGAAGAACAAAAGCATGCATTACAAAGGTAACACATAATACATAATCATTGTAGAACTCCATATCAACATTATGTTGAACTTATACGGATAAGTCTTGAACAAAAGCTCACCAAGCTAGCCAAGAAACAGCCACCATGAAGATACCCCGAAACCACATTACAACGTCAATAGCATCATGTGATTCGAGCATCTTCAACATAAAAACGGTGTTTGTAGAAATAACAAAGAGCCCCCTCCTTCCTATAACCACAAAGCACCACATCCAAACGCAAAACCATGATCACAAAATGATTATAACGAACAACCACGCAATCAAAGTTTGCAATAAAAAACCCTATGGCAAGCAGCAATATTGAATAATGAACACCATATGCAAACATAGATTAGAATGAAAGCCAAAGCAACAAGAGGCTGCCATAGACGAACATAGGGTAAACCAACCCTAACTTACCCAGCGGCATCACATAGAAATAGGACCTGTAACGTACGCAACAGCTCCTATGATCGCATGAAGGTAATAGAGAATTAGACCAGCAGCTCCACCAATCCCTAAGAGCGATCAATGCTTGCCACACTTACAAATTAGACAATGACTATGTTTTTAACAAACCCAAATATACGACCACCACCATCACGCTTTGCCCAGCAAACCAACAATAGCAGCAGTGTACAGTACATCGAATAAACAAGCATCAACTTGCAAAACGTCTCAAGCATCGAACCTTAGCATGCCAAGGTCATAACAAGGACACAAACAGCGGGTTTAGCATAAAACCTGCTCTTTCACCAATGATGGCAACCTGAATAGCAAAGATTTATACGCAAAGAAACCCAAGTGTGTTAGGCTGCCATAGACGAACAATAGGGTGCACGAGACCCTAACTTACACAATAACCATCATAATGAATAGATGTTGAAAATGATGAACAGCAGCATTACAGGTCATTATGATGAAAAACGATAATAGGGTTTATGAAACCCTAACTTTCATGGTCATCGCACAAGTCGAACAGCGGGGTTAGAGAAACCCAAGCTTTCAGCATCGAGAATACCAGAAATGAGACCAATAATAGGGTGTTCAAACCCTAACTTCCAAGGAAAAAACAGATCATGAACAAAACCATGCGATGATCTGTTATGACAAAAATAGGGTGGTAAAACCCTAACTTCCAACAGCACGCATATCATTGGTCGTTTGATATACGAACCAAGTCTGACAAGAAAATCAGAAAACCACTCTCATAACCCACGTTCATAATCCATAGTAAAGAACTTGGAGGATTAACATCCATATACGTTCATGAATAACACCGATCAAACCCTTTAAAGGGTTACTTGCAATACGAGATAAACCAAACCCTAAATAAAGGGTTTCGTTTAAACAATTAAGCACAGATCGACAAACCCAGCCTCAATAATATGACCAATAACCGACAGTGGCAGAACAAAAAATAGTAGCATGGGATTCCAGATCACATGCAAGAACCATTTAAATAATGCACCCATGCATCGTAATATATAAAAACATATGTTTTGCTCGTTTTGATTATATAAGTTAAGTGGTTACATGGTTTACAAAGTAAGTTTAGTCATGTTCCACAAGTGAGTTTGGGTAAATCTAAATGTTTAATGAAAGTAATATGGTACTTGATTTAGTGTAAGTAACTTAAATGGTTTTATAAGTTCTCGTCGTTTTACAAAAGTTACTATTCTGAAGGTAAAATAAACCTAGGAAAGTTTATTTTGAATGAAGATTGTTATTTTATGAAGTTCATTATGTTTAGTCAGTAATTAGTTTTGAAAATCACATGGTTTTTAATTACTTGACAAGTGAAAAATTAAACTTTTGACGACGAAAAACTGTTTTACATTTTAAGTCAGAAAACTGCCTTTGTTTGGTGTTTTCAGGCCAAGTTTCCAAGTTGTGGACGTAAAACATCGTTCCAGATAACTTTCATGTTTTAACTTTTTGATGAATTAGAACAGAAGTGCCTCTAAAATTTTCCAGATCTGGGCAGTGACCTTGTTGGCAGTTTTTAGGGTCTAAGTTTCGCTAACTTCTTTTTATTATAACTTTTGACTCATTTATTTGTTTCGGGTGATTCAAATTGCTATGTTTTCCTTGTAAAACCCTCTTTAACAGTAGGTAGTTTTCCAAGGTCATGGCTGATCGTGTATAGCACTCCCGGACCCAGTATACTGGGCCGGGCATGCTCATAAATAGTCCCGACCCTGGAATTACCCAGACTGATTTGAACCCCGGTCTTGCCAAGCCTGGCCGGACAAGAACACATCACAGATTCTGTTCTTATTAAGCCAGGTCGGAACACATCATCAGCCGCCGCAACGCCGCCATCCCAGATCTCTTGGGATTATGTCCCCCACGGTACCTGACACAGACCTACTAGACTTGGCATAGCTCGGCTTGCTTCGTCCCGAGGCAACAACTGGTAACGAGGTGTGGGTAGTATAAATACCCCCACCTCATTTATGACTCCCAACAGACACAATCATATAGCATTTACTCTCACAGTTCACACATATACTTTCTCTCTCTAAAACAATATACTTACTCTCACACCGGAGGCCGACCGCGGAAACCCCCTTCCGCGGTGAGACTAACGGTGTTGTCTTTTCTTAGCAGCTTTTACAGATACATAGTCCAAGATTCGCCCCTTTCAAGAGCTAGCTCAAACTAGGTCTTGCATTGAGCCCAAGTTTTGTACTAACAAGTTGGCGCCATCCGTGGGACCAGTTACATAACTGCGTTTCGAAAGAACTTTACCATGAGTAACCAGGTGAATGACTCTCCCCCAACCCAGGAGCGTTCAGCAGTACGGAACACTTTGGGGAAAGAGAAGAGCCAGGGAGTAGAGGAGCATTATACGGGCTCTCTCCCGGAAGAGGCGATAAGGGAATTTTGCGACAAGCATTATGACCAAATTTTTCCCTTAATGGCCGAGAAAGTCCATGCAGAAAAGTTGAGGCGAGTAAAAACTCGCCTCGACTTCGATGATGAGACACAAGGAAACTCACAATCTCGAGAGCAGCCTCGAAACTATGAGTCAAAATCCTTGGGGGAAAGAAAGGCTGAGAGAAAGCGGAAGACTAGCCCCAGTGTTAGGTCCGGACCTTCCAAGGATTTCTACTCCCGAAGTGTTTTTTCCAGACTTAGCAGCAGAGAGACGGGATTCCTCAAATACGACTATGAAAGTACCAAATACCCCCGGTAGGCCGTCTTCACTCGTCTAGGGGAAAGACGAGATGTAAAATCACGCCTGGGGGGGGGAGAAAACCGGATGTGTTTTCTCGGCTTAGATCCAAAATTCGCGCCCGAAAAGAGTGGAGAACTGAAGCCAAACGCAACAGGAGGGACAGGCAGTTCTCGACAGAAAGGAGTCCGGGAAGACAAAGAAGGAGAACCCCCAGTCCGACCCATAACCGCGCCTCCCGCTCCAGGGAGAAAGGCGCCGGAGATAGAGCTGTCTACTCTGACTCAGGAAGGCGAAGGGAACAGACGCCCATGGAAAGCGAAGACAGTGTTGGGGGTATTGGGAGGCCAGATCCGGAAGAAACAAAGGTGATGCGGATGATCTTTATCATCCGTATGATATTGAGGATGCAGACCCCTTCACACAACGGATCCGGAACTTTGAGTTCCCAAAGAGGACCCGGATGCCCTCAAATGTCAAAACCTATGACGGGACGAGGGACCGAGAGGACCACTTGAAGAACTTCTGTACTGCAGCCAAGGTAGAGCGGTGGGTCATGCGCACCTGGTGTCATATGTTCAACTCCACTCTCATAGGTCATGCACGAATGTGGTTTGACAAATTGCCATCAGAAAGCATTGGCAACTTTGACGACCTTCAGAAATTTTTTTTGTCCTACCTCCTCTAGCAGAAGAAATATACTAAAGATCCAGTGGAACTCCACCACATCAAGCAAAGGGAAGGGGAGACGACAACAACATTTGTTGACCGCTTCAAGGCTGAAAGCATGCACGTGAAGGGCGCTCCAGAGTGTATGAGAGTTTCAGGCTTCATGCATGGAATCAATAATCTGGAGCAGATCAGAAGGCTCAACGACAACATCCCAAAGACTGTTGATGAAATGTGGAGGGTAACCACAGCTTTTCTCTGTGGTGAAACATTCGCAGCAAACTTGTCGAGAAAGAAGCAAGACCGCCATGGAAACCCCATGAAGGCGGATCCAGGATAGCCAACAGTCAGACCTTTGAAAGAAAGACGAAGTTCAAAGGACGCTCCAGAGCAGACCGGAGGCGGAGTGACTGGTTTACGCCCCTCACAAAAACACCAAAAGAGATCTTGGCAATGAACTCCGTCAAATTCATAACTCCACCCCCCAGGAGTCAAGAAACAAAGACAAGTACTGTGACTTTCACAGAGAAAGGGGACACCACACAGATGATTGTTTCCAGTTAAAAAGGCAGATTGAGGAAGCAGTCAGATCCGGCCAGTTGGCACACCTGGTGAAGGAGATCAAAAATGGGAGCCAGAAGGGCGGAGCCCTAACTGATATCTCCCACCATGTTAACAATATCTCCCGCTGTTTGGCGAATTGGCGAATTGGGCGATTAACAAAAAACCCTAACTAAAAAACTCCCTTATTGGTCGATTAACATTGTTCTTTTCTTCAATCGATTCCATTATTGTTTTCTTAATTTTATAAGACGCTATAGTGGGTCGGTTGGGGTCAATTTCAATTTATAAAACGCACTTTGTAAGGGTTTCATTATTAAATTCGCTAAGGCTGTGTTGATTGTCGTATTATGTGCTTTTAATTTCCAACATCATCGTGGGTCGGTGCCTTGTTTCCCATTGTACGTAAGTGGAATTTATTTACTAATCATTGTACGTAAGTGGAATTTATTAGCACCGATTGGACATCATTATACACCATGTGAGTTTTAATGCACGTTAATGGATTACAAACCCTAGTTTTAAACTAGGATTTTGTTGGGTCCTTCAGTACCCAAGAGTCGTTAAAACAAGATTTGAATACAAATTAAGCTAAGTGTAAATTAAACCGAAAACATTCCAAGTCACTGAGTGAACAGTCACTCAGTGAGTTACCTTCAAGATGCTCAGGACGAATCTAAAAAGAAATATTCACCACACAGTGAGGCGGTACTCACTGAAGTGTTACTTGAGACGAAGAAGAAGGTAATGGATCAGTGAGCTTTTAGACAAGAGCTCACTGAACCCAGTCTCCTCAACAACAACAACAACTAAAGACTGAAGACAAATGCCTGAAGAACCTAAAGCCTGAATAAAAGGCGGGAAAAGAGGGAAGGTTTTAAGAAGATAAGAACAAGTCTTATCGGGGTCAGACAAACCATCCCTCAAGTGGCCAAAAGTCTAAGAAGTGTAAGGTCAGACACTCGAAGACTTATTGGCACAATCCTATTGGTTCTTGGAAATGACAACTACTGTTGTAGTTGTCAGACACGCTTCCTATTTGTTTATCTAGTTTTAATCTTCAGTACTCTTGATCTATTTGTCTATAAATAGCAAACAGATAGAGAAAAGTGGGTAAGGTATTCTTGTGCAATTAAAGCTTAGACTTTCACAAATACCCCTTTTCTTCTACAAAGAGTAACGTATCCCTGAGATAGCTCAGTGGGTCGAATTGTTACCACTTAAGCATAGCTTGAGTTTAGATAGGAGACACCATACCTTGTCTATTCAATCCCAAGTGTTTGTTCCGCAACACACTTGGGTAATAGATTCTTTGATTCATTTCTAATAAGAATTTAAACGTTGAAAATACTGTGTGTTTTTATATTAACGTTTCATTAACTGTTAGAAGTAATCATTACATTGTATTAGTCATAAACACAAATAGATTAACTTTTTAGTTAACTCTAAGTGTGTTAAGGGAACAACAAGTGGTATCAGAGCCTCTGGTTTATAAAATCTTTCAAAATTAACCAAGAGTGCTCAAGGTTTTTAAAACCAAGATCCTACTATGACTGATGCAAATGTGTCCCAGCTAGTCGACAAAAAGGGTGGAAGCTTTTCAGCTGTTGCCCCATGACTTGAAGCTGGTAAATTTAGCAAGTGGAAAAAGCGAATGCTTTGCTACTTGACTGGTATGGAACCATACTACATCACTTGTGTCAAAGATGGTCCTTATGTCCCAAAGACTGCTGAAGGGCTAAACAAGCCTGAGGCTCAATGGACCATTGATGAGAGGAGGGTGGTCAATCAAGACCAACGCCTAAAAAGCATCATTATATCATGTCTTCCTGACGATATAATAGAATCAGTCATCAACTGTTCAACAGCCAAGCAAACTTGGGATGACTTGGTCAATAGCTTTGAGGGTCCTTCAGATACCAAGGAAAACAGGGTCATGGACCTGAAACTTGAGTATAATACTTTCAGGGCAAAAGACTCTGAAAGTCTCTCTCAGACTTATACCAGATACAAGACCTTGATAAACGAACTATCAAATGATGGTGTAGTTTTGTCTAAGCATGAGACAAATGTTGGCTTTGTCAACAGTCTCCTTGAGAAGTGGCTAAACTTCTCACAAGGCCTGAGGAATGCTAATCGCATTCAGACCCTTGAGCTCCCTGAGATCTATGGGAAGTTTGTCTATGAAGACAACTTAATCTCAAGGAGATACCCTGACTCAAAAGCTCTTGAGTCCAAAAAGGCCTTGACCTCCACACCCATATCAACTGCTTTTTATACTAATGGTGTTGTGTAGGACTTTCAAGAGGATTCTGAGGATGAAATTGATGAAAGGACTAGTGATGAGTACCTAAAAGATTTAAACTTGGAATTCCAAGAGAGGGCACTCCTTGCTAGTTCAAAACGCTTCATCAAAAGAAACCTGTCCAACTTTTCAAAAGGAAAAGCAAATGAAACCACTGAATGCTTTAATTGTGGTAAAAAGGGTCATTTTGCTAAGGACTGTTATTCTAAAACCACCTCAGAACCCTCTTACAAATTTTCAGGAAATAGTTCCTCAGGAACTAGCAAGTTTCAACCTAGAATGTTTCAGTCGACCCAACAATTTCAAAACAAGGGTCAAAAAGACTTTGAAGCAAAATATAGGAAAGCCAAGGCTAAACTTGCAATTCTTGAAACTAATCCCTCTATGTCTCAGGCTGCTCAAACATCCAAACCTGTTCAGGCAAAGAACAAGGTTTTAGTAGCTGAAGCTTATGATTGGGATGAAGAAGAGGTATCCTCAGATGAGGAAATTAGAGTGAGTGCACTGATGGCACTCTCTAAAGGTGATCAAGTGGCTGTTGGAAAAAGCCATGCAAGGAATAGAGAGTGGGTAAACCTCACCATGAAGAAGGTAAACACTTTACTTTCTATGGATGATGATTCTGATTGGCAGTCTTACATGAATTATATTTGTGTAGATCTTAAATTTGTTGAGGAACAAAGGCTGAACATGTTTTCAAAATATAACAACATAGTGTCAGAATTGAATAAATGTAGAGATGAATTGATTATACTGAAGCAAGCCAAATTAGAAACAATTACTCTGCAAATTCAAAACACTGAAATTTTGAAACAAAACCAAGCCCTACAAACTGAACTTAACAAAGAAAAGGCTGTCATCCAAGGCTGGACCAAAAAGAACCCCAAGGTCTTTGATACTGTGGGTTTAATCCCTAGAAAAACAATAGGAATTGACCATCACATGGTTAACCCCTATGTAAGTCCCAGTGACTTGACCTTTGTTCCAGCTGGCATATCATTTGAGCAAGAAATGCTTCCCATGTCAAATGACTGGATTGTCAGGGACAACCCAGTCAGTAAGTTACCAAACTTTGAGACTGGAAAGATCTTGCTTCCTGAAAGTCAGGCTTTGAAAAGTATGCTTGGACTTACTGAACAACTCAGTAAGCTTGAACTCACTGAACAACTCAGTAATACTGAGTCGGTGAATGAGTCTGAATCAGAATCATATCCACCACTCCCACCACTGAATACCCTTCAGGGTGCTGCACCCAACTTAGGCCTCCCACCAATGGTCTACTCTCAACACTCTCCAAAGGAGAGGTCAGGAATGGAAAAACAATCCTGAAAAGACCAACACTTGAAGTCTCAGTAAATACTGATGACTCATCTTCTTCAGTCCCTTCTGAAGTAATAACCCAAAGCCCTGACACAAAATTTGATAAGTTGGCTGAAATGGTCAGGAAGCTAGGTGAGAAGATTGCATCTTTTGAGAAACCTTCTCAATCCAAGAAGGAACAAAAACCAGCTTCCTCAAAGACCAAACCCAAACCCTCAAAACCCCTGAAAAGATGTGAACTGTGTAACTATACCAATCATATCACTGATGATTGCTATAGAATTCTTTATTGCATGATTTGCAAAAAAGATGATCACAGGACCTCTGATCATAAAACACACTCAGTCACATCAAAGATGGCAAGCCTTAAAGATCAGTCTTTAAACTACCCTTCTGATTCTAAACAGAAACAGAAACAAAAGGCAAAACCTTTTGCACCTTGCCCTTACTGTGGGGGTTCAATGATCACCATCCTAAGGATTGTCAAATTGACAATTGTTGTGAAAATAGTGGAAGTTCCACTCATAACACCTCAGGAGGTGATAAGGCCATTCAGGCCAGAAGAAGTATGACAAAGTCAGCCTCTCAATCTACTGAGTCTACATCTGCAATCAAATGCATAATTTGTGGTAGCTCAGTCCACTCCACCACTGACCATAAATCAATTGTTAATATTAAAAAGAACCCCAAAGCTAAGCCCTCCAAGAAGTGGAGTCCTAGAAAGAACTAACCCAGTTTACTATTTGTGCAGAAACATGCCAGGGATCCTGTTTGGCATCTAGATAGTGGATGTTCAAGGAGCATGACTAGTGTGAAGGAGTATCTGCACAAGTATGTTGATGAATAAGGACCCAAAGTGATATTTGCTGATAACTCATCATGTCTCACTGAAGGTTATGGTTCAGTAAACTGCAATGGTATAGTCTTTACTAGGATAGCTTATGTAAATGGTCTCAAATACAATTATACTACTCCCCATGGAGATTTCCGGCCGCCAACACCTTTCTTAATTCCGGCCAAACAACCACTCTCTTACATCCTCTCTACCCTCTAATTCTGTTTTGGGTATGCAATATGTGGGATCGGTGTGTTTCTATTCTTAAGGGTTGGCGGCTGATGTATCTTTTATATTATTCGATAAGTAATCCCCATGGCTGTCGTTATGTTACCATCATGGTGGTAACGATCTGCAAAAACCTAACTATCCCTTTAATGGATCTCCTTTAAATTCGCCTATCTTGGGTGGTTTTAAGGTTCTCGTTTTTTAGGGTTTGGCAGATTTTGGTCGTGTTTTACCATGGTCGTATTCTTGCTACAGGAGGTATTAGGTCGGTTTAATAATTCTATTATTAATTCGATCCATATTATTAATACGTTATGGTGATTTGATGATGTGCTCCACGATTAATAACCCTTTTAGGGTTTGGTTTAATATCGCTGCAAGTTAACCCTTTTTTAGGGTTTTGTTCGAGGCATGCGTGTTCTATTTAGAGGTCTGTCGTTGTAAGTGGGTTTTGGAGAGAGATGTATGTCGTGGTTTGTCCACTGGAAGTTAGGGTTCATAGCCCTATTTTTGTGGTTGATGATTTGTATTCCCAGATCTGCTTTGGTCGTTGATTCAATCCATCTCAATGATCTGGTATACGATTATTATGGGAAGTTAGGGTTTCATAAACCCTATTTTTACACGGATATGGATGCTATTGATTATTATATTCATCCTGTGTTCGTATCTATGGACGTTAGGGCTTTGTAAACCCTAGTCGATTGTTACGTGACTCGTATTTTCACAAGACCTGCTGGTGTCTACTGCTGCTACGGTTGGATCTGACATTGGATGTTAGGACTGTCATTGTAGTGGTCGTGAGATGGTCTTGGTCGAGTACATGTCTACTGGAAGTTAGGGTTATAACCCTATTGGATGTTCATGGCTGCATATTACCTAACTGCTGGTGTTTTCAAGTTTATTCAAACCTGGTCATTCCCAGACCTGGTCGTACAGTACTGGTAGTTGTATTGGCAGACATGGTGAGTGTATTATCATACATGCGTTGGGTTTTGCTTTCTAAAGACTTATTTTGGTGGCTCATGCTCATTTTCGCGTGTTTGGTGATAATTTCGTTGGCTGTACTTGTAAGTTAGGGATCATTACCCTATTATTCGTCTATGACTTTGGATATACATTGTGTTACATTCTTAGCTAGAGCTTTCAAGGAACTTCTAGCAGATGCGGTATGGGTTTAAAGTCATAGTGGTGGTACGTTGTAGTCCCTTGGTGAGGATGGTGCTGTTTGTGGTTATTCTTACCATGGATGTGGCTGCTTTGTGGAATGTTTGGACTTCTATGACGACTTATGAGGATTCAAGTGTTTACTACTTGAATAGTATTTTATTTATTATCTTTTATAGTTGTTGTAATTTAATGTCCAATTATTAGTTATAAGCGTGGTTTGTCACTCTTATATTGTGGTTATTGGTAGTTTACTGTTTGTAAGTGATAGGAATGGTTTGTCATTCCTGTAAGTGCCCATGTAACGGGCTGAGATATGGGACTTCACCCATATCCTTTGTACTTAAACGTTTTTGGTGTAATATTTACCAGGGTGCATGATTACTCCCCTTTACCTAAAACAAAATGGTCTTAAATATAATTTGATCAGTGTCAGTCAACTATGTGATGCTAAATACATAGTTCAGTTTGATGATAAACAAGGAATCATCTTCAATGCTAATAAGGAAGTTGTCCTTATTGCACCAAGAAGACATGATGTTTATGTGTTGGACATGACCAGTCTGACTCAGAATGGAACTTGTTGCTTTGGCATAAGAGACTCTCCCACCTGAATTTCAAAAACATAAACAACCTTGTTAAACAAAACAAGGTCCTTGGCTTACCATCTCTTGTGTTTTCAAAGGATAAACCATACTCAGCTTGTGAAAAAGGTAAACATCACAGAGCATCCTTTAAAACCAAAACCAACTTTTCCATCAGGAACTGCCTACATCTTTTCCATATGGATCTATTTGGACCAATTAGTCCTAGATCCATTAACCATGAGAAGTATACTCTGGTCATTGTGGATGAATAATCAAGATACACTTGGGTATACTTCCTGATCAAAAAGAGTCAGGCAACTGAAATAATAATGTCCTTTGTCAGGAACATTGAAAATCAAAATGACATCAAGGTCAAACAGATTAGGACTGACAATGGAACAGAGTTCAAAAATTATGAACTTGAATGTTTCTGTGATGAGAAAGGAATTTCCCAAAATTTTTCCTCACCATACACACCTGGACAAAATGGTGTGGCTGAAAGGAAAAATAGAACTCTCATTGAAGCAGCCAGAACAATGCAAAATGGATCAGTCCTTTCCAAACACTTTTGGACTGAAGCGGTAAAGACTGCCTGTTACACACAAAACAGATCTATCATTGTCAAGAGACATAGCAAAACTCCTTATGAGTTATTCAAGGGAAGGATCCCTGACATCAGCTACTTTCATGTCTTTGGGTGTCCTGTGTTTATTCATAATCACAAGGATCACTTAGGAAAATTTGATGCCAAAGCTGATGATGGATACTTCCTTGGATACTCCCTTGTCTCAAAGGCCTTCAGGGTGTTCAACATTAGGAGACAGCATACTGAGGAAACATTTCATGTTACCTTTGATGAGAGCACTGATGCTATCAGTGTCTCTAACAACTCAGTGGAAGAGATAGGTATTGATGAATCATCAAGATATCCTCCTGATGAACATCATCCTGAAAATGGTCCTTCCACTCAGTACCAAGCAAATGCTGACATCTCCTATTACATCATTCCCATAACCTTCCTTACCCAACCATCACTGAGTTTGTTGAAGCACAAAGTACTGATGAAATCATTCAGTCAGTACAAAATACTCAGGAAACAAACTATCACAGTGATGACTCAACCCACTCAGACACTCAAGATACTGAAGATCATCATGTGTCTGATCCTGATCCTACCCATCAGGCCTCAACAAGCTCTAATCAGTTTCCAAGACCTCAGGACAGTTGGACTAGGTCTCAGGATATAGAACTTGTCAATATAATTGGTGAGCCTACTGAAGGCATGCTCACAAGAAGCATGGCTGCTGAACTGAGAGCAGCCTCAGCCAATGAATGCCTATTTGTGGACTTTATTTCCACAATTGAACCCAAAAGTGTCAAGGAAGCACTTAATCACCCAAGTTGGGTTCAGGCCACGCATGATGAACTGGAACAATTTGACAGAAACAAGGTAATGACCTTGGTCAAGTGTCCTGAAGATGTTTCAATCATTGGCATGAAATGGGTATACAAAAACAAATCTGATGAAAATGGCATAGTCATTAAGAACAAAGCCAGACTTGTAGCCAAAGGCTATAATCAACAAGAAGGCATTGACTATGAAGAAACATTTGCACCAGTAGCAAGGATGGAAGCCATCAGGATCTTCCTTGCTTTTGCTACATACATGAACTTTAAGGTGTACCAAATGGATGTTAAAAGTGCATTCTTAAATGGTTCACTGAAAGAAGAAGTTTATGTTCAGCAACCTCCTGGATTTGAAAGCCATGAGTTTTCTGACTATGTCTGCAAGCTTAACAAAGCCCTTTATGGACTGAAACAAGCTCCCAGGGCATGGTATGAAACTCTTTCAGCCTTCCTGATCCAAAATAAATTTGTCAGAGGCAAGATAGACAACACATTGTTTACCTACAAGACAAATAATGATGTCATACTAGTACAAGTGTATGTTGATGACATCATCTTTGGCTCAACAAGTTTCAAACTTTGCAAACAATTTGAAAAACTAATGGCAAAGAAATTTGAAATGAGCATGATGGGAGAACTGACTTACTTCCTTGGTCTTCAAATCAAGCAGACTGATAAAGGAACCTCTATCAGTCAAGAGAAGTATGTCAGAAGCCTACTGAAGAAGTATGAGCTCAGTGACTGTGCCTCAGTCAAAACTCCCATGGTACCCCCAAAACAACCTTGGTCCTGATCTCACTGGAAAACCAGTAAATCAAACTCTTTTTAGAGGAATGATAGGATCACTGATGTATCTGCTTGCATCAAGGCCTGATATCCAATTCTCAGTTTGTTTGTTTGCCAGATATCAATCTGACCCAAGAGAATCTCATATCACTGCTGTGAAAAGGATATTCAGGTACCTGAAAGGTACTCCAAGCCTTGGATTATACTATCCAAAATGCTCAGGCCTTGATCTTAAAGGATACTCAGACTCTGACTATGCTGGATGCAACATGGACAGAAAAAGCACCTCAGGCTCCTGCCAAGTTCTTGGTGGAAAATTAGTCTGTTGGAGTGCTAAGAAGCAACAGTCAGTTGCCATGTCCTCAGCTGAAGCTGAATATGTTGCAGCAGCAAGTTGTTGTGCAAATGTACTCTGGATGAAAAGTTAACTCAGTGACTATGGTATTCAGTACAAGATGGTTCCCATCTTTTGTGATAACACAAGTGCAATTACCATCTCAAACAACCCTGTTCTTCATCAGAGAACAAAACACATTGATATTAGATATCATTTCATCAGGGACCATGTCATGAATGGTGACATAGAATTACACTTCATTCCTACTGAATATCAGCTAGCTGATATATTCACCAAGCCATTGGATGAACCAACTTTCACAAGACTGAAAGCTGAACTTGGAATGTTGGATATTGAGAATCAGTCCACTGATTGATTCCATCCAAATAAGTATAAATTCTGAAAACCCAGGTCCCTGACTCAATGTGTACTTCAGTGAAAAGAATCACTGAAACCTCAGGAATTAAGCCCAAGTTCCTGAAATGTTGGACTTCAGGAACTAAACCCAAGTTCCTGACCCCTTGAACCTCAGGAATTAAACCTAAATTCCTGAACACTAGAACCATCAGTGACTAAACCCATGTCCTGACAATCAGGTTCACTGAATGAAAAGTCATTCAGGCCCTCAAGAGACATTAAATACTAACTTAAATGCTCTAAGTATCTAGTTAGTAAATGTCCGAGGTTGGTAACTGAATTCTTATTTAATATAAGAATATTTGTTCTTTTGCCTTTCTGGCTTCCACCTCTGGGCCCCCACATTCCCACTTGGCATTAAATGCCTCTCCAATCACATTATAGATATGTGATGACTCATCTCTGCAAATTACACTTTTGCAGAACTGCTCAACTGTTCACCTTGACTGTTGCGCCAAACCAGGGAAAGTGGAGTGGTGGCATTAAATACGGATCCCAAAACATTTTATTCAAAACAGTTTCCAAAAATTCTTTTTGAATAAATAAAATCCGCTTAATACCCAAATTACCCTCCACTTCACTTCCCTATAAATACCCCCATACAAAAAAAAAACACACACACATGTTTTTTAGAAATCTTAAGCAAAATTTTGCCCTTTTCTTTCAAAAAAACTAAAATCTTGTGTGTGTGTTCTTAGCCTTTAGAAACCCAGAATCATTTGTTAACCCAGACCTACCAATACAAATGGCTTCTTCTAAAGCTATCAAATACGCCCCTAATGTGGACTTCACATTGGAGGGTGTAGACCTTACCAAGAACAATGTGGTAGGAAACTTTGCCTATCCACAAAAGTTCTATGCGTACAAGAATGTAGTGAAGTATCTTCAAAACTGCTTTCTTGCTACAGCATTCACCAAGACCCCCTCAGTCATCTACCATGACTATTTGAGGGAATTCTGGTGTACTTCAGTGGCAACCAACCCTGAGGACACCAATGAATCCATCATCAAATTCACAGTGATGAATGGGAGAAGGACCCTCTCCCTGAATTACAAAACCTTCATCAAGGCCACTGGTCTTGATTTCGCTGAGGCCTTTGAGCCCAACCCTACTGACCAAGTGGTTAAAGCAGAATTGCTTTATCTAGGACCTCATGACCCTAAGCATCCTACAATGGCCGCCGGAGCCTTATTGGAAAAGGCTCCAATAGTTAAAACCTGGTTCCACCCTATCTGGAGGATCCTGATGACCTTCATCATTCAGGTCCTTGGAGGGAATAAATCCTCCACGGAGTAGTTGAACTCATCTCAACAATTGATGTTGTTCAGTCTTCTGGAGGGTAGAATTATAGATATCGGAGGAATAATCTTCCGTGACCATGTTGCCAAGCTCTCAGGGAAATCTAGACAAAGACTTATGTCTTATCCTAGGTTTATTTCCTGCGTGCTTCAGGACCTATTAGGTCCTGACTATGTTAGGTCTGACATTGAAGTTTCAAAACCTGACGTCCTACATAAGACCAATTATACTAGTGGCATTC